>OZ022513.1:66354318-66886491 GCA_963989385.1 Ctena decussata
TTCTGCAATTTTGTCATAAAATATTTTTTTAGAGTCGCGAATATATCGGACAACTTTATTACGTAGTGTTTTAAATTTTCTCCAGTCTGATACTGAATTAGTTCTTTTAGCCTTTCTATAAGCTCTTTTCCGTTTTCTAATGTTTGATTTTATAGTCGAATTTATCCAGGGCGGTTCTGAAGGTTTTACTTTTACAAATCGATTAGGTATACATTCTTTTGCAATAGAAGTTACAGTGGTACTTATGTTATTCGCATAAGTATTAATATCATTATTCTTGATACAATCCCAGTTAAAAGATGTTGCTTTGTTACGTAGTAAGTCATAATCGCTTTGATCATACTTCCAAATATGTCGCGTGAATGAAAAAAATTTAGGCTTAGAAAATTTAAATATACATATATGGGACAATGGTACCTTATTTCTTGATCTAGAAAAGGGTCACCAACTCCACTGACTATCAAACATGTTTTGTTATTAACGAGAAGGATATCTATTAATGACGATGAGTTTTCGGTAAAATGTGTAGGCTGACTTATAAACTGATAGAGAGAGAACTGAGTACAAACTGAATTTATTTTTCTAGCAGTTTGAGGATTCAGTACGTTTAGATTAAAATCGCCAGTAATGATTATATCCGAAATTCCTGGCGAGTCTACTGCCAGTGATATAGAATCTTCAATATCCGAAAAATAGTTCGTGTCAGAGTGTGGGGGACGATAAAACAATCCAAATAATATACGTTTATGGTTATTAGTTAGTTCGATCCATTATGTAACTTGTGTAGAATCTGGAAACGATTTCTGTATAACTTTCTTATTTCACATTTAAAGGACAGTATTACGTGTTTCTTCATTAAACTATATCATTTTCTCATTGAGCAAACAGTGAAAGAGCACAGGAAACCTTCAATGAAAATGTACAGTTTCCAGTATAAACACCCTTATGACGTATAAGCACGTGCTGTCATGCATGAGCGACATAACAATACTTTTAAGGCATACCATTCTAAAGCACTTGAATTTACCTCTCGAGTGATATATAAAACCACTGCTAAATATCAGCCAATAGGATACCCTGAGATCATTTACAGTATTTCTGAAATGCCCCTCGTACGTGCATACAAAACCGTTAATTGTCTATTACCCTGAGCAAAATATTTTGTAACTAATATAGCCAGAAAATAATTTGTAAGCATATAATTTATAAAACTGAGAAGAGTATCCAGATTTCGAATTTTTTCGGGTAAATTGTTTCATAATTCAACGGACGAAGGAATGAATGATCGCGAAAAAAGTTCTGTATTCCTATTAATCACTACAAAATCGGATGCATTTCTCAGATTATACCTAGAGCTATTACCTACAATTTCAGGAAATATATCACTTAAATAACTAGGCAGCATACCCAATTTAAACTTAAATGTTATCATTATCATATTTAGTTCTATCCTATAATGACAGCCAACCTATTTCCGAATAAAGTTTTTCAATAGATACTGATCTGTTACTATCCGTGCCGCTTCATGTTGTATCTTCTCAAGGCTATCTTTCTGATAGATAGTACAACCATCCCTAACTACGGTAGAATACTCTAAAACTGGCATAAGAAACGATATATATATTTGATTCAAACTCTTCCTGCTAATATTATATTTCAGTTTTCTCATCATACCTAGAATCTTTGCGGCAGAAGATTATATAATATTTATATGCTCAAGCCATTTTGCGTCATGACTTAAGGTAACACCAAGATGTTTAAGATGATCTACAAAGTCAATTGGAACATTGTTTAACAAAAGCGTAGGATTATTTATGTTATTTCCACAGTAAATAACATAGCTTCCGGGGGTTTTTCCGGGCTAAAATCAACTAGCCATTGTTTTGCCCAGGAAGAAATAATTCTTAGATCGTGATTTAATAAACCTTCTGGATCAGCTAAGTTGGATGAAGCAAATGCCAATGAAGTGTCATCCGCAAAAAGTCTGGTTATACTTAAAAGAGTTTCAACTATATTGTTCACATACACAAGAAAAAACGGAGGACCTAAGACCGAACCTTGCGGAACACCGGCTGTGGTATGTTTTGAAGTAGACATTGACGATCCTATGAAAACTTTTTGAGTTCTGTTAAACAAATAATTTTCGATCCATTTTAGTAACGCTCCGTCTATACCATTTTGTTTCAACTTACAAAGCAACCTCGATGCCAAACCTCTATCAAATGCCCTTGAAATGTCACAAAAAATCATGCAAGTATTCATCTTAGAATCTATGCATTGGCAAATTTGGTGAAATATATATCGATTAATTGATAAACTGTTGAGTGACCGCTCAAGAAATCCGACTGGTTTTTTTCAGTACTATTAGTGATTATGAATATGTTTATAAACTAATCTCTCCATTAACTTACCAATACAACTTAAAAGAGAAATTGGCCGATAATTTGAAGGTGAATCAGACGCTCCTTTTTTGTACAAAGGCATAACGAGTGCCGATTTCCGCTGAGAAGAATAAATACATTCGTCCAATGATCTGTTAAATATGCACATAAAGGTTTACTTATTGACTGGCCGGGCCGGGTAGCGCAATCGGTAGGGCACCTGACTCGTAAGTCAGAGGTCCTGGGTTCGAATCCCGGTCTGGCCACATACTTTCGTTTCTCCTTCCGCTGATTCAAGAAGGGCAGTTGTCAGTTACTGGCGAAAGTATGGGCACTTAATACTGATTAACCGCTTAGGAGGTCTAAGCCTGCCCAGGAATAGTGTGGTTAGGTTAACTGACCGTCCCGACATGACCTTAGTTGTCTACCGTGGACGTTAAGCATCAAATCAACCAACCAACCAAATCAACTTATTGACTGTTTTGTTGCTCTAAGAACTTTATGACTAAGTAAATCTTCTCCAACCGCTTTATTTGGATCCAGAATTTCAATTGTGTCAATAATTTCCGATCCAGTTATTATTACATTTGTTATTCTCATTTGTTTTTGGCGTAAAAGTAGGGAGTGAAACATTAGAATCATTAACCGTTGGAATTGAAACAAAGAATTTGCCTTTTCTTTATCCGTAAAATAATAATCCTCACCGTTATCTGTAGAAGTTTTAAAGGCGGTATTGTGTCAGTATTACTATTTGATTTTACCAACTGCTTAAGAAGTTTCCAATATAATTTTGGATTGTTAGTATGTGATTCAGAAATAACATCTTCAATATTTTTAAAGTACGTTTCTTACGCGTGTTTTTTTTTTTTCATATGCCCAGTCAGGAGTGGCGTTCTCCGGGTCTTCACTGTTTGTTAGGAAGTTCTGTTCTTATAGTTTGTTTTCTTAGGGCAAACGTGTTTGTCTAGATGATTTTGGCATAGTTTAAAACATGGAATATAGAATGGAAAGGATTGGGATGAAATGCGCTGGCAGGGGTAAATCTCTTCCGCTTCTTTCCTTGGATTTGGGATGGTACTCTTACAGGAAAGAATTTCCTCCCTCTGAGGGAGCAAATTATTTCCTGTAAGAGTACCATCCTATAGGTTCTGCGCGTAAGTTGTAACCAAATTGAATGTACACTGTAAAAATCGCGCTTAGCGTGGTTATATGTTTAGGTGTAAACATGTTTAGGAATATGTCATATAGCTAAACATGTACGCCCTTTCTATTATTTTCCCGGACAAAGTCTGCTAAACACGTTTTATTCTGTTACGCGTTTCGGATGAATCCATTCTCTCTTTTCCCCGTTGAAGAACGAAAAAAAGAGACGAAAATGTTGACAGAGGAAATTTTCAAAATAAAAGGTAAATATAACCAGTTTTGTACATGTTTAATTTCTAAACATAAACTAAACATGTTGCAGATTGAACATGTTACGATCTAAACACATAAAAAAATCGGACTGCATTTTTTGCATTGATTCTAAACACATTTTTACAGTGTAGATTATGTCATCCATGCCATCCATTCCATTCCGTTCCACGTTTTAGACTATGTCCATTTTATCCCCAGCTTTGTGACATAAGGACGCCAGGCAACGAGAAATCTGTTGTATGTTATGGGTGAACTGCGAAGATTCAGATCAGCTCGCAAATCTACATCTGATTAGAGTTTTGGCAGTTCAGCACATGTATTAAGGACGCTATGAGCTTGCTAAACGATTATGAAATAATGGTTGCGTGTGATTATTTGTTTTTTTTTTCTCTCTTCTTCTTCTCCATTCGACAGTTCTTGTCATGATTATGTCCAGTTTTTTTATGATTTGAGTGTTTAAGGATAAAATCTGATGTACTGTTTGAGTCCTGGCCTGTTGCATAAATATACACAACCAAAATTAAACCCGATGATTTTTCGTAGGCACAGTCATGTCAAAATAACGTCGATACGATGTAATGGCGTCGCATCGGCGTCAATGAAACGTCGTTTAGATGTAATGTGCACGCTGGGTAACTTTTCTGACAACACTTTCGCGCCTGGTAAACTATCACAGGTACCTCCGCACCGATAAAAGTTGTGACAGGCACCTGGAGCTACCTGTGACGGACCAAAAATAAACAAAAACAGTAGGTATTCGTCTTTTTTTGATAAAATACATTATGACCAGGAAGTTAATTGAAAATCAAAGAATGCTATTCGACTCTTACATACATTAAGTTTTGTCACACAGTATTTGCCCGGGAACTTTACATATATACAGAAGATATGACTTTAGAAGTGGCTTTAAGGTCAGTCGAAAGTACTCAAAACAAGAACAAATCAGTTGTTTTAGGTCCTAAATGCACTTTTCTTGCATAAGAATCTGTTGATCTGGATACCCTGACGTAAAGTAAACCTCCTTGCCCAAATATAAATGCCGATGAACTCCAAATAGGGCTGGATCGGTTAAAAAACAACTGGAGGTGCCTGTGACGAAATGGAGGTGCCTGTGATGTAAGAAAATATAGCGAAAATCTGAAGATTTTATAGCGATTGCAAATATTGATATTCTTAATCTCAAGATCATTGCCTTGAAAGAATCGTGCATTCAACGTCGCAATTTAATTAATCTATCATAATGTGAATACGAGTATCAAGCATATTTTTGTTAAAACGACAGACAATGATCATGAACTTATACAGTCAGGTTCTACATCCTGCTCTCAAAACCAAGATGGAAGTACGTATACATTGACAATAGTTCATAAAAGACACGCATGGTAAACCGAATAAAGAGCTCTTTCCCAGACATGTGGAAATTCACCTACCCAAAATGAAAACAACGCTTACTTCTGTTTTACCTATTTTATATTTCAAATCACGAAACAAACCAGAAAGCAAAGTGGGCAGCTGTACATGTTACCTTATTGCTAGAAGACTACAGATGAGTGGACATAAGAACACGTAACATTTATGCTTCACAACAGAAATCCAAAATCCAAAGTAGATATCCCTCAAAGAGTTATTGCCCGTTTTGTTTCCATATCTGTTAGTCAAACGTTGACGAGTTGTATGTAGCTGTTGAAAATGTACTGCCTAATTCAGTGTTAGAATAGTTATGAAATGCGCTATAAGAAGCAGCATTTTTGTGAATGGTGAGGACTGCCTGTTAGTCATTCCAAATCGTTAGAGATTGTCGAGGTCACACGCCATGCTAGCTACTCGAAACGTTTGCAAAAACAACGTTTCGGAAGATGACTTTTATGTAGTAAAAATGCTATTTTGTTACCAAATTTGATGCAGTGGCTATTCTGAGACTTTGAATTACACGTTATTTACAGTAAGATTCCGATCACTTCAATATACTAAAAGGTATAATATTGAGAACATATCACCTGCCGATGATGTAATCTGTAGGCCTTACGGATGTATTTGGATTCTAGCGCCAACAATTCAAAACTAGCCAGACTGAATTACTTGTAGCACCTATCACCCCAATCGGAACACCACTCGGCCAATTCCGTGAATCAACCTCGGATGTATGACGTGGGACTACTTACGTCACATGACTGTTGTTAGGAACAACGATATAAACAAAGATGGCCGCACTGTCGCACCGAGTAAATAATAAAATGAGAAGCAGCAAATGCCTCGTCATTAATAATTGACTATTTTGTTTTAACAACAGCAAAGCATTAAATGAATGTCCGTGCAACAGCTGTAAAAGGTCGCAGGTCGAGAATTAATTCATTCGTAGACCTAGAGATCTAGGGCTTCGGCGTATACTTTCGGCCGAACAACAAAATGTTGGATTTTGCTGCATATTGCTCCGTCTTACATACGCCCGAGGTCTGATTCATGGAATTGGCCGAGGAGTTCCGAATGCTATTACCCCAGTTACCACCTTTGGCCCACTTCGCTTGGGGCTAATTCCGCGGCTATAGCCGAGCTACTGATGTTCGGTTGGGGCTATAGTTCGGACCATACCTCTGAGAATGGCCGCGGCTATAGCCCAAAAATACCCGGATGAGCAATTTTGACCAGTCAGTGAATATGTATCAAACCGAGTCGGAAGATCACGAAAATGGTCGCTAACATTTGATTGGAAGATGCTTTACATGGGAACTGACTAACTATTGGAACAGCGGCTATAGCCGCGGATTTAGCCCCAAGCGAAGTAGGCCAAAGTTAACACATACGTACAGCGAGCGTATGCGAGCGACACAAGGATCAACACTATAAATACCTGTACGTGTATGCCTGTTGACGGGTATCGGCAATTTTGACAATTTGACACACCATACGCGTAGCTGGCATGACGTGTGACCTCGACAATTTCTGACAAGTTGGAATGACTCGCAGCCAGCACCTCCCGATCACAGCCATCCCCAGACACAAAAATGTTGGCTCTTATTTAAGCGCACATTTCAGAACGATTCTAACACTGAATTAGGCAATTAATTTTCAGCAACTATGCGAAATTCGTCAATGTTTGACTAACAGAAACAGAAACAAATTGGGCAATAACTCTTTGAGATGGTGTTTTAGAAATTTTAACATGGAATTTCATGATATACGCATTATGATAGCTTAATGGGACGTTGAATGATTCTTTCCAGACAATGGTTTAGAGAAGATGTCAATATTTCCAGCTGCAATAACTATTCAGGTTTTCACTATATTTGCTTACATCACAGGCACCTCCACACCATTGCAGGCACCTCCAGCTGTTGTGTTGAAAAATCAAGCCTTATTTGTAGTCAATCGACATTTATATTTGAGCAAGGAGGTTACCTTAACACCAGTGTGCCGAGAAAAAAAAACAGATTCGTATGCAAGATCACTGCATTTAAGACCAAAAACAGCGGAATTCTTTATGTTTTGAGTGGGCTGACATCAAAGCCACTTCAAAAATTGTATCTTTGGTTAATATGGAAAGTTCAGGGGGATACAATGTGTGACAAAACTTTATGTCTATAAGGGTCGAATAGCACTTTTTGATTTTTAATAAACTCCGTGGTTATTTAATATTTTGTCAAAAAAAGAGGAATACCTACCGTTTGTTGTCATTTTTGGACAGTCACAGGCAGCTCCAGGTGCCTGTCACAACTTTTTATCGGTACCTCCGCCGGAGGTACCTGTGATAGTTTACCAGGCGTGACTTTGAAAATCCATAAATAGCATACTGTACTGTCAGTCGTGTGCGACCGGCAAACTTGCAGGTAGCTCTGTGCATCTGTATACACTGATAAGTCTCCGCCTATCATTTTATATACTCCTCAAGAAATAAAACAAGGAACTGTGAAAGAAGAAGACTGCGTGCACACTGACAGTGTCATACAGTTAACTCTCGATATCTCGAACAGTGATATCTCAAAGTACCCTCCTATATCAAAGAATTTAGTTTGGACAAAAATTCTTATTTCTATTTAGATTTAAACTCTTATTATCTTAAACTACTGGTATCTCAAAGTAAATTTTCTGGGATATCAGTAGTTTGGGATGACATCTGACTTTGAGATATCGAGGGTCGACTGTATTTTATTTTTCCCACGAGACAGAGCGTTTCTTATTATTATTATCATTATTGGTTTGTTTCTGTTTTTGTTTGTTTCTTTTTTATTTGCTATATACGTGTAAAAATGTTTATAAGTATCCAAAGACTAATAACACAGACTATTTGACTCTGACCCGTGGACTCGGATCAGACTACTGATGCGCCCAATGGTCTAAGTCTCCACTGGACGGATATTGGTACATAATATCTTTGTGAGCACCAGCTGCTTTATAACAGTTTTTGACTAGATTAAATTCACGAACATTTACAAAAGATTAAATGCAAGTTCGGTCCGATGGCCGACCTCGTATGTTTTCACTACGAGTGAAATAAGCACAACATGCGAGGCGTGCCGAGTTTATACACATATAGTTCTCTCCTTGACTGCAGCACGGTTTGCGTTGGCCATTCATTCGTTGACGTAGCCACTGTTCGCTGGCAATCCTTGACGTTGCCGCCATACTGCAAGGCGATGCTGGTACCACATCTGGAAAAGACAAAACGTAGTGACCATTATGGGTAACATAAACGAGAACATTTTTTTCGTAGTGCACCATGCGTTTGCTGGAATGTTTTATATTTGTCTTCCCTTTTTTTATAGGTACACCCCAATGTTTTCCGCCCATTTTCCCAAAAGAGATACAACTTTTGTGACGCCGTTTGCTTCCCTGAACGTCGGATACTTCGCCCCAACCTTAAAAGAAAGAAGTGTCTCCAACGGGAGCCAATTCGTTTCTCAAACAATTGATACCTATGGGAACACAGGGTATAAACCAGTCCGCTAATTTTTGCTTCCTGCAGAGACTGTCCGTCATATTTGGCTTCCGTCGAGACTGTCTGGGATCTCTTGCTTCCTGCTGAGACTTCTTTACAAGATAAATGGCTTCCTGCAGAGACTGTTCGCGTGATTCTGCTTCCTGCCGAGGCTCTCGGCAGTAAGCAGAGTCATACGGACAGTCTCTACAGGAAGCCATTTTTAGAGGACGGTAGTCCTTGCAGGAAGCAAGAGATCGCGGACAGTCTCGTCGGAAGCCAAATATGACGGACAGTCTCTGCAGGAAGCGAAAATTGGCGGACTGGTTTATACCCTGTGGGGAACGGGAGACAAAAATGAAATGAAGAATTAGTTATACATGAGTTAGCGTTCTTCTGGATTTAGTCTGATTTGCGGAGAGTAACGCCTCCGAACAGACTGACGGTGGATGAGCAGGCTGAGCTGAGTCTTCGATGGTAGCATATCAGGTATAAAATACCTGCTTTCGTGACACGGCTCAAGTGCTCGTCAACTGTAGAACATTCAAAATTGGTTATGGTCAAAAGAAAACTTGTATTTTTATAGTATTTGTCTATTTCTTCTGTTATTTATTTCTCCTATGGATCAATATGCTCTGTTATTAGATAAAAAATTGTAGATATGGTGTGAAACTGGCGCGTTCTTTGATCTTGGCAAATCGATTAGCTGGCTATTCAAACATCAAATGTTTACTATCAATAAAAGCATTTCGTGACTCCAATGGGCTAACATGTTGTGTCTCAAAATAAATGCCCTAGTATTCCGCAAAAGGAATGCGTATCAGCCCAGCAGGCACATGACGTTGAAATGACGTCGTACTGACGTCGATGTGACGTCACATGACGTCAAAATGACGTCATTTCAACGTCATATGCCTGCTGGGAGTCGTCTCTCTCGTCAAGACTAATGCGAGACTAATGGAATATATGATAGGCTTGAGGCCGATGGCTAATTTTCAGATTATTTTGTCTCACGCGAGGCTTGCCGACATTTAAATAATCTGGAAACCTTGTTAAGGCCTCAACACCATCATTTGTCTCACCCATTATATGTCGCAGATTGAGACAGCTTTCATATTCTATGCTGAGACAGAAAATCTTACTCATCAAACAAGAATATCCCTTTCTAGCGGCAGTCTGAGATTTTTCTGTCTCGGCCTGCCTATTCCAGTGGCAAGCGTTAAAGGTCCCATTGCTCTATCAGTGACTAAATTCATGAACTATTTTGTCGTGGGATCTCACTACAGTTTCGTCATTGTATTATGACCGTGATTAGCCAACTTTAGTCAAACAAACCACCATTGAGTTTCAAAAAAAGTTTTCAAAAACAATTTGAGTCATTTTAGCTGGCAATCAAGGCGACCTACTTTTGATATCATGCACTTGAATAGAATGGTAAAAATACAATGTACAGGCGTGGTGCTACATGTATTGTCCCACTTTTGTGTGATTTGTATCGCTCGCCGGGGAAGCACAGTAGAAAAATTGTATTTTGTAGAGCAATTTGACCTTTATTCAAAAATATGTTCCTCCTATATTTATCAGTTATATGAATCAATATATTGATATACTATGCACAGTAACCCACTTTTTATCATCAAACGTGAAGGCTGAACCGCTTTTCACCATTACAACGCTGTATTTGTGCTTTGATGTTTTTACAATCGGTAGGACTATGGAGACTTTAAAACCTAAAAGTTCATCTCGCGAAATGTGGTCGGCCTAAATCCGTTTAGCCTGCTCGATTTAAACTTCAACTAGTCGACCGTACTTTATTCAAAAATGTACCATCTATAGTCGATATTGAATGTTTTATTCGAAAAGTTGCTTTCAATTGTCGAAAGTATCAATTTGATACTTGCCTTGTTTTGTCAAAATTCAGAACATTTTCATGATGAGGTACTCACTTTAACAACTTGTGGCCAATGTTGCGCATTCTAAATGACATTTTAAATTGAAGAATAACAACTATATTGCCAATTCGTGGTTGTATGTAGCAATAAATTTGAATTTTATGTTGCAAATTGATATTGGTGTTTGTTCAAATATAAAATCTAAACCTTTAAACTTAAATACGCCTGTTTTTATATAATTGGAATCTCATCCAGTTTTACTTTTGGCACACAACACTTCATGGCTGGTGCAAACAGCTGACGTGAAGCTGCTCCAAGTCGTTATTGTTTGTGTATGTGTATGTGGTCACAGGGTATCGAATCCGCTAATTTTCGATTTCTGCAGAGACTGTACATCATATTTGGCTTTCGCCGAGAATGTCCGCGATCTCTTGCTTCCTGCCGAGACTTCTGTACATGATAAATGGCTTCCTGCAGAGACTGTCCGCGTGATTCTGCTTCCTGCCGACGCTCTCGGCAGGAAGCAGAGTCACGCGGACAGTCTCGGCAGAAAGTCATTTTAGAAAACAGTAGTCCCTGCAGGAAGCAAGGAAACGCGGACATTCTCGTCGGAAGCCAAATATGACGGACAGTCTCTGCAGGAAGCGAAAATTGGCGGACTGGCTTATACCCTGTGGTGGTTGGGGTTCGTTAAAAGCGTCTCTTAAGGTGAATGGATACACTTTCAAGGAAAGACCGTCACTCTTTCATTTTTGAATTTGTATCCCAGCTCTTAAAGGGGGGAATGCTCCCAAAGGAGCAAATTTCTTTCTTTAAGGATAAATCCCACTTGGAAGGGCTCCCGAACGTCCAGGGAAGCAAAAAGAAATTCATAGAAGTTGTTTTCTCTTGTAGAAATGGCGGATAACCATCGAGATGTACCTGTCAGAGAGTGGTTTTTCTCCCTTTCCCCCGGAAAAATGGCTATAGGAAGGACAGCTATATAGTGGATTGTCTGGACCTCATAGAGCCACTTTTCCCCCATAGTCCTTTTTCCCCCACCAGGAAATTGGCTATTAGTGAATTTAGTATGGCTGTTGGTATTTTGCGGAACGGAGCGAAACGGAAAGGAATGAAACAGAAACATTTTACGGAATTAATCCCATAAGAAATGTATAAGTACTTCAAGGGAGGTAATAAATGTGATCGATTCCAAAAAATCAATATGCAAATTTAGCAAACATATTTTTATAATAATCAATAATTACTAATTCAAGGAACGAGCAGTGTCTGATTTCTTCTCATCGCAGATATTCATATATGTAAACATACGCATGCAAGCTACAGGAAGATGTACAAACGGGTGCTTTGTCTAGTCATGATTGATTTAGTAGGGAGTTTATTACATTTAAAATTATAATCGGACGTGTGTCCCAATGGGAGTCGAGCCCACGGCTCCTGCATGAAAGGCGAACACTAGTCTAGGCACTGCGCGCACGCACAGATGAACGCTTGTACAAACACAAAATTGTACAAATTTATGCACACAACCACGTACACTCATATCCGTTTTAGGCTAACATGGAAAAGCAAATTTCTACCTGTTTTCCCCAAAACAAAAAATTTATAGTAACAGACGGACACATGCATGCGGTTCCAGCATCTGTTATCCATGTATATTTTACGGACAGATACTCATATTTCTGTTTCAGTTTCGAACCTCACTTTTATATTTGGAGAAGGAGCAAATTCCACTATGTAGCGTGTTTACTGCAATTATATTACCAGGGGGAAAATCCACTATGGAGGGGGAAAACGGCTATGCAAAAACACGTATAGTAGATTTTCCCCTGGGAAAATTGGCTATATAGTCATATTTCCGGGGGGAAATTCTACTATATAGCCATTTTTCCGGTGGGAAATTCTACTATGGAAAAATCATAGTCATTTTTCCGGGGGGAAAAACTACTAGGGGGGAAAAGCTACTCTCTGACAGTATCCCGCAAACGTGGCGTTTACTGTAAAACACTTAATATCTGCGGTATCAAAAGTTGGCGGTTTAAAGAAAATGACATATTGGCGCATGTTAATTTTGGCAGTCTTGATGAACCATGGCTCCAGAGAATCTGATGTAAATTTGTGACAATTTTTCTCACTTTTCTATTTAACTATGCATTGTGGCATCTATTAGAATCGCCTCATCGAGGTGATTCTAATAGGATGCCACAATGTATAGTTTAATGGAAATGTATAAGAAATCTAAAATACTCATCAAAAACTCCTTTTTATCTGAACCACCGTTATGCTGTGCCTATGTATATACATCAACTCTATGTAATATTGGCAGACTTATATTTAAGCGCTCTTTTCCTTAACCGCCAATATCGCCAAAATTCAGTAACCGCAAAAAATAACTGTTTTACGGTACTCAATTACAAGCAATTCATTACTCAGCGAGGTCTTCAAATATCATCATCATTGAGTTTTATTTATTCCGTGGTGTAAAAGGTCGTTTTATTTAAATAACTAAATTATGGATCAAAAGTGGAATTTACTTTTTTCCACTAATTCAACACAACTATTTGAAAAAATTTCTGCGTCCCTATTTACGATAATCTTGATATGAAAATTAAAACAAGGAACTAACGTCTACATGTATCTAGTCATCTTCGCTAGCCAAGTGTAGGGTCAACGCATAAAAGAAACAATTTGATCCTACGGAATCAAAGATTAGCGGTCAAGTTCTTCATCCAAGATTCAATATCGCAACATTGTACAAACTTTGGAGACCCTAAATAGATTGTAGGCTGTCCGATTTATCACCAGCACATGACGCTAAGCACCATTTTATGCACTAAAAGGTGCTTTAATGTACGCCACGACCGTGACGAGAACTATGCCCTAGCCTTTGAAGAATCAGCGCATATCAATCAATGTGCTCTACTCGTTTTTCAAGTGCAATGGCGTTTCAAGATTCACAGAGCACGTACGTACGTTTGCGAACAAATAAGGCTGACTTGCGTCTTATTAGGAAAGTTCCTCGGTAGCTCAGTGGGTCAAACGCTAGCCTGCTAAGCTTGCGGTCCGAGTTCGATTCCTGTTGGAGGTGAAAATCGTTTCACCTTTCATTTATCACCTTCCTATCGTCCTGCCATGACTGATATACTATTGAAAAGGACGAAAGTTCGCAAATGATATCCATCCATTCATCTTAGCCGTATGCTCATGCCATAGACCATTTTCTCATGACATGGCTCATTTCTGGTCAAGTAGCTAATGAAGCTCACTGAAGGCACAATCTAACACAGCGATTAACAGCTAGTCGTACATTATCAGCCAGTAATTAAACGGCTAGTCGTACATTATTACTCTGCTGGACTGTGAAGATCAGATTATGCAGGCCGTTTATCATCATTATCGTTACTATTAGAAGGATTAGATTACTTGTTATTACTTATGCACGGAAGCACTTTAGTTTGTATCATATTATGAGACTTTGTCTTGCCTCCTGCAGTTCCAATATATAGTGTCAATTAGCGGCTAGAACTACATACATTTATATCCCGCCAGGCTACCGTTTTCGGCCTGGGAGCAGAAAAAAAGAGTACCCAGTCGCATGTGCAGAAAAGAAAGACTCCGGTCGTATTGCCATCGCGAGCCTCCTTTCCCATGTTTTCGGTTTACGTACAAAACCAAAGTACGTACATGTAGCCGGGGTTGATTCGAGTAGAACGTGCCAAGGGGCTTATCTCGGCCTGGAATGTTTCGGGTCCAGACTTTGACAAAAGGCTTGGTCTTAGTAACACGTTTACAGACACCTAACAGCACTTTTTGTTTGCTTTGTATGGGTTTTGTGTTTCACGATCCAATCAAAAATATATTACTCATAAAGCAAAGGTTAGCAAAAACGGTAGTTCCCAGAGGGGGACGGGGTTGGCGTTCCACAAACAGGATTTTGGGAAACATTTTTATATTCCCGTGTCATGCAGCTACGTATTTATACCCTGCTAAATGATTTACAAAATATTAATATGCAAATACGCATGTGCGTATTGAAATTTTGTCAAATGACAAAATTTCAATACGACCTGCGTATTTGTGCACAGGCAGCTACGCTCTACTTACTCGGACATCCGCTTCCGGCATGCCAGCTTCTGCAGATATCAGAGTAATCTCAAGGTCATTTGGATTTCGGTTCTGTTTAAAATTGGTTTCCAACACCGTCATTTGCTCCGCTGTTGTTCGTGGCAGCTGATGTCCTGGTGTTAGCTGTGCTCGGATGTTACCAGTAAACATGGACGATGTATTATGTGTGTTTGTTTGAAATGCCATTTTCACTAGCACAACATCAAAATATGTTCAGCTCATATTCAAACTGCAAGAGGTCGGCTAAATCGCTGGAACACCATGTGGAACAATGACGAAACTATTCTCACATGAGTTTTCTTTACTATCAATCTTCAAGTTTGCTTTTCTGACCCGTTAGTGAGTGATCACTACGCTATTCAGAAAAAAATATTATAATCCTTCTTCAGTTGAATTTTCACTCTTCAGCACTATTTAAGTAACGTAATTACAACGATATTCTGAAGAACTGTTATATCCCTCTTCAGCTGATTTTTTCACTCTTCAGAATAACAATATTACTCTCCGTGTAACGTAATATCACTTTTCAGATGAACCAAAACGTAAATCACTATTAGGATGAACTATTGTAACAGTCTTCAAGTGAACTAGCGTAATAGCGCCACATTGAAAGAGACCTAAGATGAATGATATTTTTTCTCTTGTGGTCACTCTTCAGATTAGTTTTTTACAGGAAACTACAGTTTGTTTTTTCCTAGCCTTCTTTATCTGCTCGTGTGAACAACGAATTCTGTGTTTACGATACCTCGCAACATATTATTTAACTTCCCTGTTCCACTAATAGTCTATCATTCCATATCCGATCGATGCTTTTTACTATGTAAAGCTATTGCTATATCATTTTCCTAATATTTTGTTGGACAAAAGGCCGGTTATTCATGCACACACCGCCAAATAATTAGATTCCGAACTGAGCTTAATCTAAACAAAGCGGGTGATCTTTTATTGTCTGTCTGTTTCTTATCTTGTCATCTCAAGCAAAAGTTGTAACCCATGATCTCTGAAAGAAAACACAAGAAAACATCTTTATCTACTCTCGTAGGAAGCCAAAACATATAACCAGTGACCACCACGTTCCTATGATCATTACTAGGGCACCCGAATCCTCAGAAACGACAAATTGATTTGTCTTATTATGCGGAGCTTGATAACAGAAACGGATAAGAAAACATTGTCAGTATATTTGCTTTTTTAATCCCCCGCTGAAGGTAGGCGAATATAGTTTTGCTCATGTCAATCTTTGCATCCGCCCGTTCGTCCGTCCGTCCGAAATCAAAACAGTAACCACTCACTGACTGAACGGAATTTCATGAAACTTAACTGTTTATCACAATAAGATATGTTTTAAGCACGCGTGTTTTAAGATTATTCACAGTACAACTATGCCAATATTGGCCATGCACTTAATTGTTAGATGTAAATGTAACTAGATGATGCATGTCAAGTTTCGTCAGACTGGCTGCAGCAGTGCATGAGTTGTCACCCTTAACAATAAAATTAGCCACGTAACAAATTATCATAATTTGATGAAACCTAAAATTAATGCAGATGAAGTTAATTCATTCATTTTGTAGACGTTGACCAAAAATATATGTTTTACCTAAATCAAGGACCATAACTCTGTTGTTTTCCTGAGACCTCAAAAACGTCAAATGCCTGTAGTTAGAGCACGGGAAAATGAAACGCTGACGGACGAACAGACCCGTTGCATAATAGTCAAGTGTGACAGTGGCAACGTACCATTTAGATGTAGACGGACGGTCACTCAAAAATTAACATAATGCCAACTTCTGTGTGGCGGGGAAAAAGCGGTAATAAGAAATAACAAATAGAAGCAGGATAAAAACCATTCAGAAGGTTAGAGAAGACGGATGAATGATTTACGATTTTACGTCCTTTTCAACAGTATTTCAGTCATATCAGGACAATGGGAGGGTGCCGGATCATTTACGACTGGATAGACTTTCGCCTCCGCCTCCAGCGGGGTTCGAACATAGGACCGCCATGTCAGTAGGCCAGCACTGAACCTACTGAGCTACATACAAAACAAATTTAAAAAAAGAAATTGGAATAAGTATTCCTCTGGCCAAGATGACAATAAGTAAGATGTAAGTGATTACCTCGAATGACCGAAATGCAACAAAAATGATATTCCGACATTAACTATTGCCCGAAGTGAACTGTTTTCACAATAAATGACCAAATATAAGCCTTTGCCCTAGGATTAGCATAAACGAATAAAAAGTCATCTGACTAATGTGAATAGTAGCCGCCTTTAAGGTGAATGGGCATGTTCACCATTTTTACAAAGGGGAGCAATCTTTGTGAATTCCTGTTTACTTCCCTGGACGACGAAGTCCGTCTAGAATGCGGTCTACTCTTAAAGAAAAGAACTAACTCCCAGGGGAGCAAATTCTTTTCTTCAGAGCTGACCCCCATTAAGAAGGGAGGCAAGAAAGAAAATGGTAGCGTTGTCTCCTCCGAAAGTATACCATTGCACCTTAATTTGATACACATCGTGAGAAAGCGTGCTTGGATTAACACCATGTGCATTGTAAAAAAAATCCGTAGATTTTACGGTAGAGTACATGGCAACCAGCTGCCAGTCCATTTCCCGTTATTTTTACGGGCGCCCGTAAACATTGGCGGAACCATCACGCAGAGTAGGGTAGAATAAGACAGGTATTGTTTTAGTCATGTAGCCCTTCAACACTATAAAGGTACTTTCGAGTGCGGTCAGCTAAAATAACTATACCATTTCGAGATTTCAAAAAAAAATGTTCTACAGGCAGACGCCCGCAAAAATAACGGGAAACGGACTGGCAACTGGTTGCCATGTATTCTACCGTAAAACCTGCTGATTTTTTCCAGTGTGCAGTCTGATAAGACAATGTGCCGTACACAGGTACACCTAAACAGTTCTAAACTAAAGCAGCCTTGCAGTCTAAAAGGCGAACTGCACGAGCCCTGACCGGACTGCGCATGCAAGCCCGAAGAAGCAGATTTTCTTTCAACGCCATTCATAAAGTAGCAGATAGGTCACTTATTGGTAAGAGGCGATTTAATACAAATCATACCAGTCTGTTTTTGGAACACTTTTATATGCTCTATGCCATTCAGATGTTCGGACTGGCATAGAGCATATAAAACTGTTCTTGAAATGGACTTGCATTGATCGCATCATGGCTGGTAGGAATAGGATCTATTTTATCGATGGATGGCCGGATGACTTGCGATTTTTACGGGTTTTTCCAACAGCATTTCAGTCATAGCAGGACCATTAGAGGGTGATAATGAAAGGCTGTAAGCAATAGAACTTCGTTTGCGGTTGAAAAGATCACGGTGGTAATACCAACTTCCCTACCTGTGCTGTCGACCGAGCCTGAACAATCGACAGCAGTATCAGCTTTGTCGACAACCATAAACAATAGTATCATTTACCGTTATTGGTAATGTTTACGACCGAATTCTCGTTCGACAGCCACTTTGTATAGTACCGTCTCGGTCGACACCATAGGTAACTAAAATGTTATTACCACCCTGAATATGTCCTCCTTCAGCAAAAATCGAGCCCGGAACTGCTAAGTCAGAAGGCCAGCGCTGAACTACCTCGCTGGAATCCCTATCTATCTTCCGTTACGTCTTAACCCCCGAGGGGGACACAGACGGTCCATACATGTACCTGTGTACACTCCGGTGTTGCAGGATGAAAGCCTACATATACACAGGGTATAATCGATTCCGCCAATTTTCGCTTCCTGCAGAGACTGTACATCATATTTGGCTTCCGCCGAGACTGTCCGCGAACTCTTGCTTCCTGCAGAGACTACTGTCCTCGAAAAATAGCTTCCTGCCGAGACTGTCCGCGTGATTCTGCTTCCTGCCGAGAGCCTCGGCAGGAAGCAGAATCACGCGGACAGTCTCTGCAGGAAGCCATTTATCATGTACAGAAGTCTCGGCAGGAAGCAAGAAATCGCAGACAGTCTCGGCGGAAGCCAAATATGATGTACAGTCTCTGCAGGAAGCGAAAATTGGCGGAATCGATTATACCCTGTGATATAGCCATGTAGCTATAGTAGGGATCTTTAACCTGCACAGGGGATGACTCTCCCTACACAGGGGGCCTCCCTACTGATATCGAATGCACGAAAAACGTTTCAAAATGCTATATTCATTTCAACCATATTCGATATTCTTTCTTTCTTTTTGCCATGCATTCGCAATGAGCACTTACAAACTGTCTAATAATCCACTCCATGGAAAACTGGGTTGTTGTTTTTTTCGATTCTTCGAAATGTTTTTTTCTAAATATCTAAAAGACAGTTATACCCTTTTTAGTGCTATTATCGTTATGACTAAATATTCTAAAACTATGATTTACCATGCCAGCTTCCTCGTAAAGGCCCATCCTTCAGCCAAAGACGTACTTTAATGTGCATGCACTGTCGCCACTCAAGTTCAATTTCTTTTAAAATCCATAAAATCTTAAGACTTTCACTGCTATTGAGTATGACTTCAGCCAAGATCATCCTTTGAAAAAGTGGTCATAATAAATTTAATGGAACCGAAACGTATTCTTTGTTATGTTAAACAGCCAATTTATCGCTTGGTGCTAAAAGGCGATACGGCTAAGAACGGAATATTTTATCAAGGGCAGAATAAAATATCAGCTCAACTTGTGCAGAATGCATATAGGTTTCTTTTTTTTTTTTTATTCTATTGTTTGTGTTCAACTATTGTAAATCGATCGCAAAGAGAATGTCAGACATAAAGCGGTTTATTAGTAGCTATGGGAAGGCATCCGATTTTGTTCCATAGGGTTATTATGATAGTCACAAAATAATGAAAATAAAGAAGTTTGTTTGTTGCTTTCATAGGTTTCATGTATATCGCTCTGTAAACATTCATTAGAGATTGGAGTCGTGGTTGAGTAGTTAGAGACGCTCGGCTGTGGTGCTGAAGGTCGTGGGTTCGAGATCAGCACGTCAGCAACTGAAAAACTCTGTCAGCCAGCAATGAATGGGTCTTTTTTCGAATCATGGAAGGCTGAAGGCAGCGAAATGAGAGAACTAGCCTCAGTCTCTCAAAGGCTGTGTCCAAGACAAGGTTTGTCCTCTGACACCCACTGCCTATGGCCACACGATTACAGGACACTTTTACTTACTGTCCATTTAGACATTTTTTGAGTGCTTAAAATCTTGCCATTCTGTACTCGGCACATTAATCTGTACTTGGCATAGCCGGGATAATATCGATCAAATGGTGACAAATGCTGGTCAAACAAATATGACCTTATACTATCATCTTTTCACACGATCCAATTGCTAATCAAATTGGTTTCCCAAGAGGCAAGAGATGAGCAGATTATATTACCAATACCGCAGAACTCTAAAGTGTATGGTATTACGCCATTTTTGCAAAGGGAAACAATATTTGTGGCATTCTGTTTGATCCCCCCCCCCAGCAGGCACATGACGTCGTAATGAAGTCGCACTGACGTCGATGCGACGTGATGACGTCGCATCGACGTAAGTGCGACGTCATTTCGACATAATGTGCCCGCTGGGAGGTGCCAAGGACACCCTGCCAAAAGGGGTTCTTCTGTTAAAGGAAAAGATTTGCTCCTGGAGAAGATTTTTTTTTAAGATTTGTCCCTTATTGAGAAGATAGGAAAGATGTAAAAGGCAGAGTTGCTGCCCCTGTGTACCCAATGGACAAAAATATCGGAGCAACTGTAGAGCCATACTAGCCATTCGACATTCTTGGGCATTCAGCCAAAGCGTTTATTAAACGTCCCTTTTGAGGATTTAGATTTCATTTTTCCTTGAAATGAAAAAGAACGTTGACTGAAAAAATAATCGGTGGGTTAGGTCGTTAACATTAATCTTAATAGAGCAGAAAAAAATCGTGAAATGCTTTAATTTGGTTACAGCAGCATCGCAATTAAATTCGGGTGAAAAATATTTAATGTAGTTTTCCTTCCATATTCTTTTTTATTTTGTTTGGTCTACCAAATTAATGATTTTTTAAAAAAAAAACGAGGATTCACACCGGGTAGGCGGCAATCGAAAACGCTCATGCAGTCGACGAACAGGGATCACAAACCATTAGAAACGGCGTTTTCGATTGCAAATTGGCGAACAAACCATTAGAAACGGCGTTTTCGATTGCAAATTGTCGCCAATTTGCAATCGAAAACGCTGTTTCTAACGGTTTTTGATCCGCGTTAATCGATTGTTAAGAGCTTTTTCGATTGCCGCCTACCCGGTGTGGGAATGCTAACGTTGTCATAGCTGCCGACTACAGTAAACTCTCGATATCTCCGACACTGATATCTCAAAGTACCCTCTTATATCAAAGAATAAAGACTGAACACATTTCCTATTTTCTATTTAAATTTCAACTCCAACGAGTAGCACGAAGTTAAAAGTTAGTTGTCAGAAGTCATGAAATTTTAAGTTGGCCCAACAGGAAGGAATTAACCCAGCGGGAATATAACGTCGAAATGACGTCGTTTTTCCTATTCGATAAGAAGACATAACTCCTAAATGGCCAAAATCATTTGAGATCCGCTTACTTTATGTTCATCCGTGTATAAAATGTCAAGACGCTCTCGAGAATTGAAACAGCAACAACACTGAGTTTCACAGTTGCCAAAAATTTTGCGTACAGACTACAATCGGATAGGCAGGCAGACTGACAGAAGGACGGGCCGAAACTAATTTGCCTTTGAACTTCTTCTAAGTTTGGACTCGTACTGTGCTGCTTTAAAACCACGTATGTAGCTCCCAAATAGCATGTATATTGTGACGAATGACAAGTACTTACAACATTTACCTCCAAATTAAGGGTCAAGTAATCCTTTAAACATGTTCAATGATAAAATTGTCTTGTCGTCGCAATGTAAAGTAAACGTTTTACTTTTATCTCTACCTAAAATTAGGTAAGCTGTGTCACAAAGAAAAAGTGATTAACGCATCAGCAAAACCGTACACTCAAACCAGTCTGTGAAACCGTGCATTGTAGCTAGATCCTTCATTTTGTGCGCGTAGATTCCTCACGGTCCATACACGATGTGTGCAACCAGCAAAGGTTCTGCTCAGCCTGTGATCCCGCTCAGGCTGATCTGAGCCTTTACTGTTTGCGTGCGCCTTAAGCGTCTCTCAGATTATAACACTCTACTGTCAGGCCGTTAAGGTATTCTTTCCCACATACACGATTCTGTCCTCATAAGGTTAAATATCTGGCATGAAATGAAATAATTATAAAATAGTTTTCAAAGACTGCATTGTTTATAGCAAATCAATGAACAAAATCCATATAATGACCTATTGTTAAACATAATAAATCGCATTGCGCAATGTTGTTGTACATTTGAAATACGTCCGTAAAGCTATGCTATACGCGATGGATGAACGAATGACTTGCGATTTTGCGTCCTTTTCAACAGTATTTCAGTCATATCAGGACGATGGGTGAGTGATAATGAAAGGCTATGTGCAATGGAACCCCGTTTACGATTGAAAAGATTCCCGCCCTCCAGCGGGTCTCGAACCCGAGACCGCTAGATCAGCAGACCAGCTCTTAACCTACTGAGCTACCGGGGCTCCCGAGCATATGCAAAATGCGCACTCTCAAGCCAGCCTGACGATCCTTGCAGTTTCGCAGGACATACGATTCTCTGAGGCTATTGATTCAGCCTACAGAATAAAAAGAAATAAGGACATTGCACGCCCTGACCAGCATATCATGTGTAGATTGGCCTGTGCAATACTACTCCTCAAGTTATAAGAAGTTTTCCCACATCACCGCTCATTCACTGTTAGCTGTAGTTCTAGCTAAAGTAGGTCACGATGCCATAGAGTAGTTTCCCCCTTCCAACCGCACCCCCCCCCCCCCTCCCCCAGGGCTCTCACACGAAAATAGATATAGAAGGAAGACTACATAGTGGATTGGCCGGACCTCCTAGACCCCCGCCCCAACCCACCGCCCCTCGTGACCGCGATAGTCCCTTACTCTGTTACTGTATAGTATAAAAACTGAAATCGATGGTTTGGTCACAAGTACCAGTTGTAACAGTGTTCAGCATAGTAAAAAGATGAAATACTATAGTTTTATATTGCATGTTACGTTTGTAACAGAGGTCAATAAATGATAGAGTCCAAATGTAACGTTTGTAACACAAGTTGATATAGTCAGTGTATAGCTTACCTGTAACATTTGTCACAGAGTTCAGTGTAAATTATTCATTTTATGCCATTCTTGCTAAAACCTGTTCTAAGCATAAACGAACTGCGTATTTCCAGACCAAACTGCACGGCTTGTTAGGATAGACCAATATAATCAGCCTCGTTAAAAATGCATATCATGAATACACTGCGAGTATGCGCAAGCCGGGGTGAATATGCCCCTTTTCGCAACTGCTGTTAGACTGGCTTTTCGAAGACATGATTCATTTGTGACAATGACATGACTAGCATGGCAGAAACTGTCATGCACAATGTCATAAAGTACTTCCGTCCTAATTAACCTTGAATTACCACACTTTGGATGATTTCTGTTTTTATACCATGTATGCAGCAAAACATGTATAGTTCTGTTTTTAACAAAAATGAAAAAAAAAAAACTCATAATGAGTCGCCTCATTTGTCCCCCCGCCGGTCGCCGCCACCACAAAGCCCCCCTCCCCTCGCCCAAACACCCACACCCACCCATGCACACACCTCCACCACCACCACACCCCCCACACACACATACAAGAGAAAGATTACAAAATGGCAAGGCAAGGTCCTGATGTTTACACGACCCGTGGCATCCGCGAAAAAGAGAATCGTCCAAGCTATAGCTTAGCGGGCGGTGGGGGATGAAGCCCTTCGTGGCTTTGGCTTAAATTCAAATGGGGAATTGGTGTGTGGAGCGGGGGCGCTTTAAATGTTAAATCATAGTGGAGAATTTTGACATTTTTTCGCGGCTTATTAAGAGTCATGTATGTGCAGACCGGGCTCAGCTCTGGTGTTAACATAATATAAATCTCAGTCGTCGTGCGTTACTGCGCACATGTAGCGGTTGAAGGGAGATAAATCCACCATTTAAGTATAGCTAATTCTGCGTGAGTTGTGGACTGTATCTTGTTTGAGCTAGCAGTGGGTTTATCTTGAGTCCTTAAGAATTTCGCTGGAATTGCTACCATAAGCTTATGATTTGAATGAAATTGCTTTTACTAAAAGCACGGAATAAACAAGTAAACAACACAAACAAAAAGAAAAAAGAAAACGAAGAAAGACACGAATTTTGAATTACGCGTTAATAAAAATCCGCAGAAATATTTCTTACGATCCGAAATGTATCATCAGAGTGTTTAGAACGTTAATAACACTGTAGTTTCAGGGGCGAATTGGAGTACAGATATAATTTTAAGATGCTTTTTCATTACATTCCTAGTTTTATATCAAAGTTTGCCCGTTTCCTTTTGCAAGCCTTGAATGGGTTCAGGAGAAGTCAATATATGTCATCTTATTTTACCTCCCTTCTTAGTGGGGATCAGCACGGATTTACTCCACTAAGGGAAAATTAGTTTCTTAAAGAGTAGGCCTAGGCCCCTTTCATAAGGGCCTTGTCGTTCAGAGAAACAACCCAACAGGCACATGACGTCAAATAACGTCAAATTGACGTCGATGTGGCTAATCGACGTCAATACGACGTCATTTTCACGTTATGTGCGTCCTGGGAAAAGCCCGTGAGGGTAAGTATTGTTTTTGATAGAAAAAAGGGAGGGAAAAGAAGAAAAAGCACTGTTTATGTCCTGGAAAAGAGACAAGTGCAGCACTCTACCTGAAGGTGATATACGTCTTTGGGCAGAGTCTTTTACTTTATATCCTGTTTCGGACAATGTTCACACCTTTTCTAGCAAAATGCATAGTCTGTTCCAGAACATTGGTTCCAAAACAATCAGATTTCAAACGTGCTTTGAAAATTCATAATTCGTAACCGTCGTGAGTCCTTTTCATCATCATACTTAACATCTTGGTAGTCCATATCCCATTTGACCACAACTGCCGCTCGGAGTTTTTGTTTAAAATACAGCGTCTTCAGACGTTCTTAACATAGGAGCCATCTGTGCATTTGGGATTTTTGTATCGTTCTTTTGTCCGGACGTCCGTTCGGCGCTATGTCATTGTAGCTTGTCCAGTAAAGAAGGCACGCATGACTACTAGGGTAAACCCGAGCAATACCCTGGGTCCGTATTCATAAAACCACTTAAGTGGTTGCTATGCTGTTGCTAAGGCTAAATATCTATAAAGGAGATTCCCTACAACTATGAAATTTGCTCTGGAGGAACAGTCTTACAAGACTGTTCCTCCAGAGCAAATTTCATAGTTGTAGGGAATCTCCAACATAGAAATTCAGCCTTAGCAACAGCATAGCAACCACTTAAGTGGTTTTATAAATACGGCCCCAGGTATTCCGTAGGCAAATTCGAAGATTCGTACAAACATATAATAGAATAGCCCGATGAATGCCTGGATATTGCTAGGGTTTACCAAAGCAGTAATGCCGAACGTGCACATAAATTGCTGCATGTGAAGCGGGGGTGGGGTGGGAGACAGGGCCGGTCGGTTTGTTAATTAGAGTCGCTGTTAAAACATCCCTGGGTTCGTCAAGTGTCAAACAAGATAGAAAAGCAGTCTGATCGGGGATTGAACCCGTGACTTACTGGATGACACTGGGTCGTTTGGCCGTTTTAGGTCACCTGATAAAATATCCAACAACAAAGTCTGAACCCCTCAGTCCGTTAGACTGCTTTTAGAGTACCGCGTTTCAAGTTAACCTTGATAATAGTCGTACCGCGGGTTCATTATTTTCTTGTAGGGAATAAACGGTCTAGATCTTTTGAATTGAAGTATTGAGATGGTTGCTCTAGGTGCCTATGTACGGTTATTAGTAAGACCAATTAGTTGTGCTGTGCATCACCTGCATTGTCATATATTGTCGAAATGCAGGCGCCTGGGCCATCGAATTACTCCAAACCACCCCACCAAACCCCAAACGACTCCAAAACACCCCAAACCACCCCAAACCGCCCATAAAAACACACCAAACCACCAAAAGATCACTTCAAACCAAATTTGGTATTTTGCAGGAACTCACACTGCTTTAGAATATTTCCTCATGATAAAAATATTGATAATTTATGGTAAATGATTTACATTTGCAGCTTCAGGGAAGAATTATCATTACCAATATAAAGGCTATATTTGTGTATCTGTGCTTCCATGAATCTGAATGGTATATACAAGCAAATTCTTACACATGCATGTGAACATTGCATGTGCTGTCAAACATATATGCAGACATGCAAGCATATTTAGTGTCTACAAGTGTACATACGTATAAACGGCATACATACATATAACATATTATCAGCACATACCACATGAAAATCATTGTTTCTGCATAAAAAAAGATAATAATTTACTTATTTTTTATTTAAAGAAAGATAAGATAAGATTTATTCAGGTTATAAAATCATACATATGCACACAAATATTATGTTCAATACTGGAGATCACAGCACTTTTCTGAGCATTTTCACGATTAAATATGTTGCAAAGTGTAAAAGCATATTATACAGTTTAAATAGTATATAGCACATTTTAAAACAACATTTTTGAACAAATTTTTAGATAATGTTAAGATGAATACCAAAATAAAATATAAAACATGATATAATGTTACTACAACATGATGCTTTATAACCCATGGATAGCCCATGAAAGCTCTAAGGCTTATTTCCTGTGATGGGAACAGTCAAGATTTTGGCACATAGAAAAATTAAATATGTTTGACTAAACAGAAATTGAGATCATATAATGGAAGCACATTGAATTATCACAAGAGAATGATTATCACAGAAAATATCACAGACTTGAGCTCAACTCTAAGAAGAGTCTCAACAGAGATTTGCCTTTCCTCCTGCTGTAGCACCTTGTCTCTCCGGCTTTACGGACAGTCCATATTCGCCAGGACAGACACAGTGCCAAAACAAGCTTAGGAAACATACAGAAGTCATCGTAGTCATCGCTTATGTCACGGACTCTTAAGAAATCTCACGCCCGGGCCGAGGATCGAACCCGGGACCTTTTGATCTAAGTCGAGCACTCTACCACGTCGCTATAAAAGCCGGCTTGTACCGCAAGGCAGTATGATACAAGTGTATGATATACCTAGCCATTACCCTGTAACATTCTCCCCCCTCCATATTGAATTCGTCCTCGAATTCTCAGGAGTTACAAGAATCACTTGAAATGAGACTTAAGGAGTTCTAATGCACATGTGGGTCATTTACGTTGGGCGCCATTTGTCACGGACTCTTAAAAATCTCACTCCCAGGCCGAGGATCGAACCCGGGACCTTTTGATCTAAAGTCGAGCACTCTACCACGTCGCTATAAAAGCCGGCTTGTACCGCAAGGCAGTACAAGTGTATGATATACCTAGCCATTACCCTGTAACATTCTCCCCCCTCCATATTGAATTCGTCCTCGAATTCTCAGGAGTTACAAGAATCACTTGAAATGAGACTTAAGGAGTTCTAATGCACATGTGGGTCATTTACGTTGGGCGCCATTTGTCACGGACTCTTAAAAATCTCACTCCCAGGCCGAGGATCGAACCCGGGACCTTTTGATCTAAAGTCGAGCACTCTACCACGTCGCTATAAAAGCCGGCTTGTACCGCAAGGCAGTACAAGTGTATGATATACCTAGCCATTACCCTGTGACACTTAATCAAACTTGAATACATATTCATCCTTTGACTTATTGTGAAATTGTAAAAACTTTTTAGCTCAAACTTAAACTTCTTATTATCTTGTATGGTTTTCAGTTTTTCAGGCAGACTTTTCTAATCTTTGGTTGCCCTTTAGAAAAATGTATGATTCCTATGACCTTGACAATTTGGAATAATGAAATCAAGGGCGTAGCTACCTATACGGCAAATACGCGAGTGCGTATTGAAATTTTGTCAAAATTGACAAAATTTCAAAACGCACCTGCATATTTGCATGCTGAAAATTCATAAATTAGACAATATTTCAGTACCTATTACCAAAGTGGCTGAAATACTAACTTTCCCTTCAAGAAGTAGAGAATAAAACATGGTTGTGCGTATTATGAAATTGCCCCTAGTTACGCCCCTGGAAATTATGTTCACTAAATCTTGTCTGATATTTATGAAAATCCTTACAAAAGTTTTCTTTCATATATGCCGGGCATTTGCTATTTACTATTTTATGCACATTTATAATTCTGAAATCCTTAAAAGCATAAACAAAACGTTTAGAAGCTATTTTAATCTGAAAGAGTTTTGGGGTGATTTTCAGGCGGTATGGGGTGGTTTGGTGTGTTTTGGGGTGGTTTGCGGTAATTCGATAAACCGGGTCTCCCTAAAAAGCGTCAAGAAGCGACAAGAAGTGTCAAGAAGCGACAAGAAGTGTCAAGAAGCGACAAGAACATATTTCTGCAAATTATTTAGTATATTTATTATCTAATTACATCTGAATTGATAAAATTGAGTAATTTGGCCATTTTTCATTGGTATTTTATTAGAAAAAAACAACGAAATTTGCAAAAACATTGCGCGCGCAGTGACCTATAGAGTGACTCGCATCTCCAGTTAAATATAGGAGGTTTTAGGGATTCCCATGATGACGTAAATCTGGCGCATGCGCACAAAGCTGGCCGTCAATTCATCGGCCACCACTATATTTCACATTGTAAAATGCAGATTTTCATCAGGCAAAAATCAGTGTTTCTGAGTTGTAAACCGTATTTTTTTAAAAAAGAATATTGAGACTCTTATCTTTTAATATGTTTTCGCTCATTTTTAAAATATTTCGACAGAAAATCACAGAATTTGATCTTATTTAAAACGGGATTCTGTCACGGCATATGATAATCCAAGGTAGAAATTGTTTCGGTAAACGCCGGAATTTTTCTAAATTAGAGAGATAAACATGCTGCTTTGTATTTATTTCTTGTCATAACAAAGTAATTAATAAGTTTGAAACAAAAGTGTAAAATAAATATGAAACTTTATAAAAAGAATTCTATCACGTTCAGAGAGGAATGTAAAATGGGCACGGTACTGCCGATAGGACAGACTTCACTTGCTAAATTCACAGAATTTGTCGCTGTATAAGTTGAGAAAATGAAAACGCGAGAACAGAACTAAATTAACTTACATTAAATGTAATCCACTAAGAACATTCTGTTTCAAAATTAGAAGAATAATAAATTACTTTGTGAACAGTAGAGCACATTATTAGTCGCATCGGAAATTCATTGCCGAGTAAATCTATTCCAATCTGTGTTCAATAAGGCCATATTCTGAGACGGATTTTCCCGTGTCATACATGTACATCAAAGCGCCGACAGAACACATACATCTACGAAGTGTGAAATACTTAAAATTTAACTTACTCGTATATTAAAGGCTTATACGATTATGTAATTTAACAATTAAAAATTATCTAATTAGATACTTTGAAACCACATATTCAATCAGTCACAACTGAATTTTCAAAAGACATCTGTTACATTTTAACTGATATAATTTAAATCCAATAAACCACTTCTTTTTCATAAACGTGATTACGTTTTTTTTCCGGATAGTTAAGGAAATCAGCGCCGAGCGGCCAAATCCGATGACACCCAACTTTTTCAAAGTGGTTTATAAATGTTTTTTTTTTTTTTTTTCACACTACTTTTCCCGGCGATCAGCTTTTACAAATAGACATGTAAAAAAGCATAAATGACAATAAATCATTTTTTTAAAAATGTATATTACGGTAATCACGAGCTGGGTTAAAAATATATTTTGGAAGGAATTTTCCTGCGTACGCCCTTGAAATTTCCGGGCAGCTCGTCGCCTTCATTGTTTAAAGACTGGCACTGACGATATTTCTCGTTGGCCACTGGATTATTATTACTATTATTCTCATCATTATTATTATTATCATTATTATTATTTATCAAATAACATTTAAAAGAAGAAGAGAAACGCTCTCTAGTAGTTACGGAATACCTTTATCGAAAAAGATGAAATAAATAAATTTAAAAAATGCTAATATAGATCAAAATCATAATAAAGTAATTTATCATGCATAATTTTAATATAAACTATTTATTTTTACCATTTATTATAAAAAAAGCATCACTTCACCACATTAAAGTGGCATAGAAACATTGGTTTTCAGTAGTAACTCTCGGCCAGGTTGACGGCCAGGGCTATCCCGAGTCTATTTATAGAACCGGAAGTGCGTCACGAAAAAACCTCCTATATGTATTTTTCCAATGGACGTGCCGTGTCGTACCTATATTTACCGAAAAGACCAGAATTACCGAAAAGACCCTGAAATACCGAAAAGACCCTGAAAATATATAAGGAAATAGGTTTTGGAGAATTGTGTGTTAAATTTATAGTATTATAAAGCTATGGCGAGATTGAGCAGCCGAAAGATTATCAAAAATAAGATTTATAATTTACAATAACATCGCTCTCTGTGAGCCTGGTAGTTGTATAGCGAATTAATCTTTTTCCTTCTTTTTTGAGAAATGAGCAGTTGCCTCGTACTGGCGCACAAAAAAACTGTAGATTGATTTGTTTAATCAGCTGAAAAGACTTTAAAATGTATCCATTAGTTGATCATCTGTCCTTTGATGGTGTTGAAAAAAATTTAGAGACCACTGCCATCAAATTAGCAGTTTTTATGTTTAACAGACAATTGCCGATGCAGCGATTGAAGTGATACCCTCTTCATAATTGACCAAACCGTGAAAGGATTGGTGATTGTTCACCGATTAAGACGATGGATGGATGGATGGAACATCATGGCTAAAGCAATTAATAGAAAATTATACTACTAATAATATTTCATTATTTATTTATTCTTAAAGTATTTGAATGAATACGTCTATCTTTAAGAAGCGTTTGTATGGAACATTGTAACTGAATACAAATGACCAAAACTGATATACTTATTTTATATAGTGAACGCCCCCCCAAAAACGCGCAATGATGCCAAACTGACCGTTCTATTAGTTTCCATTTCCGTGAAAAGCGTAAATTATCTTTATTTTTTATTTGTTTTATTTCCTATTTATTTATTTATTTGTAGCGGTTAAAGCCATCAAATTAAAATTCTAATTTCTTATGAAACGTGGACGAAAAGCGCCAAGATACAAAAAATACATAGTGAGAAGGGATGCAAAAATGCAGAGTTGCTTCTTTTAAAGTGTATATATACATGTATATATATATGTATCCATTCAACCTCAGCGTACATGAAAATTTCCCGTGCCTGTACGCATGGAAAAATCTCCTCTTTCGCCATTTTACAAAGGGGATCTAATTTTGTGACTTTCTCTTTTCTTCCCTTGGTATGGAGACCTTTCTTAAGGTCTACATTTCAATAAAGAAAAATTGCTCCTACAGAAGCAATTTCTCCCTTTAAGAGTTGACCCTCATTGAGAAGGGATGCAAAAATGCAGAGTTGCTTCTCTGTAAGTGTAAAAGAAAGTTTTGTGATGGCCTTTGTACAGGACTGAATTTTCTCCCTCAGGAGAACCTTCACGGGGTATAGTCCTAAAAACGGTAGCGATTTGATCATTTACTGTTTATTTAAATACTTCATATCAACAATCGATGCCACGTGACACTGATTAATCGATACGGGTGTATGATCAATAATCGTTAAATATGACACCTAGCATAATCGTTTATATCAACTATCACCGCCCCATGTCGCTGATGTTAATGGTAATAATGTGATTTATAGAACAGAATTAACATTATTATTATTCCCAGGATCGTTATGACTAACATAAATGAAATCTTAATGACCACTTTGAGTTTATGTATTATCTATTTTTTATCTATTTTCCAATGAATATTTCAGGGATATTTACATCGTATTTTAAAAAAAATCCGCTAAAACATTAATTGAAATATTCCACAATGCCATAATTCAATAAGTAAATCTTGGGCATCACATTTATCTATTTCGTTATTTATTTATTATTTTATAATGATCTATTTTCCAGCGACTTTTCTATAGGTAGATGCATAGTATTTACCCAGAAACGCTCAAGCATAATAATTATTTATTTATTTATTTTCCAATGACTTTTTCTGTAGATAGGTACATACAAATTACGCAGAAACGCTCATGCATAAATTTATTGATATTCGGTAATACTCCAAATTTAATGACACACTTTATCATCTGATTATCTGGGCCCAGGAGTCTTATCTTGAACCTTGAAATTTCGCACCTTATATTGGTTGTTTTGTGTAAATTATTTAAGGTACCCTGGCATTAACAATATGCTACTTGGACGGACACCCGGCGCCAGGTGTGTGCAACTATGGTTACGTACCGTTGAGCCACTTGGGTAACGTCGATACGAGAATTGAACAGAACAGAACAGAACAATATGCTAGATTGATACTCGTACTACATATGATATAGCTTTAAAATAAATTGGTAATAGTATGCTTCAAGACTTCCTTAAATTAAATAGAAATTTTCATTTTATTTATTTTGCACTGTATTTGTCTATAGTTAGCGTGAAAAGTATGGGGTACCGTTCTACTATTCTCTTTTTTATAGATACCCATGATTATTTATGCGTATCCACTACCTAAAATAGCCATATTTAGAATTCGAACCAGTAATATCCATAAATATTTATGCATACCCAGAGGGACATTTATAGATGTCCATAATTTGAATTATAGATATCCATAATGCGAATTTTGGGCATCCAGTTATAAAACTGGTTCATGGATAACACTAATTCGAATTATGGATATTACTTCATCGATTTAAAGCTATCCATAATTTGAATTTGGATATTTATAATTATAGATATCACTAAATTAGTCTATTTATGGTTATCGAAAATTTGAATTAAAAAATGACTGGGACGGAAGAGAGTTGAAAATTGTTAACATGCCATAAATCCAAAACAAACAAAAATAGACATTTTGAAATGAAAAGCAATGTTATAAGTATGCTATTAATACATATATTATATGGATCGTCGTAAAATAACTGTATTAATAGCATACATTTTAGGTGTATACGGTATTTCAAGGTCTTTTCGGTATTTCAGGGTCTTTTCGGTAATTCTGGTCTTTTCGGTAAATAAAGGTACCCCCGCTGGACAGGTGAGTGGCTGAAAAATCGATAATTCTATCGACCGCTTATTTCGCATCTAGAAATATTTTGATATTTTGATTGTTTTATTTAATCTGTATAAATAATGTGTTCTTACAAAGGTTTGCATTAAATTGTGTACTTAATTTCTATTACATGACTACTTTAGCATAAAGCAAAATTCGCATTTCATGCTCTTGGATGTCAATTCCTCAAATTTATTTTTGGTTCAGATTTCGGATGACAGAAAGATGATTTTCTTTTCCTTTCATCTTTAGTCCAATGCTAAAAAAGCGTCAAGAAAAACTGAAGTATACTTGAGCGTCAAGAACTTTTGCATGGCCTCTATAGTATTATCATGATTCGCATTTCAGGCCCTTGAATGATATTTCCTCAAATTTAGGTTTTGTCAAGATTTTGAACGCAAGCCTTGAAGTTGCATGTTATTTCTTAAGTTAGACCTATCATCAAAAGCTAAAAAAGCGTCAAGAAAAAAAAATGAAATTCGCTGGAGCGTCAAGAACTTTTGCATGACTGAATTTGTAAAGATCAAGACTTCCACAGTGCACACCGAGATTTGCATTAATAAAGTTTATTAATTTGGAATGTAATTTCCTCAGAATGCCATTTTTCTAAATTTTGGATGACATAAATGAGCTGCGATGGGAGAAAACCAACAAAGTGGTCGTGTGCCCAGTGCAGACTCAGATAAATCTGGGCGTCCACCCAGTCTGATCAGAGTCTTCGCTGCCCGCATGGAACTACCATAGAACCTTAGCTAACCTTTACGCGCTTAGCGAAGAGTCTGCTCAGACTTATCGAATGCCCAGGCTGATCTGAGTCTTCGCTGGGCGCACGTCCACTGTCGGTTTTCTCGTGTCGGGCTCAATTAATTTTGATGTTCTGCAATATCAAAGCGTCCAAAAAAATGAAACCGTTATCTAGGAAAAAATAAGACAGCAAATGCAAAACAGATTTCCCCACTATAGGTTTTTATTTCATTCTACAAATTAAAATGAAAGAAAGCAATAAAGAAAGAAAGAAAGAAAGAAAGAAAGAAGTCAAAAATAATAGTCAGCACTTAAGCTCTGAAGTAATACAAGCCAACTGACATTAATCAAGTTATAATTAAAAAATCACAAGTCATTGAGCCGCTCGACCGATATGACTCAAATCTGAGTGATAGTAATTACGAATTAGCTTGCAGATCTATTGATGGCACACGCCATCTAATTGTTTTCAGCTCTAAATGTTTTCAGCAAACAATCTATGATTTATCATTCCTTTTTTTTTACAAAAAAAATAGTGCTTAGCTTCAATCTAATTCATTTTATTTATTTAAAATATTATAACGGTGGTTAAGTTGTTAATATAGGGGAGAAAACTATTGACATAATTTATTTATTCTCATTACAAGATTCGCCTACCGCTGAATTTATAAAGTAAAAAAGAAAAAAAGGAATTCTTCATTTTTATATTTTGCATAAGCTGGTCCAAGAATGAATCCAATTTTTCTTCGTAGGCCGAAAACCGACTCTGCGGATGCCCAGACTGATCTGAGTCACATGATCTGAGTAGGATCTTTTTCATTTTTTGAGGGTGGGGGTGGGGGGCGGGGGTCATTTCTCTTGTCTTACAGAGTAGGTTATTGCACAGGCCTGTAATGATGGGTTACCATATACGTAATTTCTTGTCGCTTCCTATCATGCCGAGTTTGAGTCTTGGAAGTACTTAATAAGATTTGTTTTAAAAAAAAAAGCGTTCATGTAATTCTACTAATACAAATTCGCGGTTTTGTAGCAAATATCTGGTTGTGGTTCTCGATTCTCCATATTTTCTTGACGCTTTGTTTTCTTGTCTCTTTTCCTGTGTTCTCTTTGGTATGGCGTATAAGATGCTCGATGCCATGGGGGGGGGGGGGGGGTTGCGGCGGGCTGAGGGGAGTGAAATTACATGGGTTTCAATATATAACTCTCTAACTCCTTATTGAGGTTTAACGGGTATCTGGTAAAAGTAGAAGTGATGAATATTCTTACATAGAACATATCAACGATTTTCTTGACGCTTGACTGTACTATCACTGCATATCATGTGGCTTCTTGCCGGCATGACTTATAAAGTGGAAAACATTTGAGCTGATGCATACATAAGAATTCTACTACTATTAACTGTGTGAAGGATATCTTGTAGATGTATATCTAATAAAAAGAGCTATTTTTGGTCATACAGAAAAACAATTAAATTTGAGAGAATAATTGCTTGACGCTTGTCCGTACGGTTCGGTTCCAGTTTTACATGAGGTTTCTTGCTGGTATGACTTATATGAGCTGATAAGTATTTATAAATGCCACTCTTATCAGAGGTTTGATGGGTATCAGGTAGACGTGGAAGCTATAAAGGGTCATTTTTGGCCATTGAAAAGAAACAACCGTTTGAGCTCTACGTTTCCTTAATATTTTCTTGACGCTTGATCGTACTATGCGTGGTTTCTTGTCGCTTTGACTTATAGATCGGGGGCAAACAGGCACAATAAGCGCATTTTTTAAAAGAATAATATTAGTTTTTACTATTTAGCAATATATGGTAGAAACATATATAATAAAAATTTGATTCAACACTTCTTACTGTTGCTAGTATATGAAATATTTTCTTGACGCTAAGTCTAAAATACCGCTCGCGTCATCGGCCGGCGCGTTTGTTCCATAAAGGCTCTTTTTGCCTTCTTATATATTACATGGCCCTTGAATTATATTCTAAACATAACTAATGTCATATTTTGTTGAAAAAAATAACATATAAACGACAAAACATTACTAAAATATATTCTTGACGCTTCTTGACACTTCTTGTCGCTTCTTGTCACTTCTTGTCGCTTCTTGACGCTTTTTAGGGAGACCGCGATAAACCCGCAGGTGCCCGGCTTCTTATTAAGAGTTGTGAGAGAATAGAGAACCATTGCTTGGACTCAGAGAATTCATGCGCATGTTGATAGTTTTCTAGAAAGCGAGTACCAGCCATCATGTGTTGTGAAACCGAAAGATGAGAGGACAGTTTTGCTCTTTAAATTCCATTTATCATTCTTCATTTCATTAGATCGCACCAGTCGTGCTGACAGCATGGACGAGTCATTAAAGCACCACAATCCTAATCCGTGTTTAAAAGCAAATCCAGTGTCAAAGTTGTTTTTCTGGTAAGAAGTTTTTACACACTCGTTTGTTTTCTATTTTCAGCAACAGCTGACAAGCTGTCAAAATTGGGGGAAGAAGAAATACAGCAGAGAAATTAGTGCATTTCACATTTTAATAGTATTGAATGAAAACAACATGTAGGGTCAAGTTTTTAAAATTTAAAGAAAAAATAAAAGAAACCGCAATCTTTTGCATACTGTGGCTAAAAGAAGTAAAACCTGCTCAAGTTCCAGGAATTTTACACCTTATAATTAAAATTCACGGAATCCATCATCCTGAATAACAGCTTTTCATTCGTATTTGTATTAGGAAGGGCAATAAACTAAATTTATATAAGATCCAGAAATAAGAGAATTCTGTAACAATTTGATGGTGCTAAATTATGTAGAGCAACGGAAGGTATTATCGACAGGTAGTAGTTATCGACACCCCCTTGTGAACTTTTCCATTTCTTGACATCTTTCTTTCTTCTATATTTACTGCTACACCCTCTTTTCAGAGTATTATGAGCAGGTGTACTTTTGTACACTCCAGTGTTGCAGGATGAAAGCCTACATATAGCCATGTAGCTATAGTAGGGATCTTTAACCTGCACAGGGGATGACTCTCCCTGCACAGGGGGCCTCCAGTTAACGTCCCGATCCGAAGGACGGTACACTTGTTAGCATCATCCCTGCAAATGATGCTAGAAAAACGCGTTCGGACATAGGAAGATTTCACCCTTGGTGAGGCTCGAACCCACGACCTCTGGCATCAGAGTCAAGTGCACTAACCACTGAGCCACCGCGCTTCTCTGTGAGCCACCGCGCTTCTCATCTTTTTGTAAATAAGGCTTTATAGTGTTGCAATTTCATTTAGCTTTATATGTTAGTCCAAAAAATGCTAGAAAGTTAGGTATTTGGAAAAAAAATGACATATTTGTTGATGTACTAATGAAATACTGTGCCTCTTATGCATGGCTGTAAGGGGAGGTCACTCAGACACATGGTTATTTTCACTCACATAAAGCACTTTCATGTGGTTTTATTCCATAAACTAGATCACCATGGAGAATATTAGGAGCAGACATGGTTACTCTCTTCAAAACCATATGTGGCACTGTGACCTCCAGGGTGTCGATAACTACTACCATAAATGCAGCATGGCAGTAATTATCAACACCCCAAAATTAAATGTCTCAAAAATGCACAGTTTCTAAAAAAATTGATCGGAAAAATAGTTTATTTTCAAGTAAAATTATCTCAAAAAGCAAACAAAACGTCATCAAATGTACAATATTTAATTTTATCTCTGTAAGAATTTTTTTTATTTTAAGGGTAAAAATTGCAAAAAAATCCACAATTTTTACAGCTACTTTTTCATATTTTTGCATATTTTCTGGCTGAGAGTGTAAAAATCAGAAATTTTGGGATTTTATGTTTGAATTTAAAGCAGACCTTTCAATCATTATCTACACTAAATGACCCAAGCATAATTTTAAGAGAAGTTGTATTAAATCATCATTATTTTCATCATTATCATTTAGGGGTACATTGGGTGTTGATAACTGCTTCAGGGTGTTGATAACTGCTACCCTCCGGTACATGGCATGAGGCAAAATTTATTTTTGAAGTATAAACAATAATTTAAAGAGTTCCTTCTCATCATCTTGGTAGACAATTGTGTTAATAAAAACAGATCAATCCAATATGAATCTTACAAAAGTATCTGTTTAAAACCAAATAGTAGCTTAAGGTGTCGATAATACCTTCCGTTGCTCTAATAATTTTACCATAATTACTGTACATGTTGGGACATTTCAGTTCAGTGGGTACTCGTATCCGAGTAGTTCTCGTCATTTTTTACTAACAATTTCCTGTTGTCTCCCAAACAAGCAGGTTTTCTTTCAGTTTGCGGTAGTTATGTATTGCGTACCTAATAACTCTGGTTTTGACACACACATCATGAATTTATTTATAGAAACGAACCTCAGGGAGCGATCATTATTTGATATGCTATCACGCACAGACAACGTCACGTCCAGAAGCAGTTCTCGTCATGTTGCTTTTGAGCTCGATTTTAAATTAAATATAAAACCCATCTTGCTGTTGTCCCTATATGATGATTTTTGACATCTTGTTCATGTAACAAAGTCCGTTCGTATGCCGAATGCGCTAATTTTTTTTAATGAGGTCACAGCAGACGAAAACAAACACAAAACTGAGACGAAGAATTTGTCTTGTTCACGAGGCTGCTGAAAACGATAAATGATGACTCGGTCAGGTTTGCTATTTTAATATTTTTGTGTTTTTCCTGCAAAGTTGACTTACATTCGGAGTTTGTTTGCAAAGTAGCCACAATATTGGAAAACCTGACCCAATTAAGAGAGGTCAGCACGTGTGGCTTGAACGTGCTCACGTGAATGCCCCTGACGTAATCACGCGACTTTGTGAATCCAAAAGAGAAAAAAACGGCATTTATATATACACAGCTCGATATCTTGAAGAGTTTTTGCACTAGTTTGACCAAATGTATCATAAACTTAGGATTAAGGCAGTTGAAGTGAAGAAAAAATACGCGAAAAACTCGTTTTAAGCAGAATGATGCGAACTACTAGCTGACGAGATCTACTCGGATACGAGTACATTTTCAGGGGAAGAAACAATGCAATTTTGATTTTTGACATTCCTTTAAATGGGAGTCAGTTATTAGCTTCTCATCTAGAAACAGATTCTTTCCTTTTAGAATACTCATGTGAAACTAAATAGTCAAAAGTTTGTTCCCCTTGTAAAAATGGCATAAAGCATGGAGGTGTGCACATGCACCTTAATCAGTTATTTATTGTTGCTGGTGTAACTACATGTATTCTAAGTTTTAAACAAGTTGACTTTACTAACCAGTGAAAGCAAAACAGACCAGGGAAAAGGCAACAGAATCAGACCAGGGGCCCAGTCACCCACAGGGGCGTCGGAACGATTTTGACATTGGGGAGGCGAATTTTTTTTAAATACTTGTTTGCCCCCCCCCCCCCCCCAAGGAAAACTCCCCCCCCCCCCCTGCACACACACACACCTCTACCCCCCCCCCCCCCCCCCCCCAGGAGCAGGGGGGTGTTTATATGTCACAGGAAAAGGAGCTGTAAGCTAATGTCCACAGCAAATACTTAACTCAGTTACACATCTGGACAAATCAAGCAGTCTTCAAATTTTCCAAAATTTATACATGGTAGTGATGAGCAATTGGTTTAAAATCTCAATCGATCATTGGTTTATAATCAGAAGCTATCGACTGTACAAGCGGTTTAAATACAGTGTCCATTCTGTATGCTTTATTTTCAGAACTTAACAATGTTTGAAAAGAAAATTAAATGAACAGGCTTTGTGAGATCTAAGCAGGTCTGAGCAATTATCCTTGGAAACAATCTACAAGCATGTTTCATCAATAATTCATGTTATTGCCAATCACTCTTTATACTAGTTTTGTATTTTTTTAAAGCAAATATTTATTTCCGATTATAATAGATCGGCAATTTTACAATCGATGATCATAATCAGCTGCACAAACCAACTGATTATAATCGATCATTGGCCCACCACTAATACATGGTGTATGCAAGAACAGGCGACTCTGATCAGAATCTGCAGATGAGCAGGCTGATCTGAGTCTCTGTACAGACATGTCATGATAAATCTTTTCCTGCAATGCCAGTCAATTATAGTTTTATGTACAATCAATAAAATCCGTTAAAATTTGATTGGGTCGAGGCAGGATGTGAAACCTATACATATCTTAATAACCAAAAGTATCTGAGCAGAGTATAGTCTCGGATCAGGTGTAATCATAGACTTGTGTCAGAGACTGCTCAGTTTGGAATGGAGCAATTTTTTTTTACTCCCGCCTATTTAAATTTGAAGTAATGACCAGGAGCAGAGCCAGGAATTTGAGAAAGGGGGTTCCAATTAGATGATGGGTGCTTGACTAGCAGTTCGATTAATTCAGTTTGACAATTTTTTGCTGAAATTCCCCACGAAAATGACTGGTAATTTAGGCTGAAGAGGGGGTTCATTTGAACCCCCACCCCCCCCCCCCCACCCCCCGTGGTAATTGGTTAGGATGTTCATACAACAATTGACCTCATTTGCATTTTCTTACCTTTGTGTCTAAAAGCGTACTTTTAAAATATGTTACAACTTGTGTCATTTTCAAAAATAGCTCAAGAGCCCTGATAAGAAATAAAAATTAATTTGGTTGTTTTGCCATCCTTCTCACTTGGTTTATCCTTACCCAGATATTAAACTGATGAGGTAATGAAGATTTATAACGGCCCTAAATTTAGAGCGGAGATCCAGATGATGTGGGGTTTTATGATAATTTTTCTTGTTTCTCAACAAAAACATATGTTGTGACATCTCAACAAGATGATTCTCATCAGGGGTCACAACATATGAGCTGCGACACGAAAAAAACAACAAAGTGGCATGTCTGCCCAATGTAGACTCAGCACAGAGTGGACAGACACCCAGACTGGGTCCATATGCCACTTAGTTGGATTTGTTGTGTTGCAGCTCATATCTTTTTTAGGAAGAAATGCGCACAATTATCCATGTTACAATTCTTATCTGGAGCACTGGATGCAATAAGTAAATGAAAGTAGACCCTGGTCAAACTGATCTGATCAGAGTCTGCTCTGTTTGTCACTCTACCTACAGTGTTATGACATAATTGCCATCATTGAGTTTCCCGTAAGTGTTGAAGAGTATCTCAGATACTTTAAAAGTTTATCATATCAAATGTAGGCCATTTTAGTTGCCAACTAAAATGACCAGTGGTGGTCATTTTAGTTGGCAACTGAAATGACCCACATTTTTATGATAAACTTTTACATTTTCATTTTATTTCATGGTAAAAATACAAGTTTAAGTGTTTAATACAGGTACAAAAAATGTAGATGGTAAAAACAAAATGTAAAGTAAAGTATCTGGTTCATTGTCTCATGTCTGTGTAATCTGGAACCAGAAATCAGATTTTATTTTTATTGAAAGACTTGTTATTTTTCAATCATCCTGATACCCTTTTTTTTCCCAGTTATATGATACAAAAAAGCACATCAACTGACATACTGTCATCAAATAATTGTAGCACATCAACTGACATACTGTCATCAATTGTGAAGGCTGTACTGCTTTTATAGTGATTTGTGCTTTGACGATTTTTACCACTGGTAGGACTATAAAAATTTTATCTTCTAGCTATTACAAATAAGATCGGGTATGTATGCTAATATTTTTTTCCGACAGAATGTGAAAGCTTTTATTTGGCAAAAATGCAGAAATTAAATGTCTCATTAGTTAACAACATGGTTAAGTTTTGAACAACTGGGCTATCCCCATACATTTATGCTTGTACGTAGCTTTAATATGGCAATTATTACAACTTTTTTCCTCATTTATAAGTCACCTCATTGTCCACAGTTCTGACTTTTTAATAGTTTATGTATAATATTTACAAAAATTGAATAAATTGAGGAAAAACAGAAGTACATGTATCAGCAATTTTTTGGCAGGAGAACATTTCATTAAAATACTAGGTGTGATAAATCTGGTATTTTCATGTTTTATCAGTCTTAAGTTAAATCCATCCCTATCTTCTCAGTATTGACCAGCCCTACCATAGTGACCCAAAATAATCAAACACTTGTCTGAGCTAGCAGTGTCACCCTAATCACACTTTTGCTACAGAGCAGTCATCTTTTTCCCAACAACAGTTACACTTAAAATCTTCTTGCAGACAAATTCTCTCATTTAGATTCAAAGGCGGTAGGATTCCAATACATTTGCAAGCCTTTGCATTAACCCTATTAAAGTGATACTTGTTGAATTGTCAAACAGCATAGATTCAGATGGGGCAGCTCAAAATGAGCTGCCCCATCTGGACCTACACTGTTTGCCATCTAGTTTTTGATTTCTCAGTATGATAGCTTGCATGAAATATTCTTTTTATAATTTTGCAGATAAAATTTTGTTGTCTGCTTTTTTTTAGGGCTTTATGGTATTCTCAAATATTTGTTGAGACGGCAATTGTCTCAAAATAGAATGCTGATGTCATGAGATATTTTAACAAATTGCACAATTATCGGTAAACTGGAAGCATTTCAGTGCATCTTATCATTGACCCCATTTCACCTTATCAGTGAGCCCTTGTTCCAATTTTTGCCACCGTCCACTTCAAATTAAATAAGTGTCTTCATTGTCACTAATATAGCTATATAAGAATGATAAAAAATAACAAGAATGATAAAAAATAGCATTTTCAGCTAAAATGAATTTGAAAATAGTAATGACCCAGATGATGCATGGGGCTTATCAGGAGTTGTCTCATCTCGATCTACACTGTTTACACCTTGTCTTTAAATACTTTGTGGAGTCATCAGGAGTCGTCTCATCTCGATCTACACTGTTTACATCTTGTCTTTGAATACTTTGTGGAGTCATCAGGAGTCGTCTCATCTCGATCTACACTGTTTACATCTTGTCTTTGAATACTTTGTGGAGTCATCAGGAGTCGTCTCATCTCGATCTATACTGTTTACATCTTGTCTTTGAATACTTTGTTGAGTCATCAAGAGTCGTCTCATCTCGATCTACACTGTTTACATCTTGTCTTTGAATACTTTGTGGAGTCATCAAGAGTCGTCTCATCTCGATCTACACTGTTTACATCTTGTCTTTGAATACTTTGTGGGGTCATCAAGAGTCGTCTCATCTCGATCTACACTGTTTACATCTTGTCTTTGAATACTTTGTGGGGTCATCAAGAGTCGTCTCATCTCGATCTACACTGTTTACATCTTGTCTTTGAATACTTTGTGGAGTCATCAAGAGTCGTCTATCTCGATCTACACTGTTTACATCTTGTCTTTGAATACTTTGTGGAGTCATCAAGAGTCGTCTATCTCGATCTACACTGTTTACATCTTGTCTTTGAATACTTTGTGGAGTCATCAAGAGTCGTCTATCTCGATCTACACTGTTTACATCTTGTCTTTGAATACTTTGTGGGTTGAGCACTAGCCTGCTGAGTTATAGGTCTCAAGTTCAACCACTGGTTGCAGAATCCTTTTCCGCAATAAACTGGATTCCATTGCACACAGCTGTTCACTATTACCCTCCTGTTGTCCTGATATGACAGAAATACTGTTGAATAGGACGTAAAATCACAAGTCATGTATCCATCCATATATCATCTTTCAATGGCTTGGACGAAACATCTTTTGAAACTTTAGCAGTGTAAATTTTGTGGTCTGCTTTTTATTGTGCTTTTAGAGTTAAAAAATAGGGTAGCTTATTTGCTTTAAGTTTACAGAAACAACAGCTGATCTGAGTTTGAATTTAGGTCATTTGTCATTTCAAGGGGGTTTTTTTTAGGAAATTTGTGCTAAAAGTCCTAAGTGAGAGACCAGATATGAACTCAAGGTGTTAAGGTCTCATTCATATTTTCTGCCATTTGTACGAAGGAGAACAACTTTTGTGACTTCCTGTATGCTTCTCTGAATGACATAACCCTTCCAAAATGGGGTCTACTTTCACAGGAAAAAGTTGGCTATATTCTTTCCTTCAAGAGTTGACCCCTATTGAGAAGGGAGCCAGAAACTAAAATGGGGCAGAGCTGCTGCTTCTGAAATGTCTGCATTTACCTTAACCCTTAGAGTGCTAAGCGCGACTATAGCCGTTCTCGAGGGGTAGGTCACTTTGAGAGCATATCCGGCACACTAGACATCAAGTACTCCCCCATCATTTGCGGTTGTCGTATGCAGGAGGGAATCTGCTTTCTACTAGAGCAAGGTTTTACCCACCTAATTGATTTGTTGACCTTTAAAACTCGGAATAAACGTCAAAAATTTATGATACATGTATTTTCAACATCAGCTTTTCAGGTGGCTACCCCTACTTACTTGATCCCGATTTTCTGACAACTAGACTTCATCCTTCCAAACTTTCTCGCTTGATAAATATTCAGCAATAACACCGGCCCCCAGACAAGCAATTACTTTTGTCATACAAAGCATATCACTGGCACTAATATCTTGTACTAATTTTTTTTTTTTTTTTTTTTTTAAGTGTCTACGTCGGTTCCCGCTGGTATCATGTGACACCCAAATATGGCAGGTCACGTGACCTTGGTAACTTCTGGAAAATGGCAGCTCACAAATCGGCCATATTGAGTGAAAATTTCAAGCAAATCGACAAGAGTGTGTGCAAGTTATGGCCTCTGAGATACCCCTACCCCCATTTTAGGGCCAGGTGAATTATTTTTTCAGCACTCTAAGGGTTAAACAAGATTAATACATGCGAAAAGAGGAGAATAATAACATAATATATTGTTTTCACAATCACATTCAGAAATATTCTTCATTTCTCAAAATTATTTGCTAATCATTAAGATTGAAAACATTTCTGTCTATTGTGGAGATCACAATAGGTGACCCGACCTAAAAGATTGAGGAAAATAAAATTCTTATTAATTGGGGTGATTCATCCCATTTATCCTGACTATGACAAATAGTGTAGACACAGATCAGACTGCTTCAGTCTTTTAGCAGGAGAGGGTGGGGGGTGGGGGTGGGGGTGGTGGTGGGGGGAGCATGGAATTGGTTCCACAGTTCAAATGAGCCACTACAGGACAAAAACCAACAAAGTGGTTGTGTGCCCAGTGCCGACTATGATCAGCCTGGGCATCCACCCAGTCTGATCAGAGTCTTGGCTGACCGCATGGAGATAGCTGAGACCCTTAGCTACCCTTTACATGCTTAGGGAAGAGTCTGATCAGACTGGGCAATGCCCAGAATTATCTGAGTCTACGCTTTGCACACAACCACTTTGTTGATTTTCTCGTGCCGCTGCTGAAATAACAAATTGTTGAAATGAGCACTTATTAGAAAGAGTGTTTGCTGCCATTTTGAAATTATTAAGTGCTTAGGGTGCTATAAAAGGTCAATGATGACAATTTCTATAGTTCTGCCCATTTGAAATTGACCTTCAAGCATAGAATAGTTTAAAACATGTAATGACATGGAAATGGACAAGATTATCTACATTCCATTGGCTACAATTTGCTCTCAGATTCTGAGATGTGGTACTCTTACAAGAAGAAATTTGCTCCCTCAAAGAGATGTGGTACTCTTGCAAGAAAGAATTTGCTCCCTCAAGGGAGCAAATTCTTTCCTGTAAGAGTGCCACCCTATAGTAATGGAATGCAGTGAAGGAAACTTTCCCTGCCAGACCATTCCAGCCATTGCCATTCCATTCCACATTTTAAACTATTTCCCCAAACTTCACAATGTATCAAAAATAAAATTATGAGACAATAGTTCATTGTCATTATGACTAGTCACACCAGGAAACAAATGGAGAAAATTGTGCGACTGGCTTGTATTGTGCAGAAAAAAAATTATAACAATAAAATCTTTAAAATGCACCAACGGAAAAAGATGTTAAACAACAGAATTTGTTGAGCTTAAGATCTTTTGTATGGCTCTTCTGTCATTGTGAAAGTCTAGAGTTACATTTCTTTATTTCTTAACTCGTTGATTGTGTGAATATACTTCCCCCTCCCCCGAGTAAAGTTTTGATAATGCAAATGTATCATATCACCAATAAAGTTGTTACCTGGAGTTTTGAATGCACTATAATTTTGCCTATATTTTTTCAAACTTGGCAAAAAGCACTGTTGACAAGGAAAATAATAAGTTTCATTAAAATATATAAAGTAAAAAGTGTTAGATTAATAGGTATTCATTTTGCTTTTTGAGCGATTCCACAACTCTGCTTTTCTCATCAGTTAGCACTATTTTTCTTTCATGCCCAAAATCAACAACATAGCTGAATTTATGCTGCATTGCATTTTGGGATAGTGTTGACCACTAGGCCAGGATCTCCTCCACTAGAGAAAAATAGATATGTGGAGAAAGATATAAGAGACTGCACACTTATGAACCCGTGAAAATTTTTTTAATCCAGAAATTCCAACAAGTTTTTTGCTCAAAGAAAATACAGAAAAATGTGACAATATTCAACAGATCACTCTGTGGTTTTGGCTCACCTGGCCCAAAGGGCCATAGTGAGCTATTGTCATACCAAAGCGTCCGGCATTCGTCGTGCATCGTCTGTCAACAGTTGAAAACAAATTATTCAAACATCTTCTTCTATAAAACTACTGGACCCATGGTTCTCAAATTTTACATGGAGCATGACCTGACTCCATGATCTCAGAATTGTAAAATTGGGTCACGTTGAATATCCAAGATGGCCACTGTTACTAAAGAGAGCAAAAATAACAAAATCATCTTCTTCTCCAGAACCACTGGGTCTGAATTTTGGCATGAAACATCAGTGGAACATTGGTATTCAGAATTGTAAAAGTGAAAAAAATCTGTAGCAGAGTGTTGTAGCAGTGACCTACTTTCTGTTTACGTGTGTAAACTGTAATTTTGCTCAAATGCCAATGCCCAAAAAGAACTTATTTAAACAACTTCAAACAACTTCTGCTCTAAAAGCACTGAACCCATGGGTCTCAAATTTCACATGGAACATGACCAGACTGCAGGGTTTCAAAATTATAAATTGGGTCTGGTCGAGAATCCAAGATGGCTGCCATTACTAAAAATAGCAAAAACAACAAGGTCAACTTCTTCTTCAAAGCCATTGGGTATATTTGGTTAAAAGTTTGCATGGAACATAAGTGGGACCTTGGAATTAAAAATGGAAAAAATCTATAGCAGAATTAGGTCACATAGACCTACTTTAAGTGTTTAAAAGACAGATTTTGCTCAAATGTCAATATCTCAAGAGAACATGAATGGATTCTGGTCAGATTTGGTCAGAAATGGTCCTTGAATGGAATTATTTCAAATTTGTGCCAATTGACTATCCAAGATAGCCACCATAGGGGCCGTTACTAAAATAGCACAAACATAAAATGACAATTTCTCAAGAACCCTTTAATGGAATTGGTCTAATTTTGTGTCAGAATATTCCTTGCATGAAGCCATTTTGATTAATTGCAATTAATGGCAATCCAAGATGCCCGCCATCTCTCGTTACTAAAAATAGCATAAAACATGAAAATGACAATATCTCAGTAACAGTTGAATGGATTTTGATGACATTTGTGGCAAAATGATTCTTGCATTGAGACGTTTCAAAAGTTACTAATATAGACCAGTCATGTTGGCCTCTGTTACTGAAAGTAGCAAATTGTGAAAATTAGAAAATCTCAATGGAATATTGGACTTAGTTTGTGTCAGAATGGTCCTTTCATGAAGCCTTTTCGATTTTTTTGCATTTTGGCATTCCAAGATGGCTGCCATCTGCCGTTACTAAAATAGCACAAATCATGAAAATGACAATATCTTAGTAACTTCTTAATGGATTTTGACGAAATTTGTTGCAAAATGATTCTTGCAATGAGGTGTTTCAAAAATTAATAAATGTAGACCAGTCATATTGGCCTCTGTTACTTAAAATAGCAAAATGTGTGATTTGGAAAATCACAGTGGAACTGGACCAATATTGTGTCAGAATGGTCCTTGCATGAAGCCTTTTTGCATTTTGGCATTCCAAGATGGCTGCCATCTGCGGTTACTAAAAATAGCACAAATCATGAAAATGACAATATCTCAGAAACCACTGAATAGATTTTGACGAAATTTATGGCAAAATGATTCTTGCATTGAGATGTTTCAAAAGTAAATATATATATAGACCAGTCAAGTTTGCCTCTATTAATACAAATAGGAAAATTTGAAAATGAGAAAATCTCAATGGAATTGTGAATTTTGTGACAAAATGGTCCTTGCATGAAGCCTCAGTAACCGCAGAATGGATTGTGACAAAATTTGGCAAAATGATTCTTGTATTGAGGTGTTTCAAAAATAACTGAATATAGACCAGTCAAGTTGGCCTCTGTTACTTAAAAGAGCAAAACATTAAAATGAGAAAACTTCTGTGGAATTAGACCCATTTTGTATCAGAATGGTCCCTAGGCAAAATAGCAAGGTGAGCAATATCAGGCCCATTTGGGCCTCTTGTTTCACAGCAGCAATAGAACCAGAAAAATAAAGGTATTTTAATTCTAAGTATAAAGAGAGAAAATATTATTTGAGCAGATAGAAATTATTGGTTAAGAGGAATCGGTATCTGTAATCTGGATAACAACTTTAAATGCTGTTTCAGCCAGTGTTTCATTCAGGACATGTAGCCTCCATCCCATTACAGATGCATGCTATTTCTGTTGCTTATGGGTGGTGGGGGTAAAATTTTGAATTCTGACGTATCAGCTGTTTCTGACAAGAAATTATCATAGATCATCCTCTCATTTTAACTTTTTATACCCCACCACACGTTAGTGGCAGGGTATTATGTTGGGGTATTATGTTTTCAGGCTGGCTGTCCATGTGTCCATCCGTCATACGTGCAGCTGTCCATCAGTGACCCTTAGCAAAAAGAAATGCATTTAATATCTATTCAGTTTTCATTTCTTTTTAACCATTAATTTTTCATTGATTCATCATTTCATGGTGAGGATAAGCAATGGTAAGCTATCATAGAAGGCAATTAGTCTTAATCATTGAACTTCCATTGGCTCACCCTTATTGCAGCATTGAACCAGCATTGAAAATGGGCGAAATATGCAAATTAGGCTGCTATTGAAATGACATCATGGAAATGGTGAAACAATAATTTCCATTTTGCATGGAAACATTGAAATGACATCAAAAAATGACTAAAACAATAGTTAAAATGATTTACCACCATTTAAATGATGCAGTTATAGTGTTGAAATAATACTTATCTCATGGTATGACCAGTGCTGGAAACTCCCAAGTTTTATGTGGTGGCCCAAAAGCTTAGCAGGCCTAACTTTCAGTGGCCCAAATTATCCACTAGCTAAAGTCCCTATTCATTTAGTATTGTCAGAAAGATAAATTTGGGCCACTAAAGGTCATATTTTGGAGATTTCTGGTAGCCCGAAACAAAAAATAGGAGCATTTGGCCACCGGGCCACTGGCCGTTTCCAGCACTGTTATGATCATGTGCTAAATTCTAATAAAAATTTAGTATCTTATATAAGTATTCTGAGAAGCCTGCACATTTGCACAACCTGTTAAGTGTCCTTGTAGTGCATGAAAATTTCAACTTCATGTATTTGTGACAGATAGGTCAGAAAATAGTGCAGGTCCAGATCAGATTGCTCATAAAGGAACAATCTGATCAGGGTTTACACTGTTTGCCATTTCAAATTCCAAACCAAGTTCCATAATATATATTTGTAATTATTTTAGGTGTCCAAATCTTATCATTTTTACCCTTTAATAATGGATTCCATTGCACACAGCCTTTCATTATCACAAGCCCATCATCCTGATATGACTGAAATACTGTTGAAAAGGACGTAAAATCGCAAGTCATCCATCCATCCCTTTAATAATAGTTTATGGCTACTCCTTTTAGTTACCTTGATAATAAATCTCCACAACTACAATGTAATTATCAAAACAATTAGGCTTATTTTCATGAAGCCCTTGAATTTTCTATGTCAAATTTTGTCAGTAACATCTATCATGCTTGGGGCAGTCTGATCTAAGATTACACTGCTCTGGCAGTCTGATCAGGTTCTTCACTATTTGTTTGGGTGGCAGTCTGATTAGGATCTACAATAGTTGCTCATGACAGCCTGAACAGAGTCTACTTGCCCTAGTCTGTAAATATTTTATTTGTTTTAATATCTAATTAAGTTCAAGTTGCAGATATGACCCAATTAAGACTGTCAGATGTTATTTGCAGGGTTATTTTATAATCGACAACAAACTACTAGCAGACCAAAATTATATTTGTTGCTTTCCATTTGAATGGTGGACAGACCCAGATCAGTTATCTGACCTGTTTTGCTTGGGCAGTCTGATGTAGGTCTCCACTGGTGTACACTGTTTGTTTGGGAACAGCCTGAACATGGCTTACAGTGTTTGCTTGTGGCAATCTGATCTGAGTCTACACTGACAGTCAGATCAGGCTCTACACAGTTTCTTTTGCCCAGCAGTCTGATCAGGGTTTATTCTGTTTGCGTGGGCAGTCTGGTCTGGGTTAAGTCTACACTATGGTTCTGGCAGTCTGGTCTGGATCTGCACAGATTGCTCTGTTTTCTGGTTGCTACCACATATCCACTTTGATAATGATAAGCTCTAATTAATTGAGCCTAAACACAAGAAAAGAAGCCTGATACCACATGTAGACAACAAAGGCTATATTTAAGACCATCCTGCGCTTACATGCAGACTGATCAGAGCTAGCCTTCTTCTTTTGCTATTTGTATTCCTCCAGGATATTTTTTTTTTTTTTTTTTCAGATGATAATTGATGGTCTGAAACTATGCATAGGGCCTTATAGTAATTGGTCCATTTTCACATTGGGATTTAAGCTATTTTATTTCATTTGGGAAGAAACATACCATAGGAATTCTAAGTAATGGGACAGAATAGGGCTGAGCCAAAGGTGGCGGCCCTGATCAGTCTGACCAGGGCTTATACTTTTTTCCATTCCATTTGCATCTTCTGAACAGGTATATTACTGCAATTGTTACCCAAATGGCCCAGTTTTAGGACAGGTTTGGTAATTATTCTAGGTGTCCTAATTTTCAGACTTTTTTTCTTTATCTAGTTAGCTAAAACTCTGGCACTCATAAGCTTTCAAATGTCATTAATGTTTTAAATCTTTGGGACAATGAATAAAAAATTCTAAATAAAAGTTACATCACAAAACATAGAAACCTGGGTGAAAAATTACAATATGCATCAATCAGAAATATACAATAGACAGAAAGTAAAGCATGCAAGTTTTAACTACAAAAACTTACTTTGCTGAAATCCTGTGATTTGGTATTTATTCACATACTGTGCAAAATCTATTAATTTCTTGTCCATAAATATTCCAAAGCATCAAAACATGAACAAAATTGCATGCTGCGGGGTTTCCAACTGCTTTAAACCTGGCTAGATAGTTGCGCCAAAATTCAAAACTTACTCTGGTGTACTGAGAGGCTGACAGGAAATTACTGATTTATAATTGTTGCTATAGAAACCACATTCTTTCTTTAGCCCCAGCCCTTGATAATGACCATTTAAGTCTCATTTCCCTGTCAATCAAATTCAATGGAAAATAAATGGTTCAAAAAGTATCATTTTACTTGGTTGAAAATTCTTTTTAGAGCTAAAAAATAGAAATTCAAAGAATAAAAAATGGCATTGTCTTATAAAATCCCCATTTTTATACTATTTTTCTAAGCAAATGGAAATATATTTGTATATTTGCAATGGTTTTAAGAAAAGGTATGAAGTTTCACTTGCTAATAAAGGGTGTAATAATGGAAACTGGTGAAACCATGGTGAACTAATAGCGAATCAATGGAAAAAATCCATTTCATTTTGCTAAGGGGAGCATTTCGTTTCCATTCGATAACTCGAGTATTTTTTTATGGATTTTCTTTAAACTTGGCATGTGCATTGGTCTAGAGAATGTCTCACCCAGGATTGTTAATGGGCAAATTTCATCATCTACTGACAGAGTGATTGCCCTTGTCAATGTCTCAAAAGTGGGTTTTGGTCTGTAATTCCTGTACACTTTGAAATGTCTTGATGAAATTTCACTGATATGATACAAATAATATATTCTTTCTGTTGCAAGCAGAATTTTGTCCAAAATCATGAAAAAAATTAAAACTCAAGGTTGAATGCGATTTTCCTGAAACTTGCAACAACTTATTGAAACATTATACGCTTTCTGTCATGATCAAAATTTTGTCCTCATGGGCTATCAGCCCCTGGCACAGGGCTACATACATGTATAAAATCATGAAAAAATCTATATAAAATCAGAGCTTTGGTATCTCTTCATTAAGTTTCACAGAAATAGTATAACTAACATTAGCTTTCTTCTACAACCAGTATTTAGTCCAACAGGGCTATCTTCCCTGCCACAGGGATACATGTATATACATGTATAAAATCATGAAAAAAATCTGTGTAAAGTCAGAGGTGAAAGAAATTTTCTGGAAACTGGCAACAGATTATCAAAGTTATATAACTTTCCCGTTATGATCAAATTTTTGTCCCAAAGGGTTAACTGCCCCTGACACAGGGCTATATACCGGAACATGTATCAAATCATAAGAAAAAAATCTGTATAAAATCAGAATTGAAAGGGATTTTCATGAAATATGTAACAAATGCCTAAAGCAATATTAGCTTTCGGTGATGGTTAAAATTTTATCACAGAAAGTTATCTGCCCCTGTCCTGGAGCTTTCTACAAGTACGAAATCATAAAGAAAAAACTTTAAAAGGTTTGCAGTGGCGGGGTATTACGCAGTGGTTTACAATGCTTTTATTTATTATGATGGTATAGTGATGTGTTTAAGCACAGAAAAGCAGATGACAAAAGCCTGCAAATTTCAGAAAATGTTTTTGGCCAAGCTATATCATATTGAGAATTCAAAGACTAAATGGCAAACAGTGTAGATCTAGATGAGGTGTCATCATGAGCCACCTCATCAGGATCTACACTTTGCAAATTCAGCAATTTTCGTCTCTGGCACTTAAAGTGTTAGTCATGACAGCAAAACAGATGTAAAGCTTGGCTGCATAGCACAGTCGGTAGTGTGTCTGATTCAAGAGCCAGAGGTCCAGGTTCGATACCCAGTCTAGCCACATAATTTCGTTTCTCCTTCCCCTATTTCAAGAAGGGCAGTTGTCAGTTACTGGCGAAAGTATGTGCACTTAGTACTGGTTAACCCCTGAGGAGGTCTAATCCTGCCTAGGATTAGTGTGCTCAGGGTAAATGACCATCCTGACATCACCTCAGCCGTTTACTGTGGATGTAAACAAACAAACAACCAGGTTTAAAGTCAATGGAGTCCACAACAGTATCAAATAGCAACAACCCTCAGACTTTGAAACAATCCCATGATAGGGAGGGAGTTTAATTAGCATAAAATTTGCATTTCATTAGTGTAAAAACATAGTGTCTTATTAAGGTTCATGAAAACATTAGCAAGGGAAATCACTCTGAAATTATTTGCCTCCCATGTCAGAGGGGGCTTCTTGATAAGAAAAGAATTTGCTGTCAGAGGGAGCAAATTCTTCTGTGCAAATCTAAAACACTGATATGCAAAGTACCCTCTTATATCGTTTTTCTTTGCATTTCAACTCTTCTTATCTCAAACTACTGATATCTCAGAGTAAATTTTCTGGAACCAGAAAATTTACTTTGAGATAACAGTACAATGTAGTTTCAGATGAATTTTAACTTTGAGATGTCAAGAGATGACTGTATTTCTGTTTTACACATGTATTTCAGGTGGGTCAATCCTCTATTAAAGAAAGGCTATGTTCGGACTCTGGAGGTGGAGGACATGTACAATCCATGTCCCGAGGATCAGTCAGAGTTCCTTGGAGAAAAACTGGAAAAGTAAGATTTTATGAATAATTTCTGTCCTATGATGCTGTTACAGTAACAGTTGATGTTTTGGGTCTTGATTGGAATTGCAACATGATTAAAAAAAGTGGAATGGACTGTTTACCACTTCGTGCCATGGATATGGGGCTGGCACTCTTACAGGAAATAATTTACTCCTGAGGAGGAAGCATATTTATTCCTGTAAGAGTACTGTCCCAGGCTCTTGGAGCAAATTGTAGCCAGTGGAATGTTGGAATGTAGATACTCTCAACCTGACCACTCAGTTTTAACAATGCCTAAAATTTCATAGTTGTTCATGGTTTTAAAGCATAAGACAAGGTAGACTAAAAGCTGACTTAACTAGAAAAATCACTTCACTTTGATTTCATGGCAACAACTAAAGTAGAGCTTAGCTTCCTTTTATACCAAATAATAAAGAGTTGTGACATAAATAAAGCAGTTGTTTTGCACTTTACAAACATATGACTCTGAATAAAAGAAATTTAAAACATTAAAAGGAGTGGCGGTAGTGTATTGGAAAACATGCTCGACTGCCAATCCAGGGGTCATAGGGTCGATCCCTCGCTTCTCTGGTTTTTAAGATGAGACTTTAAACCGAGATCCTTTCTCTGTATGACCTGTGTGTGTGATTGATATGTACTTACTGCCCAGGGGCCGTATTTATAAAACCACTTAAGTACTTGCTATGCTGTTGCTAAGACTGAATTTCTATAAAGGAGATTCCCTACAACTATGAAATATGCTCTGGAGGAACAGTCTGAAAAAGACTGTTCCTCTAGAGCAAATTTCATAGTTGTAGGGAATCTCCTTCATAGAAATTTAGCCCTAGCAACAGCATAGCAAGTACTTAAGTGGTTTTATAAATACGGCCCCAGGACTTCCTTAGATGCATTTTTAATGCTTGTATGTTAAATTGTCTCTTCAGAGAATGGGAAAAAGAGGTTGAAAGAACAAAGGGCACTAAGAAGAAACCTAGTCTAGTCAAAGCACTGTTCAGAATATTTGGTTTGGAATATATTCTTCTTGGGATTGTCCTCTTTATGGAGGTAAGAATACCAGCTGTCTGGTCTGTCATAACACAGGGTATAATCGATTCCGCCAATTTTCGCTTCCTGCAGAGACTGTCCGTCATATTTGGCTTCGGCCGAGACTGTCCACGAACTCTTGCTTCCTGCAGAGACTACTGTCCTCGAGAAATGGCCTCCTGCCGAGACTGTCCGCGTGATTCTTCCTGCCGAGAGCCTCGGCAGGAAGCAGAATCACGCGGACAGTCTCTGCAGGAAGCCATTTATCATGTACAGAAGTCTCTGCAGGAAGCAAGACTTCGCGGACAGTCTCGGGAGAAGCCAAATATGATTTACAGTCTCTGCAGGAAGCGAAAATTGGCGGAATCGATTATACCCTGTGCATAAGTGGGGAGTAGGGTAAAGTCAGGTAAATTCGGACAGTGACATAGTTTCCTTTATATATGAGTTGTTTCTAATTAAAACAAAATTAACTGGGCAAATTGTGAAAATCCTGATGAGACAGCTCATTATGAGCTGTCTCATCTGGATTTTTTAACTATTTGCAATGGTATGTCCGAATTTACCTACCGTCCGAAGTTACCTGACTTTACCCAATTGTTAGCAAATGCTTATTATTTTCACAAATCTGTTTAAAGGTAACTGGATGTTTTGAATTTGCAGTTTTTTTTTTGCAAAAATAGATACCTGCCTATGTGCAAGGCTGTTTGAGGCCTATCTTAGTTCATGCACTTTTGTTCACTTGAAGTAGTCCAACATACTTGCTTTATAATTGTAGGAAGCAACAAAAGTAGTCCAGCCGTTACTACTCGGCGGATTGATACGTTACTTCACACCAAATTCCACAGTTTCAAAGACAGAAAGCTACCTCTATGCAATGGGTGTCAGTTTATGTGCTGTCATGTTGGCAGTGGCACATCATCCATATTTCTTTGGTGTTCAGAGGATAGGCATGAAAATGAGAATAGCTTGTTGCTCACTACTTTATAGAAAGGTAATGTATTGTGTACAGAGGATAGGCATGAAAATGAGAATAGCTTGTTGCTCACTACTTTATAGAAAGGTAATGTATTCTGTGCTTCAGGAGGGGGTTACGTATTAAATGCCAATTCCTGATTATTTTTATGTCATGGGGTATATGTTTTTTTGTCATTCTGTCTGAGTGTCCATCCATGTCCACTTTTATTTTTAAAGTTTTGCTCATATCTGTGTAACAACACATAATATTCTTTTAATATTTGTTTCATGATATCTCTACATGTATACCATTGCCTGTGATATAAAGTAGCTAAGCCCCCAGGTCAGGTCCCAGGGTGGGGAGGGACAGGGGTCATTAATTAGGACTTCGGCATTTTCATTGTATCATAGTTTTTTACGTTATATCTTTTTGATTGCTCATATATCTGTAACTGCATTGAATATTTCTTCCATACTTGCTTCATGATATCTCCATAGCATTGCTTTCCATATAGAGTACCTAAGCTGCTGGGTCAGGCTCACAGGTGAGGCAAGGGGTCAATAACTAGGACTTAGCCATTTGTTGTATCTTATTTGCTCCTATTTCTAATATACTTGAATGGATCCTGATGATGCATACTAGATTATTTCATACAAGCTAACATCATATGGATGCTGCTGCTGACCTAACAAGGTCACAGACTTTGTATTTTGGACATGTATAACATCTGCATTGAAGTGTTGCGTTAAAAGTATGTTTTCATTAGGTGGTGGCACTGGTCGGGGGTATACGTGAGTCCCTGCTTACTTACTCTAGTTTTCTAATTACTTCATTTCTGGATAGAAAAAATGTTGCATGTTATTAGAATTTCCTCTGACACCTTGTCATTTCTGTTTAGGGACATATCTTTATGTTTTCTATATTTTAAATTTTATGGAGGATTAATAAAGGGTATCTTGATATTTAAGCTGCAGATAATATGGGGTGGTTTAAATAACAATTTCGAGAGCATATAGGTCCATGATAAAAGTTGAATCAGATTGTCAAGGGATCCTATTGAGGGGAAACTATCAAAAATAAAAAGGAAAAAAAGAGAGAAAAAAACAGAAGACTCAGATCAGCCTGGGCATCTGCCAAGTGTGATCAGAGTCTTTGCTGTTGGCATTGAGGTAGTTTACACCTTTAGCTACACTTTAAGTGCTCAGCAAAGACTCAGATCAGCCTGGGCCTTGGATGCTCAGGCTGATCAGAGTCTTCACTGGGTGCACATGCCATTTTGTTGTTTTTTCGTGTCCCTGCTCAAATTCTAATATTTTGTCATATTGAGTTTATAAGTAATCCAGCTTAAGGGATATTTTGATGGCCGCTTTTACAAGAGGATATATTGGCTCAAATCCTATCAAGCGTGATTCCTTTTATCACTACTGAATGCTCTCAGCCACTGCAAAAGTGGCCACATACACATGATTTGAGTCATGAGATGAAGAATCCTTTCTTAAGGTGTATTGCTTCACCTTCAAGGGAGCTTACTCTTAGTTAGAAGTACTCCTTTTTCTTCAAACATGGGGCTCTGTTAAAGTAAAGCATCTGCTCCAGAGAGAGAGAGAGAGAGAGAGAGAGAGAGAGAGAGAGAGAGAGAGAGTGAGAGAGAGAGAGAGAACTAATTCTACCCTTGAAGAATAGTCTCATTGGGAGAAGATTCACTGATGAGGTAGCAACTAATTGTCAGTTTAACCCTTAATGCGCCAAAAAGCAGAAGACAAAATTTACGTCTGCAGAATTTCAAAAAATGTCTCGTCCAAGCGATATCAAATTGAGAATTCGAACACTAGAGGGCAAACAGTGTAGATTCAGATGAGGTGGCTCATTATGAGCCACCTCATCTGGATCTTCACTGTTTGCCGATTCAGCAATTTTGATTTTTGGCACTTTAAAGGTTAAGGTGCGTCATTTATTAAACTGGTGTATCCGTACACCTTAAGGTAAATAGCAAAACCTTTGAGGTGCACATAAGCTGTGTACACATAGACCAGCCTATCCACTCGTCTAGTCCATATTAACAGTCTTGTTGCTTTTCTGATTTGTCTTAAGTTGAATGGCTGCACTTTTGGGGAAGCCACTGTCATTTTCATTTTTGCCTCTCAACCAATTGCATTCTGGGTATTTTTTGTCGTCTGCTGAAATTGTCGTCTGCATCAAAAATCAAGAATATTTTGACAATATTGGTCTAACAAACTCTTGTAGAAATGATCTCTAGGCAGCAAACAGTTTAGATCACAGATCAGGCCCCACGTTTGTGGGGCCTGATCTGGATCCAAACTGTTTGCCCAGATACCCCTAAAGGGGTATCCCAAATGGAATGGGTTAATGTGGGTCCACTCCTAAAGGAAAGAATTCTCCCCTGCAGTGGCAAATTCTTTCTTTTAAGAAAGGACCTTATGTTGGAAAGGCTTTATCGTCATGGGCAGCAAAAGTTGTTCCCTTTGTAAAAATGGCAGATAAACATGGTGGTTTACTCATACACTTTATAGTGTATGCGGAAAACTGGTAGCTCAGTAGATTAAACCTTGGCCTGCTGATCTAGCCATCTTGGATTCGAGACTGGTTGGAGGTGGAAATCTGTTCAAACGTAAACAGGGTTCCATTGCACATAGCCTTTCATTGTCCAGAGATGACACTAAATACTGTTAAAAATGATGTAAAATTGCAAGTAATCCCTCCATCCATCTAAAGTGTATGGCTACACTGTCTTTGTTTGGTTGTAAGTTTTACAAGGCAGACAACCTAGGCAAAATAGTATTGCATTCTCAGTTAGTGAAACCTTCTTCATTAGAGACTTGTCTTAATAGGAATTTGCTTTCAAATTATATCCATAATAAGAAGCCTATATTGAGAAGGGAGGCAAATGTTTCTAGATCAGAGTGGTCTTCCTTTGGGGGTGTATCCATACTCAGAGCTGTAGATAAGAGGGGTATTTGATAACTGAGGAATAATTTTTTTATTTATCATTGAAACCATATGTTGTGACCCCTCATCTGAACCGTCTAGTCGAGATGGTTCAGATGAGGGGTCACAACATACCGTAATCAACCTATTTACCGCACATGACCCTATAACCGCACACCATGGCCATTTCTGGAAAAAACTGCACAAGCGCACACTGCTTTTCCTTTTGAAACTCTCACAAAACCTAACAACTTATCATTACTGTTTCAACAGCAAACTCAGTGCTTGAATATCATTTTCTGTCCCATAGAAAATATAAACTCACAGTATTTCCAGTCCTACTCCATGTCTCTTTCCAGTTACCCTGCATTTTATTGTTCAGAGTGTGCGGTTATTAGATACATTTTTAACCACACCTTTTTGTTGCAATTTTGAAAAAGTTAAGCGCACGGTGCGGTAAATGGGTCGATTACGGTAGGTTTTATGTAGAAACTATCCTTAATTATCACCAAATACTCCCTCTTATCTACGGCTCTGATACTCATATTATTTTATCTATTTTTTTTTTTTTTTTTTTGTAGAGCGGATTGATGGATGATTTGTGGTTTCTGCAGCCCTTTCAAGAGAATTTCACTCATATTCAGCCGATGAAAGGTTTTATTGAAATGCTGTGTTAGTTGAACACTGTTTGCAGATTGAAAGAATACTGCCTGGATTTTAAAAATTGAAGGGAAGTTTCTGTTGATGGGCTTAGAGGTTTCACCTTTGTTTATACAGTTCGCTTATTTTTTCAGTCTCTTCGCCTGAGTAATGCTGGGTTAAGTAAAACTACAACAGGCCAGATTGTCAACTTGATGTCTAATGATGTAAACAGATTTGATCAGGCAAGTCTAAGTTCCATGTTTGCAATAAACAGTAGCAAGTAGCAAATTTGCCTCCTAAAATCTCATTTGCCACCTGAAGAAAAAGTGGGTAGCAAAAAGTTGCTGCCTAGGAATTCTTGAGTAAGAGTTGATCTCTTGGAAGTACTAGCCGATTTTCATTAAGATACTGCTTCTATGTGTAAGATTAAACACAATTCCAAAAGGTCAGAGGCCTTTGACCTTATGGAATTTTGTTTGGTCATAAATCTGACGACTGTTGAGTGGCAGGAGGACTGTTTTTGGCCTTCAGTTTTTGCTCCTAGGTATATGGAGAGGCGCGATGGCGGAGTGGTTAGAGTGGCTCGGTTATTGTGCAGAAAGTCGCCGGAAGGTCGTGGGTTCACAGCTCACAGTCGCCATCAGACGACTGGAAAACTCTCTCTGTCAACCCAGCAGTAAATGGGTACCTTTTTATCCCCCGACCGAGGGGGGATATCGGGGGATATAGCGATGAGCCTGGCGTCCGTCCGTCTGTCTGTCCGTCCATAAACAATGTCTTGTCCACTCCATATCTTGAATACCGTTTGGAATATTTTCATGATACTTCACAGTTATGTAGAACAGGTCATGGCGATGTGTCGCGTGCAAGAATGGTAACTCTTGCTTTTGTACTTTTTGAGTTATCTCCCCTTTGGTGAATTTTTGGCAGATTCGTGTCTGCTCTGTAACTTGAATACCCTTTGGAATACTTTCATGATACTTCACAGATATGTAGAGCAGGTCATGACGATGTGTCGCGAACAAGAATGACAACTCTTGCTTTCTTACTTTTTGAGTTATTTCCCCTTGATGGTTTTAGGTGTGATTTCGTGTCCGCTCCATAACTTGAATACCCTTTGAAATATTTTCATGAAACTTCACAGATATGTAGAACAGGTCATGGCGATGTGTTGTGAACAAGGATGACAACTCTTGCTTTCTTACTTTTTGAGTTATTTCCCCTTGATTGGTTTTAGGTGTGAATTCGTGTCTGCTCCATTACTTGAATACCTTTTGAAATATTTTCATGATACTTCACAGATATGTAGAACAGGTCATAACGATGTGTCGCGAACAAGAATGGTAACTCTTGCTCTCTTACTTTTTTAGTTATTTCCCCTTGATTGGTTTTAGGTGTGATTTCGTGTCCACTCCATATCTTGAATACCCTTTGGAATATTTTTGTGATACTTCATAGTTATGTAGAACAGGTCATGCTGATGTGTCTTGAACAAGAATGACAATTCTTGCTTTCTAACTTTTTGAGTTATTTCCCCTTGATGGTTTTAGGTGTGATTTAGTGTCCGCTCCATAACTTGAATACCCTTTGAAATATTTTTATGATACTTCACAGATATGGAGATCAGATCATGACAGTTTGTCTCAGACAAGAATGACAACTCTTGCTTTCGTACTTTTCTGAATCCCCCCCCCCCCCCCCCCCACACACACACACTTTTTTTTTTTTTTTTTTAATACAGATTTGGATTCTTTGTCCAAATTCACTTACTAGAGAGCTCAAAATTAGATTTGTAGGGCTTGTACTTTAGAAGTTATTCACACATTTTGAAATGTTGAATGTATCATATGCAATACATTGTCTACATGGTTGCTATTTGAGATTTTACCTCTTTTTAGCAATCTGGCATACTGTTTTGGTCTGAGTGTTAGATAATCATGCATTTGTTAAGCAGATAATGTCAATAAGGAGCATAAAAGAATGGCAGTATACTATTTATATGCGTTTTGAAGTGCACCCTGTTTACCAAAGTGCAGGGGGCCTTTGGTCTGGGGATTTGCCATCTCCTCTGATGGCTATTTTTATACCTGCCACACTTTAGTGGCAGGGTATTATGTTTTCCTGCTGGCTGTCCTTGTGTCAGTCTGTCCGTCCGTCGTACGTACGTATGTCTGTCCATCCGCCCGTCCGTCCGTAAGCACTTTGTTTCCATTCGATAACTTGAGTATTTATTAACGGGTTTTCTTCCGACTTGGCGTGTGCATTGGTCTTGGGAAGATCTCGGTTGGGATTGTTAGTGGACAAATTTTGATGTCTTCTGATGGAGTTATTGCCCTTGGCATGGTTTTAAAAATAGGGTTGGTCTCTTTACATTTTGGTGTATCTTGATGAAATTTCACAGAAATGATCAAAGTAACATAAGCTTTCTGTTACAAGCTGAATTTGTCTGCCTGGATTATCTGCCCCTGCCCTGGGGCTATATACATGTATGAAATAATGAAAAAAAAAATGTATAAAATTGAAGTTAAAAGGGATTTTTCTGAAACTTGTAACAAATTATCATATTAATATAAGCTTTATGTCTTGATCAAAATTTTGTCCCCCAGTGGTTATCTGCCCCTGACACAAGCTGTATACATGTGTGAAATCATGCAAAAAAATCTATATAACATCAGATTTTTGGTATACCTTGATGAAATTTCATAGAAAGGATTTAAGTAACATAAGCTTTCTGTTACAAGTAGTATAAAGTCCACATAGGTTACCTGCCCCTGCCCCAGAGCTATATACATGTACAAAATAATGAAAAAAATCTGTATAAAATCAAAGATGAACAGGATTTTTCTGAAATTTGCTACACATTGTCTAGGTAATATAAGCTTCATGTCATGATAAAAAAATGTATAAAAGATAAAAGAAGGGGTATTGGTTTGCAGTGGCGGGGTATTACGCAGTTGTTTAGGATGCTTTTATTTGAATTAGGGAAGGATAAGGCAGCGAAAGGAGAGAGATGGGCTCCGCATTTCCTCAGCTGTGCCCAAGATACAGTGGGTCTCTACGCCCACGGGGTGGTTGGGTGGTGGGATGGTGCTGAGTATAACTTCCAGTGCCGGGGCGTCCTACTGAATTGGATAATAGTAGGGCAAGGGCCTACTGTGCTTGCAGTAGGAGCGGGTGGGGGTTGTTTGGACACTTTTCTCTCGTCTATCATTTCTCTTTTCTTTTCAAAGGGCCGTTTAACGCAAAACAACCAACCAACCAACTCTACACCCACTGCCCCTACGGCTATTAGGCTATGGGAAACCTTTACCTTTACCTTTATATGAGTTTTGCAACTAGCTTTTATATCAATTGCTTGCTACCTGGAAAAAAAAGAGTTGATTTCTAACTAAGTCTTTAGAAGTGACAGGATAAGTTCTTTCATGTACTTCACGTCAGGGTGTCTAAAATTTGAGGCTATCTCAAGCTCCAGATCAGGTGGTTTTTGAGTATATTTCTGAGATTTTTTTTTTCTTATTTCTCAATGAAAACATATGTTAAGACCCCTCATTAGAACTGTCTCAGTGTGACGGTTCCAATGATGGAGAAATATGGAAAATATCCCTAAATTATCCCTGTTACTCCTTCTTATCTGGAGCACTGTCTATCATATGGTTGTCCTGTTATGCAACAACATAATGTTACATTAATTGTTTTAACTATCTGTTACATAGCACCTTTTTATTAATTTTTTTTGACATTGAAACTTGTACTTTTAGGGATATTTTTTTTCTCTGAGATGCGTCTAAAAGATAAATTACATCATAGATTTTCAGGGAGAAATAAAAAAAATCATTTACACTGGTAATTAGTGCTTTTATAGTTCATGAACCATACAAACTTTTGAGTTAAATTCCTCCTATGTTGGTTTCAGGCTGTGATATTTCTCCACTTCCTGTGGGTGGGGCCACTAGAAGCTATTGCTGTTCTTGCCATTCTATGGAAGGAGCTAGGGGCCTCAACTCTAGCAGGATTTGCTGTATTATTATTACTAGTGCCTATACAGGGCTGGATGGGGAAACTGTTCTCTAAGTTTAGGTAAGAGGATGATTATGAATGTCTAGTAAACTTACTTTAAGTCACAATAATTTTTTAATTGGACTAATTTGTTCAATAAAGGTTATTTTGAGCTGATAAATTCATGCCCCACCAGCCTGTTTGCTAAATTTTGGAAGATAAATAATTAAAATGAAATATTTGCTAGAAATATTAATGAGCCGTGACACGACAACACCAACAATGTGGTTGTGTTCCCAGCGCAGACTCAAATCAGCCTGGGCATCCGCCCAGTCTGATTAGAGTCTTCGCTGTCCGCATAGATATAGCTAAGACCCTTAGCTACCCTTTGGGTACTTAACGAAGACTCTAATCAGTCTGGGTGGATGCCCAGGCTGATCTGAATCTGTGCTGGGTGCACAACCACTTTGTTGGTTTTCTCGTGTCATGACTCTAATGTCTTTGTTTGTGTTTTACCAGTTTGAGTAGAAAAATCCTGCTCCGAACAGTGAACAAGGCTTCTCCAAGTTCCCCATCAAAAAGAATACCGTGTAAATCATAATAAATGCCCCCTGCCTCTTTTCTTCAAATTAGGTTACATTCACTTGTATGCCTGTTTGCTTCTCCAGATTAGGGAGCCTTTTGAACTTGACTATACTCTTAAACGAAAGAATTGGCTTTTGGAGGAAATTCTCTCCTTCTTTCCTTAAAGAGTTGATCTCTACATTAGATGCATTATGGCAGTGTCTGATTTACTACTTTTTAGGCTCTAAATAATGCCCCCCTGACATAAAATGCAACCCCCCCCCCCTCCCCAACACACACACACACACACACACACACACACACACACACACACACACACACACACACACACACACACACACACAAGGCATTTTATAGGATTATACAAAAGTATACAAAATTTGTATTTCAGACAGAAAACAGCAAAATATACAGATGAGCGTGTGAGAGTTATGAATGAAATTATAGCTGGAATGCGGGTTATTAAAATGTATTGCTGGGAAAAGCCCTTTGGCGATTTAGTTGCAAAAATAAGAAGGTAGGATATTTTCTTTTTCCTTACTATATATTCACCTTTATTTGATATATTTATAGTGTTAATGCAGGAATTTGATCAACAGCTTAAACCAGCAGATATCACTCAATATTCCAACTTAGTACGTAGGGCTCAGTTGTTAAAAATTCATTTGCATATGTAAGGCATTAAGGATTCATTAAATTTTCTCATACACATACAGACAAGGGCCAAAACTATTTCCACAAAAATATTTTTCCAAAGACCTTAGTGCATTTGCATGTTTACAAGAAAATTGAGGCAGTTAACCTAGGCAAGCATAAAATAATTACTATGGTTGAAAAGCTAAATGAATTATGCAATAAACATTGTTTACAGAACTAAATTCTGACCCCTCAGCGTGGAGAAACAGCTTGTCAAACTTTGTGTAAATTTTGAAATTACCAAGTTTCCATTGACATTAATGGCGACATCACGAAAAATTGGACCAATAATTCAAACGTTAATATTTAAGTCATGCTGTTTGAGAAAAGGGTAAACTACCGAAATGAAACAAATATATTCCATGCTATATTCTTTCAGCTTTCTACCAGTACCAAAATTTTTGTAATCTGTTTAACTGAAGTTCCAAAATATAATTTCCTGCAAACATGAAAATACACTGAAGTCTTTGGGAAAATTCATTTTGTAGAATTACTTTTGGCCCTTGATTGTATATACAAGCCTGCTAATATCTTTTACTGAAAAAATATGAGGAGCTTTTGCAACGGGAAAGCTCCTCACAGTTCTCTAGCAAAAAAAAAAAAAAAAAAAAAGACTATTTTTCTATGTAGTATATTAGAAAATCTAACATCAGGTTTACTAATTGCATTGATAGTTTTGAAACCTAATCCCTGAATTAGCTTCAGCTTTTCGGTTTTGATATCTAGTGCCCATTTATTGAGGAGTGATCCAGCAATAGTTTAAAAGTTGGACAAAAATTGTATATTTGCAAACAGAAGTATTGATCAATTCCCTGCCTCAAGAAACACTGGTACCAAGTGTCATAATGCATATATGTGACTTAAACCTTAAAGCGCCAAAAATTAAAACCGTTGAATTGGCAAACGGTTTAGATCCAGATGAGGTGGCTCATTATGAGCCACCTCATCTGAATCTACACTGTTTGCCCTCTAGTGTTCGAATTCTCAATATGATATGGCTTGGAAGAAACATTTTATGAAATTCTGCAGACATAAATTTTGTTGTCTGCTTTTTGGTGCTTATAGATGACTGAATCCTTAAGTAATGGAACCATTCATATTCTTGGTACCTTTGTTTGAATTTTGTTAACTGTGAAACATTTGGAAGTTAGGCATTTCATACATTAGGTCTCAGTTGTTCAAAGTATCGGTAACTTCACGAAGTCAAGGATTTGTTAAGTAAAAGTTGTATAATAGATGCAATATCAAGCTCCTCACATTTTTCAGCAACACATAGCAGTACAGTATTTACTTTCTGAAATCTCTGTCAGAGTTCTTCGAACTGTGACTCAAACAGAGAAAACTCTGATCAGATTGTGTGGGACATACCAGGAGACGAAAGTGCTTTGGATTTTGCTTGTCTGAAGATTGTTAAAACAGTGAATTTATTTGATAAATGTAAAATGATTTTAACAAAGTTCAATAACATTAGAAAATGTAACGCCAAATGTTTCACAGCACTCAGTGTAAGCCAGAGCTCTGTAATATGACTACATGTAGTTGTGTATGTTTCACTGGTTGAGAGGAGAAAAGTTCCATTTCCTTGGCTGGATACAGAGATCATGCATGAACTGATCAAGGTCTACAGTTCTTCCTTGGTGTAATTATAAGGTAAGAAACAGGATGAAACTAAATCAGACTTTGTTACATTGTTTCAACTGCTACATAAAAGCTAAAATGATATGTTGACATTAGTTTGTTCATTTTGAGACCACAGTGCAATCCTTAATGCTGCTATTGAAGAATATTTGCTTAACTTGAATTGTAAGTTCCTGAGATCGTTTCGGCATCAAAATTTCTTTTTATAATTGCCATTGCAGATCAAGATAGTCTGATGATGCTAGCAGAGGGTTTAAAAATCTGAGTTCAAATCTGGCTAAAATCCTGGTGTATGTTTTACTCAACATCTTAAGCCTTTGTATTTTCATAATTTCCATACAAAGTGTATGAAACTTATATAAATCTTAGGATTAAGATGTTTAGTGAAACGGGCACCTGATTCTTCTGTTGCCTTTAGATGTTTCATCTTCATCATATTGTGGTCCATTTCTTAATTGGCAGAAATTAATGACATAATGTTAAGGTATAAGGGTACACTGCCATGTTGTTTTTTTTCACCCATTTTTACAAACAAGAGCAATTTTCTTGACTACCTGTTTGCTTCCCTGGACATGTAAGCATTTTTTAAAGGGGGTTTACTATTAAAGAAAAGAATTTGCTCCTAAAGGAGCAAATTCTTTCCTTTAAGAGTTGACCCCATTTAGAAGGGAGGTGAAAATGAAATGGCATAGTTGCTTCCCCTGAAAGTGTCACCTTAAGGCAATCTGAATAATTGGTGGAGAAAGAAGTAAAAATATAGGATGTTTATGCGCAAGTTTTGGCTGAATTAAAACTATATTTAAGATAAGAACAGAAGTACACGCATGCATACACACATATTCACAAACATCCATAAGGAGATGAAATGATGACCTACAAGGATAGATGAGGGTTGAAACAGAACATAGGGCTGAGTGAGGTAAGTGGTAGTTTCAATTGCCTAACTTTAAGCTTACTTAACCATTGTTCTAAGAAGTTATGCTTAAATATTCAAATATAGTAATTGACATGAATCAACAACAAAATGACTTGCATGTGTATTTCATATTGAGATTTTGGTCAAAGTGATCTTGAAATCAGCGGTGTCTTACACATACTATCTATTTCTATCCCAGCAGCCACATGACGTGGAAATGACGTCTTACTGACATTGATGCGACATAATGACGTCGCATTGATGTCAGTAAGATATCATTTCATTTTCTTATGCCTGCTAAATATCTATTTATACTGCAACACCCCCTCACAAAGATTTTATGCAAGAATGTCTGCGTGTCAAGGCAGTTAGAAATTTTTAAAAGAGAGTTTTCTGTTTAAAAACTTTGACTTGGCAGCATTAATAACTTGGTGGATCCTAAAAGCAATGGTTTACAGGCTTAGAATTAGGTTATATTTTCCAAATTTTCTGGCTTACACTATGTATTAACTTATGTCGTTAGTAGAAAAGTCAGTGAGAAGTTAAATTTGAAAATGAAACTGGTTCTGAATGCCATAAATACAAAGATACTGTAAAGTGAATGGGTATACTTTCATTTTGATTTGTGCATCCTTCCCAAAAGAGGTCAACTCATAATTGATTTATTTTAAAAGTAACCCCCCCCCCCCTATTGGAAGGGTGTTGTCGTCAAGGAAGCAAACAGAAAGTCACGGAAGTTGTCCCCCTTTATCAAAAAGGAGGGCGGACATAAAGATGTACCCATTTTACCTTAAATGACAGAATTTTCAAAAGTAATACGGTTTACCTGACTTTTCTTCTTCTTTACATGTGAATAGAGAGGTCCTGATAAAAAAGGGTCTTAATGATGTCTCCATAAAAAACATTGATATTCTTACACACACACACACACACACCCCACCCCCACCCCAGCCCCACCCCACCCCAAAACTACCTCCATTGGACCTCCCTTCAGGGTCGTTGAAAATTATATCATCATCAGGACCCTTCTTTAACAGGAATTGTGATAGACTGAAACTTCTACAGTTGACTCTGGTTATCTCAAACATGGATAATCATATTAAATAAAACATTTTGGACTTATGTCCTATTTTTTTTATATATTTCAACTCTTGTTATCTCAAACTACTGTTATCTCTGGGATCAGAAAATTTACATTGAGATATCAGTAGTTTGAGATGAACTTTGATTTTGAGATATCGAGAGTTTACTGTATCTGTATTATTGATTTGACAATTTTATGATTTTGACCACTGAATATTATAAGTTGGAATAGCAATATAATTTGTAAACATATGTGAATGGCAATATAATTTGTAACATGTGTAATTCAAATTTAAGTCTTTATAAGATATATAACTGTAAATCTAACTTTTTTTTTTCTTTATTCTGTAATCTTGAACTTTAAGTTCCGTTTCTTAAGCTTGAATTAATTTCTAACAATAATGAGCATCATCAGAGGAAAGGTATCTTATGACAGGAGCAACAAGGGACTACTGTCTTCTGGGAAGCAGATTTTCTTTAAGATTCATTGTTTAGTTACCCATTATATGCATAAAAAATTTGTCGGTTCAAAAATAACAGGTTATGTTTTGGGAAAAGAACACTCACCCAAATGTGCTTAAGTTCGGACACCTAAAATCATTAACTTTCCATTTGTCCCAAATGGAAAATTAATTGTTTTTAGGTGTCCCAATATTTCAGCACATTAGAGTAACTAATTATTACATTTGGCAGAGCACCAGTTAAGTAGCAGTTGTGACAGTACTGAGATCATTTCTCCACAAAAACATACTTTGGTACTGTTTATTAGAACAATGTCATAAAGACAATTCAGCGAGGGATCAAAACTTTTTTTGTATGGAGAAATAAGAGTTTTCTCAGAATTGTTATCAATCCTCCCTCTGTTCCCCATGGTGAAGTTGTGATGTTTAGTGCAAAATTTGCTAATAAAATGAGATTTTAATGGCATATTATAAATAGAATCTTGCAGTCGTGCTCCTGTATTATTGAGTTTATTAAACTCGGGGAAAACTGATAAGATGCTCAGCATAGCCTCGCATCTTGTCTTTTTCCCCAACTGGTTTAATAAATTCAATAATACATGAGCACTCTTGTAAGATCCTCTATTTACATAAGGCCCCCTTCCTCTGTAGAAGCTCATATGTTTGAAGTTCAGAACACTCACTCTCCCATGCAGTGTTTAACCTCTAACCTTTACCCAGCAATTTGATTGGATGACATTGTCACCATGGTTACGTAATGGAATTCTAGTGCAGTATTTCAGAGTGCAGAGCTGACTCTGCACTCTAAAATACCACACTAGAATTCCAATATTTTGAAATTTTGAAAATTCACTTGACTTCCAATATTTACTAATTTTGAAAATTCACTAGAATTCCAGTATTTTGAAATTTTGAAAATCAGATTCAAAATTTAGACAGAAAGTTCATTGTGACAGTGTAAACCAATGAAACACGTCTTGAATATTTTACTGAATACATGCTTAAAACAAATGGGGAAGAATGTGTAACATACAACAGTGTCTTCAGCAGGTTGTCAAAATTTATTCTAAATAAGTGAATTTATTGAACCAACTTGTTGAATTTTGTCAGTCTGATTTTGTGGAAAACCATCTCTAACAATAGTTTTATGGAGTGAAAGTCACAACTATATGTATTGAAATCAGTTCAGTTTATGAGCAATGTCGCAAGATTCCAACTAGAATTTTGACTTGCTGTGATCATATTTTGCTTATGTAAGACAGAATAAGAGAGTCACATATATTATGTAATGTAAAATATTCAAAACGGCAACTTGAACAAATAAAAGTATTGTCTTGTCAAAAATCAATTATCTTTAAAACTCAAGATGAAGTCATAATTTAATTCAAGTGTTACGTTTCAAATGTACACAGAAGTACTGACAATTTTTGCTGAATTAAATGTGAGGAGCTTTTGCAGTGCACTTACTTATTTTCAGCAAAAAATATTAGCATATTTGATTTTATATGTAGTAGAAGATTCACTAAACCCTCAATTAATAACCTCATTAACACTGTTGCACTCAGAATGGCCAAAACTCTATTGAGTTTTGTCCATTCTGAGTGCAATAGGGTTAAACTGATAGTGCTTTGAATATCTTGGCCCAGCTTGTTTCATTTCAATAACTGTTATTGTGTTCTGATAGAAATCGTGATGGAATTGTTGCCATAAAAAAGTTAAAAACATTGGAGAGACTGTTATTTCACAAGCCAACATATTTGTGAAAACACATATTTATGAAAAAAATACTCTAGCATATAATTAATTGACTTCTAAAAAACGTGACATAACAGTACTTTTATATGTTAAATGCATGTTTTTATTCCTGCATGACTAGTTAATGCATGCTTTGCATGTATGTATAGATGCATGCTCTATGTCTTGCTAACATATAGTCTGTAACTACTTAAGCATGCCTTGCCTGCTTTTAACATTTTGTGTAATTGCTAATGACCTAGAAATTTTTGTGTCAATTATTTTTTTATTTAGTATAGTTGGTGGCATTAACTGGCCAGTGAAGGCAAACTTGTATTAAAAAATGGAAAAGTGGATAAATTTTAACTGTATTATGAGGAAAATACAATTTTCTTTACCAAAATTGAAAGAGCATAATGAGAAACTTTTGCAAACTGTGTAGATCCAGATGAGATGGCTCACCATGAGCCATCTCATTTGGAGCTTCACTGTTTGTTGGTCTGTTTGAAATCTTTTTACAATATATTCTTCTGAGTATTTAACCTGATTAAGTTAAAAAAATTGAAGATTCTTAGTCAGTTTCATATATTAAGGGATAAATAGGGTTTGTCACAAAAATTTCTAGGTGCTCATAGTTCCTGCCTGCATGATGCATGTGTAGCTTGACCATGTTCTATTTCTCACCATAATGTGCTTAATTATCATGATACCTGCAAATAGTTCATTTTCCATTTGTCCCAAATGGAAAATAAATTATTTTTAGGTATCCCAAAATTTAGGCACATTACGGGTAACCTGTTGAAACTTGCAGAACTGAAGAAAAGCCAAGAGTTTGCAAAAGAAAATACATTTGATGATTTTTTTCTATAGTAATTTGGCTAAACGTTCATGTTTTGCCACCATCTTTACAAAGGAAAACAACATTTTTAACTTCCTTTTCACATCTCAAATTGATGCAGCCCTTTCAAACTTGAGCCTTCTCTTAAAAGAAAAAAACTCTCTCCTTTAAAGAGTTAACCCCATTAAGAAGGGAGGCAATAATGAAAATACCAGAGTTCTTTCCCCTGAAAGTGTAACCATTTGCCTTAAAAAGTTGATACGTATAATCTGGATATCTGTGTAGATATCTTAGAGAGGAGATAGCCAGGCAATGGTAATTAGATACCACAAAATACTTGTATGAAAAATAAGAAAAAAAAAAACATTTTCATTTCCCAAGTTTTGGCTTATACAGTGTTGCATTTGCATGTAGCATGTGTATCAGTTAACATGTTGTGTATATGTGTTGGTTGCACAAATAGTGGGGGAGCAATATACTGGAAAACTTAGAGGAAATTTACATGGAATCTTCCCCATTAGTATGCAGATTGGTTTCATAAAGATACCATTATATAGAAACGAACATCAGGAATTCAATACCTATTTTCTGAAACTCTTGTTAATTTATGCCTAGTCGTTTTGTAAATGAATTGGTTTACTGTGAGTCATGGTTCAAACATTTTCTGATTGATTCAAACATTTTGTTATTGACTAACCAATATATACTCATATAATTGTGGCAGAGTTCATTGATGGAGCTGTTGTCTAAATGGGTTGCCAGTGCCAGATACAAAGATGATTTTCTTCTCAAATTTGTGATTGAAAAAAAGGCTTCCAGAAAGATTTTCTCCTCAGATACAGTCAACTTTCAATATCTGTAAGTAAAATTTCAGCCCAAACTACTGATACCTCAAAGTAAATTTTCTGGTACCAGAAATTTACTTTGAGATATCAGTAGTTTGAGATAACAGGAGTTAAAAAGTAAATAAAAATAGGAAATATATTCTTTGATACAAGAAGATACTTTGAGATATCAATGTTCGAGATATCGGGAGTTGACTGTAATTAAACTGAGGCACTATGATTTGCTTTAGTTTGGCCTTTTTATGGTTCTAAAGTACAGAATTTCCATTCACAGTGCTTATGATACTGCTGCTCTGTCTCCTACAATTTGTTATCATTGTTTGAATGTTATCTGCTTTAGACCAGTGCTTTTACTTTGCCCATGTGAACATTTTATGATACTTTCAACATGATTGACATTTCAAAATGGGTATGGTTGGAAATTGGAATTTTACAAAGAGGTTGCTCTCAAGAAACTTTCCTGGAGTTACTGATCTCAGTCTTTAATGGTTATTTCACGACAAATTTGCATCCATGATGATTTTAATAGAAAGAAAAGCTTAGCTATATGTTTACAATGTTGTGTAAAAATTGATTTGGACCATACTGTCTTGGGTCATTTTCAACTATTAAACATTTGTTTGATCACAGCAATTTTGAAATTATCACCAGCACATCTGCATTTGTGTGAAAGTTCTGTTACTATCTTAATTATTTTACCTTTAGCCAGTATCTTTTGTAGCCGGTTTGGTTTAGCAGTGTTTTTGTGTCACTGCACAGATAGGCAGGACAAGTGATCTACAGAATTCTTCTTTAAATCAAGTCACATTTATAAAGTAAAGCGCAAATAAGAGTTCTTTTGAAAAAAACAAATTTTCATTATCAGATATGAAAATGTCACATTGGTACTGAGTTGCAGGGTCAAAGCCCAATTTAAGTTCACAATATAGTTGTTGCTTCTTGATGTTTCTAGCAGTTACATGCTAGCAACCACAAGTATTGGAAAAGTTATATCTCAGAATAGAATATGAATGATGAAATCTTTTGTCATTTAAGTTGGACAAGTTCAGTTATCATTTTGAGGGAAATAGCACACAGTGTACACAATTAAGTTTGTCTGGCTCATCATGTTAGCAAAATCTGCAGCTTTCTCCTTCAGATGATTAAAGATGATATGAATTATGTTACTGCATACATGAAAGATTTTTTCATGACAAGTTTAGGATGTGTTTTGATAAATTTATTAAAGCCAACAATAATATAACTGTTGACCATCCCAAGGCTGTGAGGAGCCCTTGTAGCTCAGTAGGTAAAGTGGTGGCATACTGGTCTAACGGTCCACAGTTTGAGACCTGCTGGAAGCAGGAATCTGTCAAATTGTCAGGGGCCCTTCATAATCACCCACCCGTCATCCCATTATGACTGGAATACTGTTAAAAAAGTATGTAAAATAGCAAGTCAGCCATTTATCATCCATCTAATGCTGTTATTCTGTTGCATTTGTTTTTGTTGGATTGAGTATGTTGATAATTGAAAAAGATATGGTTCAGTATATCTTTGTTTGTCTCATTGGTGTCTTGGCTGGTTTGTGCTTTGTAATTGTGGTCTTTCATTGAATCTTCATCTATAAGTTTATTATTACACCAAACATTAAAGGTAATAGCCACATGAGTTATGATTTTATGCTCAAACAAGGTTCATATAGATGCCTTAAAGCAAAGAATGTTTACAGTGGCTGAGGGGTTGATGCACTGACCTCATAGCCTGGAGCATATTAAACAATGCTTGGCATTGTTTCAGATGAATGATAGACACTGATACTCTAGGTTGAGTAGCCGAAACTTTGAAGTATAGCCCATGTTCCTTTTTTGAATGGGTTCCCTGCTCTTGAAAGAACTCTTTAAGATTTCAATTTGTTTCAGACAACTCTTATGACAACAACTTTGCTTCTTTTTGTAAGACAACCCTTTTTCCAGACAAACTTCTGTCCAGTCTTTCTGACACTGACGTCTGCCTTATTTTGGTAATCATTGGTTTTAGTTTGGGTAAAAATATTGCCTAATTAACTTTACCATAGTTACAGTATTCATTTTTATCAAAGTGTATCACAAAGGGGATTTTTTTTAATATTTATTATTTATTTTAATGGTTTCATTTGTTGGTGAAGCTTTATGTTTGTTATTTGGAACAGTAACCATTTGTAAGTTATTCTTTCATTGTCTAAACATTGTTTATTTCCATACTTGCACTGATTGCATTTGAGAAGTTTCTAAACAGCACCGTGCTTGTAATAATAACATGATGAGTAACACACTTAGACTGCCGCAGGTAAATGTGAGATAATAAAATATCATACAGCACATGAATACCTTTTGCCACCTGTGTTTTAAGATGCTCTGCATAGCTTTCAAGATTTTCTGACTGTTTGTGAACGTTGACCTGACCTTAGAAATGGAAAAAAATGCAATCACTTGGCATTAGCAGTTGCATCACAGGTCAGCTGAGCCTTCTGCACTGTGGTTTAGTTTTTGATAGGTTTGGACCGGGTGGCTGAAAGGATGATAGAACTTATTGTTGCCTTTTTAGCTCACCTGAGCCTTTAGGCTCATAGGTGAGCTTATAGTATAGCCAGGCATCCGTCGTCCATCCCTCCGTCGTCCGTCAACATTTTCAAACATCTTCTCCGAAACCACTGGGCCGATCGAAGCCAAATTTTATATGGAGCCTCCATGGGTTGGGGGAATGAAAGTTTTTTGGGGTATCTGGGTCACATGACCAAGATGGCCGCCACGCCCATATATGGTTAAAACCCTTCAAAAATCTTCTTCTCCAGAACCAAAAGGCCTATGACCTTGAAACTTGGTATGTAGCATCGGGCTTGCCGGCTCATCATAGTTTGTACAAATCATGACCTTGCGTTGACCTTGACCTAATTTACGGCATGGTCAACTTTGGTATGTTAGGCTTTTATATTGGAAAACGCTTATACAGTGGATTTCTCATAAACTATTTAAGTTTAAGGAACAATACTTGGTATACATGGTGGACTAAATGACCAGATGAAGATATTATGTCACTACAGGTCAAGGTCATTCCGTCGGACCATCCGTCGTCAAGATTTTCGAACATCTTCTCCTCTGAAACCACTGGGCCGATTGAAGCCAAATTTCATATGGAGTCTCAGTGGGATAGGGGAACGAAATTTTATACCCAAGGTCCGGGTCACATGACCAGGATGGCCGCCATGCCCATATATGGTAAAAACCCTTCAAAAATCTTCTTCTCCAGAATCAAAAGGCCTATGACCTTGAAACTTGGTATGTAGCATCGGGCAAGCCGGCCCATCATAGTTTATACAAATCATGACCTTGCATTGACATTGACTTAATTTACGGCATGGTCAACTTTGGTACGTTAGGCTTTTATATTGGAAAACGCTTATACAGTGGATTTCTCATAAACTATTTAAGTTTAAGGAACAATACTTGGTATACATGGTCGACTAAATGACCAGATGAAGATATTATGTCACTGAAGGTCAAGGTCATTTTGTCGGTCTGTCCGTCATCAAAATTTTCAAAACATCTACTCCTCTGAAACCACTGGTCTGATTGAAGCAAAATTTCATATGGAGTCTAAGTGTGATCAGGGAATAAAAGTTTGTTCTCAGGGTCTTGACCAAGATGGCCGCCATGCCCATATATGGTAAAAACCCTTCAAGATCTTCTTCTCCAGAACCAAAAGGTGTATGACCTTGAAACTTGGTAGTATGTAGTCTTTTATATGGGAAAATGCTTAAACAGTGGATTTTTCAGAAATTATTTAAGTCTAAGGTGCAATATTTGGTATATATGGTTGACTAAATGACCAGATGAAGATATTTTGTCGTTAAAGGTCAAGGTCATTCTTTGACTTTTATACAAGGTCATTGAGATTCTGTCTCCCGTCAACATTTTCAAACATCTTCTCAGAGGCCACTAGGGTCAATTGAAGCCATATTTCATATGGAGCTTCACCGGCTTAAAGGATCCATAGTTTGTTCAGATGGTCTTGGTCACTTGACCAAGATGGCCACCATGCCCATATATGGTAAAAACCCTTCAAACGTCTTTTTCTCGAGAACCAAAAGGCCTATAACCTTGAAACTTGGTACCGGTATGTAGCATTGGGCACTCAGGCCCATCATAGTTTATACAAATGATTACTGTATTTCATATGGAGCTTTAATACTGGGTCAAAGGAATCAAAGTTTGTTCAGATGGTCATGGTCGTATGAACATGGTGGCCGCCACACCCATTTATGATAAAAAAACCTTCAGAAATCTATGTCCAGAAACAAAGGCCCAGTGACCTTGTGGCTTGGTATATAGAATTGGGACTCAACATTAATCCCCAAGGGAGAGGGCCCCTGCCCTGGTGCTATATACATGTATAAAAGCATGAAAATATATACCAGGACCAAGTGTCAGGTGAGCTACAGGACCATTGGTCCTCTGGTTTTCTGTTTTATCAGTTCCATACAGGTATTCCTCCCATTTATGTTGCTAGCATGAGATTGACCCGCTTGACTTGTTATCCATTGGTCATTTGTTAGAATTGTTTGAATAGAAGATAGGATGAAAGAGAGAGAGGGAAAGAAAGAGAGAGAGAAAGAAAGAGAAAAGGGAGTTTTGGGCTATGATTATTGAATCTTTGTCACATATTCTCACAAGTAGATGCCAATATATCAGAATCACTTTAATGCACTCTTGAAGAAAGATTGAATTACAGAGCATGTCTGCTGGATATAATTGTTCAAACCCACAGGAATGCTAACAGTATGCTTTAGATCAAGGAAAATTGCTTGATATAAGCTTATTGATCATAAAAGGTATTGCTGCATACATAGAATTTGCGAAAAACATGCATTTTTTAATGCATCATTATGGAAATATTTGATAGTGCCTGATGGTGAACTGCTCCCTCAGTTCAGCACATCATACAGCTTCAACCAGTATGAAAGGAAGATCAAGAAAATGAATTTGTTATTCACCGGCATTCAGTATAGTGCAAAACAGAGGATTATCTAGGCTCCATAATACAGCTTGAAAGACAAGATTGTTAAGGCACCAGAATGCATTGCAGGGCCCAGCAAATCAAAATTTGATTTACTTGTTTAGTACATAGCTTCTGCTACAAAACACTGAAATTCTAGAGTTTCTCCTATATAGTTATACATTTTTTCTTGGCAAGTAAGATAATATTTTACTTTCCCAGCAAAATATTTAACTTGTCCTGGGCAGTCAGACAATAGATTTGTCAGGCCCTGACATTGTCAATACATTGTTCAAGACAAAGGATTATTTAGGCACCAGAATACATTGTGCAAGACAGAGGATTAATTAGGCACCAGACTACATTGTGAAAGACAGAGAATTATTTATCCTTGACTTTCAACCATGACACAAGGCAGGACTGCCATTTTTGAACATAATGCAAGGAGAAGGATTGTTTAGGCACCAGCTTTAAACATCATACAAGACTCAAGATTGTTTGGTCACCAATAATTAGCTGAATCTTAGGCAGAGGGCTCTGACAAAGATGGACGACAGAAGAATAGGTAACTGCTAGAAGCTCTATTTTGAACTATCATACACATAATCCAAGATAGTCCAGTATGGCAATGGTCAAGAGATATGTTGTAGTAAAAAGGTGAGTTAGAGGGAGGAATACTGACAAAAAAGATATTGTAATGACTTACAGACCAGGCTATGAAAGAGAATTTAAACACATGCACATGTCTATTGAATTTATGTCATTTTAGGCAAATAAATGTCACAAGTTAATTGGCTAGGATTAAATGGTTATTATAGATTTGTTTCATACTCAGTGAAGTGCTGCAATACTGCATTTCCCTCTGCATTGCAAACTGTCAGTTACCAGGAGTGGGTGATACCGTAGACTGTGGCTTTGAATAAAAGTATAGCATATAGCCATAACTGGATACTGTTGCATTGTCATGTGGAGTATAATAATGGTTCTTGTCTGTAGCAGCAACTGTTTTGTTAGCTCACCTGAGCCGAAGGCTCAGAGGTGAGCTTATAGGATGGGAGTCGAGCCGTCGTCCTTCCGTGCGTCCGTGAGTGGGTGCATGCGTCAACACTTTCAAACATAAATATCTCAGAGACCAGAGGGCCGATCGCAATCAAATTTTATCTGAAGCATCATTTGGGTGGAAGAAAGGCTGCATTAGGTTTTGGTGCCGATCAGCTCAGAACTCTGGTTTCCATGGCAACAGATAGCCCCCATAGGGTTATAATGGGGAAAACGGCGTCATCACGTTTTCTCAACTGTTTTTTATTAGATCCTTATCATACTTGCAGGTAATGATGACATACACAAGAGCTTGGATGAGTTCGAAATTTGGCCGGATTCGAGCACAGACTACGGAGTTAGCTGCCCTTGAGCGTTTGAAAAAAATCCCATAGGGTTATAATGGGGAAAATGGCGTCATCACGTTTTCTCAACTGTTTTTGCTTAGATCCTTATCATACTTGCAGGTAATGATGACATACATAAGAGCTTGGATGAGTTCGAAATTTGGCCGGATTCGAGCACAGACTACGGAGTTAGCTGCCCTTGAGCGTTTGAAAAAAATCCCATAGTGTTGTAATGGAGAAAACAACATCATCACATATTTTTAGAAAAACTTTGTCATTGCTCTATTGCCTACATTTCTCAACGGATTTTAAAATAACTTCACACAAATGTAGGGCATGACAATATCTCGAGCAAGATCGACTTTCAGGATGCTGCGCCCAAGGTCAAGGTCACTGTGGCTATTTTTAGAAAAACTTTGTCAGCGCTTAAGCACCTACATTTCTCAATGGATTTTAAAATAACTTCACACAAATGTAGGGCATGACAATATCTCGAGCAAGTTTGACTTTCAGGGTTCTGTGCCCAAGGTCAAGGTCACTGTGGCTATTTTTAGAAAATCTTTGTCATCGCTCTAGCACCTACATTTCTCCATGGATTTTAAAATAACTTTACACAAATGTAGGGCATGACAATATCTCGAGCAAGTTTGACTTTCAGGGTGCTGCACCCAAGGTCAAGGTCACTGTGGCTATTTTAAGAAAAACTTTGTCATCACGCTAGCGCCTACATTTTTCAACCGATTTTAAATCAAATTAACACAAATGTAGGGCATGACAATATCTCCAACAAGTTTGACTTTCAGGGTGCTGCGCCCAAGGTCAAGGTCACTGTGGCTATTTTTAGAAAAACTTTGTCATCACTCTAGCGCCTACATTTCTCAATAGATTTTAAAATAACTTCACACAAATGTAGGGCATGACAATATCTCGAGCAAGTTCGACTTTCAGGGTGCTGCATCCAAGGTCAAGGTCACTGTGGCTAATTTTAGAAAAACTTTGTCATGGCTCTAGCACCTACATTTCTCCATGGATTTTGAAATAACTTCGCACAAATGTAGGGTATGACAATATCTCGAGCAAGTTCGACTTTCAGGGTGCTGCGCCCAAGGTCACTGTCACTGTGGCTTTTTTAGCTCACCGTGCTCAGGGTGAGCTTTTGGGATACCCTGATGTCCGTCGTCCCTCGTACGTGTGGACATCCGTCCGTCAACTTTTGCTTGTGTACACTCTAGCGGGCACAGTTTTGATCCAGTCTTTATGAAACTTTGCCAGAATGTTAGTCTTTATAAAATCTCGGCCAGGTTCGAAACTGGGTCATGTCGGGTCAAAAACTAGGTCACTAGGTCAAATCATAGAAAAACCTTGTGTACGCTCTAGAGGACACAGTTTTGATCCAATCTTTATGAAACTTTGTCAGAATGTTTATCTCCATATACTCTAGGCCAAGTTTGAAACTGGGTCAAGTCGGGTCAAAAACTAGGTCACTAGGTTAGATCTTAGAAAAGCCTTGTTTACGCTCAAGTAGGCACAGTTTTCATCCAAAGTTCATGAAACTTTGTCAGAATGTTTATCCTCATAATATCCAGAACAAGTTCGAAACTGGGTCATGTCGGGTCTAAAACTAGGTCACTAGGTCAAATCATAGAAAAATCTTGTGTACACTCTAGAGGACACAGTTTTGATCCAATCTTTATGAAACTTTGTCAGAATGTTTATCATCATAAACTCTAGGCCAAGTTCGAAACTGGGTCACGTCGGGTCAAAAACTTGGTCACAAGGTCAAACCTTAGAAAAACATTGTGTACGCTCTAGAAGGCACAGTTTTCTTCCAAAGTTCATGAAACTTTGTCAGAATGTTTAGCCTCATAATATCCAGAACAGGTTTGAAACTGGGTCATGTCGGGTCAAAAACTAGTTCACTAGGTCAAATCATTGAAAAACCTTGTGTATGCTCTAGAGGACACAGTTTTGATCCAATCTTTATGAAACTTTGTCAGAATGTTTATCTCCATAAACCCTAGTCCAAGTTTGAAACTGGGTCATGTCTGGTCAAAAACTAGGTCACTAGGTCAAATCTTAGAAAAACCTTGTGTACACTCTGGAAGGCACAGTTTTGATCCAAAGTTCATGAAACTTTGTCAGAATGTTTATCCTCATAATATCTAGGACAAGTTTGAAACTGGGTCATGTCGGGTAAAAAACTAGGTCACTAGGTTAAATCTTAGAAAAAGATTGTGTATGCTCTAGAAGGCACAGATTTGATCCAATCTTCATGAAACTTTGTCAGAATGCTTATCCTCATTATATGTAGGACGCGTTTGAAACTGGGTCATGTCTGGTCAAAAACTAGGTCACTAGGTCGAATCATAGAAAAACCTTGTGTACGCTCTAAAGGACACAGTTTTGATCCAATCTTTATGAAACTTTGTCAGAATGTTTATCTCCATAAACTCTAGGCCAAGTTTGAAAGTAGGTCATGTTGGGTCAAAAACTAGGTCACTAGGTCAAATCTTAGAAAAACCTTGTGTACGCACTAGAAGGCATGGTTTTGATCCAATCTTTATGAAACTATGTCAAAATGTTTATTGTCCACAGTATATGTAAGCCTCCTATGAAACTGAGTCATGTCAGGTCAAAAACTAGGTCATTAGGTCAAATCTTTGAAAAACTTTGTGTACACCCTAGAGGACACAGTTTTGATCCAATCTTCATGAAACTCTGTCAGAATGTTTATCTTTATGAAATCTAGGTAAAGCTTGAAACTGGGTTGTGTGGGGTCAAAAACTAGGTCACTAGGTCAAATATAAGAACGAACTTGTATATGCTCCAGAGGGCACAGTTTTGATCCAAACTCAATGAAACTTTGTCAGAATGTTTATTCTTACAGTATCCAGGCCAAGTTTGAAACTGGGTCATGTCGGGTCAAAAAGTAGGTCAAATATTAGGAAAACTTTGTGTATGCTCTAGAGGTCACAGTTTTGATCCAAACCTATTGAAATTTTGTCAGAATGTTTATCCTCACAATATCTAGGCCAGGTTTGAAACTGGGGCATGTCAGGTCAAAAACTAGGTCAGATCTTAGAAAAACCTTGTGTACGCTCTAGAGGACACAGTTTTGATCCAATCTTTTTGAAACTTTGTCAGAATATTTATTGTCATAATATTTAGGCCAAGTTTGAAAGTAAATTATGTCGGGTCAAAAACTACGTCACTATGTCAGATTTTAGAACAACCTTGTGTACACTCTAGAAGGCACAGTTTTGATACAATCTTCATGAACCTTTGTCAGAATGTTTATCCTCACAATATCCAGGCCAAGTTTGAAACTGGGTCATGTCAGGTCAAAATCTAGGTCACTAGGTCAAATCTTAGAAAAACTTTGTGCACACCTAAGAGGGCACAGTTTTGATCCAATCTTCATGAAACTTTGTCAGAATGTTTATCTCCATAAAATCTAGGTCAAGTTTGAAACTGGGTCATGTCGGGTCAAAAGCTAGGTCACTAGGTCATATCTAAATTAAGTTATGCTGCAAGAATCAGAACTAACATTACAATGATGCCAGCCACAGCTCCTTGGAATACATTAGTTTCACCACAGTGAGATAATGATGCTACCATTCTATCATTTGTGTTTGCCTAGTTATACCCCCGCTTTGAAAAAGTGGGGGTATATTGGTTTACATCTGTCCGTCCGTCCTTCCGTCCGTCTGTCCGTCCGTCCTTCCGTCCTTCCGATTTCCGTAATTCCGTAACCCTTTTTGATAAAATTTTCCGTCAAAGATATCTCCACAACTGTGCAAGCTTAATTGGTCATATTTGGTATACAAGTTGGTGACAGGTTAGTGTATCGTGGGATTGACAACCAGACTTCTCTTGCTTATTCTTCCTGATATTTGTTCAGTTTTTCTTTCTCTCCATGCTTTGAATAATGAAATTTTTCGTCAAAGATATCTCCACAACTGTACAAGCTAGAATGGTCATATTTGGCATACAGGTTGATGACGATGTGTTGTATCGTGGGATTGAGAACCAGCCCTCTCCTGCTTATTCTTCCCTTTATTTGTCCAATTTTCTTTCTTTCCATACTTTGAATAATGAAATTTTTTGTCACAGATTTCTCCACAACTATTAAAGCAAGCTAGAGTAGTCATATTTGGTATGCAGGTTGATGATGACATGTTATATCGTGGGATTGAATACCATTTTTCCCCCAGCTTATTCTTCCCTTTATTTGTCTGATTTTCATTCTTTCCATACTTTGAATCATGAAATTTTTCGTCAAAGGTTTCTCCACAACCATGCAAGCAACAGTGGTCATATTTGGCATACTGGTTAATGATGGTGTGTTGTATTGTGGGATCAAGAACTAGCCTTCTCCTGCTTATTCTTCCTTGTATTTGTCTGATTTTCTTTCTTTCCATAATTTGAATAATGAAATATTTTGTCAAAGATTTCTGTGCAACCATGCAAGCTAGAGTAATCATATTTGGTATGCAGGTTAATGACAACTTACTGTATCTTGGCATTGATGGGATCAAGAACTAGCCTTCTCCTGCTTATTCTTCCTTGTATTTGTCTGATTTTCTTTCTTTCCATAATTTGAATAAAGAAATTTTTTGTCAAAGATTTCTGTGCAACCATGCAAGCTAGAGTAGTCATATTTGGTATGCAGGTTAATGACAACTTACTGTATCTTGGGATTGAGAACCAGCCTTCTCCTTGTTCTTCTGTGTATTTGTCCGATTTTCTTTCTCTCTTTACTTTGAATAATGCAATTTTTTGTAAAAGATTTTACAGCAGCCCTTCAAGGTAGAATTTCATATTTGGTATACAGATTGATAACGACTTATTATATCGTTTGATTGCATACCAGCCATATCTGGCGTACTCTTTCCTATATTTATCCGATTTTCTTTCTCTCCATACTTTGAATAATGAAATTTTTAGTCAAAGAATTCGACACAACCATTGCAGGTTAGAACAATGATATTTTGTGTATGCAGGTTGACGATAACTTGTTGTATTTTGGGATCAAGATCCAACCTTCTCCTGCATAATTTTCCCTGTATTTTTCCAGTTTTCTTTCTTTCCTTTCTTTGAATAATGCAGTATTTTGTAACACATTTTACAGCAACCCTTCAAGTTAGAATGTTAATATTTGGTATACAAGTTGATAAAGACTTATGTCTTACATGTATTTCCTAATTTTTCTTTTTGTTAATGTGTAATCATCAGTTCTCTCTCTCTATTCTTTATGTAACAAAATACACCATTTGATTAAAGCAGTTAAGCGGGGGTATAGTCGGATTCTCCGACAGTTCTAGTTCAGCCTAGTTCAAATCCATCAAAGGAACTCAACATGAACAGGTACTTTTCGGAGAAGCAACTCTGCCATTTTCAGCTCATCTGAGCCTTACAGTATTGGTGTTAGCTGCCTCTGTCATCCATCCATAAACATTTTCAAACATCTCTGAAACCACTAGGCAGACTAAACTCAAATTTCATATGGAGCCTGCACATTGGTGAAAGGATTGAAAGTTCTTCAAATGATATTGGTCACATGACCAAGGTGGCCGCCATTCCCATGTATAGTAAAACTCTTTTAAATCTTCACCAGAGCCAGTGAACTGATTAATGCTCAGGTGAGCGATTCAGGGCCACCATGGCCCTCTTGTTACACACAGCAGAGAATTAATGACTTACAGGTTTGAGAAAAATCACACTTTTCCATTGTGTGAATTTCAGGTAGCATCTCAGATATAATTTGAGTGTAGCACAGCATGCACTGTTCATCCTAGCAAAAACCAGTGATGTTATAGATCAGTAACCACTGCAACTATGGAATTACTATTGCATGTGCTAAGTATCTTTACAGAATCAATACAATTTTGACATCGGTATGAACTCCTAGTTGCTATGGTAATGAAGCATCAATATCATTAATGTCTGCAAGGGCATACAGTGGTTTCCATGCTTAGCCGATTTTTCAATGTCATTACAAACAGAAACACTTACAACAGAGTATTTTAGATTTTCTCAAACAAATAATTTTTCTCAAGTCATTTAATTCTATGTTATACCAGAAATCAGCAAAGAGTAAAACAACATTTTTATTGGTTTTAGAAATAACACAAACTCCTGTGCATAAAAAAATAAACGTAGCTGGGGAAAGTAGTTGGTCAATTGGTTTTAGAATCAGCTAGATATCAGAGCATGTTTATTATCCCCTCACACCACGAAGTGGTGAGGGGATATAGGTTTTGTCCCGTACGTAAGTACGTACGTAAGTACGTACGTACGTACGTACGTACGTACATACGTACGTACGTACGTACGTACGTACGTATGTTCACCTTTTGTCATCGCTCTAGCACTTACATTTCTCAACGGATTTTGAAATAACTTCACACAAGTGTAGGGCATGACAATATCTCGAGCAAGTTCGACTTTCAGGGTGCTGCGCCCAAGGTCAAGGTCACTGTGGCTATTTTTAGAAAAACTTTGTCAGCGCTCTAGCGCCTACATTTCTCAATGGATTTTGAAATAACTTCACACAAATGTAGGGCATGACATTATCTCGAGCAAGTTCGACTTTCAGGGTGCTGCGCCCAAGGTCAAGGTCACTGTGGCTATTTTTAGAAAAACTTTGTCATCGCTCTAGCGCCTACATTTCTCAACGGATTTTGAAATAACTTCACACAAATGTAGGGCATGACAATATCTCGAGCAAGTTTAACTTTCAGGGTGGTGCGCCCAAGGTCAAGGTCACTGTGGCCATTTTTAGAAAAACTTTGTCATCGCTCTAGCGCCTACATTTCTCAACAGATTTTGAAATAACTTCACACAAATGTAGGGCATGACAATATCTGGAGCAAGTTGGACTTTCAGGGTGCTGCGCCTAAGGTCAAGGTCACTGTGGCTATTTTTAGAAAAAACTTTGTCATCACTCTAGCGCCTACATTTCTCAACGGATTTTGAAGTCACTTCACAAAAATGTAGGGCATGACATTATCTCGAGCAAGTTCGACTTTCAGGGTGCTGCGCCCAAGGTCAAGGTCACTGTGGCTATTTTTAGAAAAACTTTGTCATCGCTCTAGCGCCTACATTTCTCAACGGATTTTAAAATAACTTCACACATATGTAGGGCAAGACAATATCTCGAGCAAGTTCGACTTTCAGGGTGCTGCGCCCAAGGTCAAGGTCACTGTGGCTATTTTTAGAAAAAACTTTGTCATCGCTGTAGCACTTACATTTCTCAACGGATTTTAAAATAACTTCACACAAATGTAGGGCAAGACAATATCTCGAGCAAATTGGACTTTCAGGGTTCTGCGCCCAAGGTCAAGGTCACTGAGGCTATTTTTAGAAAAACTTTGTCAGCGATCTAGTGCCTATATTTCTCAATGGATTTTGAAATAACTTTACACAAATGTAGGGCATGACAATATCTCGAGCAAGTTCGGCTTTCAGGGTTCTGTGCTTAAAAGGTCAAGGTCACTGTAGCTATTTTTAGAAAAACTTTGTCATCGCTCTAGCGCCTACATTTCTCCATGGATTTTAAAATAACTTCACACAAATGTAGGGTATGACAATATCTCGAGCAAGTAGTCTTGTGTGAGGGGATTTGTATCGCCTGCGATGCCTTGTAGTTGCTTGTTTTGATTATGTTGTCATTATGTGCATGTGGGAATTTAAATTTGTTTATTTTTGGTTTGATGTGTGCTCAAGTATTAATTTGCACAGCTACTTAAGTAGTATATTGCATGTGCAGTCATATAATTTTATGATACATATAGAAAGTAAATAATTTTAGTATGTAATATAACAATTTTTTTAAAGAAAACTATTTTCTTACAGAACTTGAATTATTTATCTTTATCAAATTGTTATTGCCCTTAGGTAGTAGTGCCTGCAAATGAAAATTTTCCTGTGTTTCTGTGACTGTTTTATGCTGGTTATGCATTTGATTTTGATGCAGAATTATTTGTTGCACTTGAGAAATGTATTAACATCAGTAATATTCAACTTTACCTAAACTATTTCAAATTACTACTTTGTGCATAGTTCTTTTTAGGAATCCCTCACATTAATATTTAAATTCTTTTCTTTTCTTGATGTAGAGTCTTTCATTGGCACCAATTCTTTCTCATCACAGATTACATTACTATTCTTTGATATGATTGTAGTTTAGTTTTGGTGTTGTTTGCACTAACATCCAAGTATTGTATTTCTTTTCTTGACAGTAATACATAGTATTTTTTCTGGACGCATGTGGAACCTGTAGAAGTTAGATGCTATATGAAAGTACAAAAAAAAATAAATCAAAGAAACAGCCTAGCAGTGTCATGTTATTAAATTTGCAAGCTTTGAGCTAGGAAAGTTCGCAGAAAATCTGTTTGTTTATTTTTTATCATGTTCATGATTGTTCATTTCATTGAAATCTGTGAAAGTAATACCAGGTTTCTCACCGCCTGTTTTTTCAGATCAGAGACAGATCAAGTCAGAACTCTCCAGTACATTAGGGGTTTGATTGTTGGCCCTTTCTTTGTGTCTGCCAAGCTTATCTCCCTTGCAGTTTTTGTGGCCTATAGTCTCAGTGGTGGTGTTATGTCTACGGATACTGTTTTTGTTACCTTGGCTTTATATCAAGCGGTTCGGCTGGCAACTACATTGTTTGTGCCATTTGCTATAACCTTCATATCGGAGACGAAAGTTACCACCAAGAGGCTAGAGGTTAGTAGTGTGGTGCATGGCATTGCTGTCAGGTGTCATCTGACTGGAGGAGCCCCGGTAGCTCAGTGGGTTAAGCACTGGCCTGCTGATCTAGAGGCCCTGAGTTCGATTTTCGGAGGCGGAAATCTTTTCAATCATGAATGGGGTTCCATTGCACACAGCCTTTCATTATAACACTACCATCACCCTGCCAATTATGAATGGGGTTCCATTGCACACATCCTTTCATTATAACACTACCATCACCCTGATACAGCTAAAATAATGTTGACAAGGAGGTAACATCACAAGTCATCCATCTATTCATCCATCATCTGACTGGGTCTCACATTGGACTTTGTATAAAAAGGGCATGACAGTTGCAAAGCTTCAGATACGAGGGATTTTTATGAAAATTCTGGGATAGTTTCTTTTTATCATAAAAATATATTTCTTATGAGAGTCACAGGTTATGCTTTTTGAAGACAAATACATGTAGAAATTATCACTATTGTTGCTAATCTAGAGTTCTGCAGACGTACATTATGTACATGTTCAGCAGTATGAGAATAGAATTTCTTTATCCAGTGTTACATAAGGTTTGTGCCTTTTGTCATGTCTTGGGACATACCGTGTTAGTATATGTACAGTTGTGTGCACACGAGACATTTGCTAAGCATGTTCGTTACTATTGGTTTACATCAGCAGTTTACTCCATTTTTAGCTCACCTGAGCCAGCGGCTCCGGGGGAGCTTATAGGATGGTAAGGCTCCGTCGTCCGTCGTCCGTCCACAATTTCAAACAACTTCTCCTCTGAAACCACTGGGCCAATCGTAACCAAATTTCATATGTGGCCTCCAGAGGAAGGGGGAACGAAAAGTTGTTCAAATGGTCCTGGTCACATGACCAATATGGCCGCCATGCCCATATATGGTAAAAACCTAAAAAAATCTTCTTCTCCAGAACCGATAGGCCGATGGCCTTGAAACTTGGTATGTAGCATCAGGTGTGCGAGTACTACCAAGATTGTTCAAATTATGACCTTGGGTTGACCTTGACCTTTTTTACGGTAAGGTCAAATTTGCTTCCTTGTGCTTTTATATGGCAAAATGATAGAACATAAGATATCTTGGAAACTGTTGAAGATTTTGGGCTAAAAATTGGTATCTACAATTATCTTAATGAGTACATGAAGATTTAGGAGTACAAGAGGTCAAGGTCATGTTTTGACCTTTGACCCAGAGATCTGATATTTTGATAATTTCAAACAATCTTCTCAAAAGCCACTTAGCCAGATTGAAACCAAAGTTCATATAGAGCCTCCAGGGGTTGAGGGAACAAAAATTTATTCATACGGTCTGGGTCACATGACCAACATGGCCACCACACCCATATATGGCAAAAACCTTTAAAAATCTTCTTCTCCAGAATCAGTAGACCGATGGCCTTGAAACTTGGTATGTAGCATCGGGTACTCAAGTACTATCAAGATTGTTCAAATGATGACCTTGGGTTGACCTTGACCTTATTTACGGCAAGGTCAAATATGGGAAAATGCTAGAACATAAGATTTCTTGAAAAGTTTTGAAGATTAAGGCCTAAAAATTGGAGTATGCAGTCATCTTAATGAGTACACCAAGATTCATAAGTACAAAAGGTCAAGGTCATTCTTTGACCTTTGACACAGAACTCTCGTATTTTGACAATTTCAAACAATCTCCTCAAAAACCACTGGGAGAATTGTAACCAAATTTCATATAGAGCCTCCAGGGTTAGAGGGAACAAAAATTGATTCAAACGGTCCAGGTCACATGACCAACATGGCTGCCATGCCCATATATGGTAAAAACCTTTAAAAATCTTCTTCTCCAGAACCAATTGACAGATGGCCTTTAAACTTGGTATGTAACATTGGGTATTCGAGTACTATCAAGATTGTTTAAAATGTTGACCTTGGATTGACCTTGACCATTTTACAGCAAGGTCAATTATGGAAAAATGCTGGAACATAAGACTTCATGGAAAGTTTTGAAGATTTAGGCCTAAAAATTGGTATATACAGTAGTCTTAATGAGGTCATGAAGAATTATGAGTACAAGAGGTCAAGGTCATTCTTTGACCTTTAACACCAATCTCTCATATTTTAGACATTTTCAAACATTTCCTCAAAAGGCAAAGAGCCAGTTGTAAACACATTTCATATAGAGCCTCCAGAGCTTGATTGAACAAAAATTTGTTCAAACAGTCCAGGTCACATGACCAAAATGGCCACCATACCCATTTATGGTATAAACCTTTAATATTTTTCTTCTCCAGAACCAATACACCAATGACCTGTAAACTTGGTTAAGTAGCATGGAGTTCTAGAGTCCTACCAAGACTGTTCAAATGATGATCTTGGGTTTATCTTGACCTTTTTAGCGGCATGGTCAAATATGGGAAAATGCTAGAACATAAGATTTCATGGATAAGTTTGAAGATTTTGGCCTAAGAATGCTATGTATTGTTGTCTTAATGCGTACATGAAGATTTATGAATACAAGAAGTCATGGTCATTCTTTGACTTTTGACCCAAAACTCATATTTTGGCAATTTCAGACATAAGAAAAAGCCACTTTGCCAATTGCGCAGGTGAGCGATTCAGGGCCTCATGGCCCTCTTGTTATAGGACATCACAGGTTGTCCAGCAAGGTATGAAGTGGTTTTCATTGGATTTGTTCTTCGTTTCTTCTGTGGTTAAGGTTGAAGTTAAGGTTTCCCATAGCCTAATAGCCATAGGGGTAGTGGGGGTTAGAAGCCCACTGTGTCTTGGGCACAGCAGATGAAAGGCGGAGCCCATCCCTCTCCTTTGGCTGCCTTATCCTTCCCTGATTCAAAGCAGGTACCCATTTACTGCTGGGTTGACAGAGAGAGTTTTGCAGTCATCGGATGGCAAAACCTAGGTGCAATTTCATGACTTTCTGGTGACTTTCTGCACTATAACCGAGCATCTCTAACCACTCAACCACAGCTCCTCTTCTGTGGTTAGTGCATTCATTTGGTCAATCTGGTATTGTATGCCAATGCATTCATTTATGCCTTTGCTGAGCTACTGGTTGTTTTCCAAAGACTACAAGTATACAATTTGAACAGTAAAGATCATATGGGACTAAGGCATCTGTCAGTATTTTGTTTTGTTCTGAGTCCCCATATCCAGTGTACAGGATCTACTTAAAATGTGAAAGTTTGATCATCAACCATGGTTTAACTGTGGTTTAACCAAAGTTGATCGAACTTACTCTGGTTTGTTGACTATAAAGAAACCAGATTCATTTTGGTTGAACTGAGGTTGTGACTGGTTTTCTGCACTTGAAAAGCTCAAACAACCAGTATTTGTTGTGACGGTTTTGATTGGCTATTGATTTAATACCATTGGGTTAACAAGCAATAAAAAGAACAGCAACTAATTTTTAAAACCAGATTAAATGATGATCGCGCTCGCACAATGTATCCTTTCTGTTTTTTGTAGCTTATTATATCCAGACAGACAAAGTTTGCAGAGGGCATATAGTTTTAATCCCTTAGTCCATTTGTCTACTTTTTCTTTCATCTATCAGTATTTGCTTGAAATGGTTATGTTCCAAATCCTTAAATCAGGCCTTTTGATTTGTGATTAGGTTTACTTCTAGGTTGGTTCAGAATATTTGACAATGTTGGGATGATGATGCTGATCAAAGTTAATCATCTCAGATTTTGGAAGTTATATAGCATTAAGTTTATATTATTATACGCCCGTCGAAGACGGGTCGTATTATGTTGTGGCCTCCGTCCGTCCGTCTGTCCGTCCGTCCGTAAACTTTTTGTGTCCGCTCCATATCTCCTCAACCCCTTGAAGGATTTTTTTGAAACTTGGGTCAAATGTTTGCCTTAACGAGATGATGTGCAGAACACAAAATTTCAACGATGTCCAACAAAGGTCAAGGTCACACTTAGAAATCAAAGGTCAAAAGGTAACATTCGTGTCCGCTCCATATCTAGAAAACCGTATAAGAATGCATCATGAAAGTTTGTACAAATATAAAGCACCATCAGACGATGTGCAGAGAAAAAGAACCATTACCCTACTTTCAGTTTTGACGGAATTATTTCTCTTTGTATTTTTCGAAGGTAATTTCATATAATCTTCGTGTCCGCTCCATATCTCGAAAACCGTTTAAGATTTCTTCATGAAAGTTTGTACAAATATAAACACTATGAGACGATGTGCAGAGAAAAAGAACCATTACCCTACTTTTATTTTTGACGTAATTATTTCCCTTTGTATTTTTCAAAGGTAATTTCATAATAAGCTTCATGTCCGCTCCATATCTTGAAAACTGTTTAAGATTTCTTCATAAAAGTTTGTACAAATATAAAGCACCATCAGACGATGTGCAGAGAAAAAGAACCATTACCCTACTTTCAGTTTTGACGGAATTATTTTCCTTTGTATTTTTCGAAGGTAATTTCATATAATCTTCGTGTCCGCTCCATATCTCGAAAACCGTTTAAGATTTCTTCATGAAAGTTTGTACAAATATAAAGCACCATCAGACAATGTGCAGAGAAAAAGAACCATTACCCTACTTTCAGTTTTGACGTAATTATTTCCCTTTGTATTTTTCTTATAGTAATTTCATATAAGCTTCATGTCCGCTCCATATCTCGAAAACTGTTTAAGATTTCTTCATGAAAGTTTGTACAAATATAAAGCACCATGGAACGATGTGCAGAGAAAAAGAAACATAACCTTAGTTTCATTTTTAATAAAATTAAGCCCCTTTGTGTTTCTAGTATTGTAATTTTGTATTAAATTTGTGTCCACTTCATATCTCATTAACCCTTTGAAAGATATTTTTGAAACTTGAGTCAAATGTTCACCTTCTAGAGGCATCGTGCAGAACTTGTATTCCAACAATGTTCGACAAAGGTCAAGGTCACACTTAGAGGTCAAAGTTCAAAAGGTAACATTATTTTTCCGCTCCATATCTCGAAAACCGTATAAGATTTCTTCATAAAAGTTTATACAAATATGAAGCATTATCAGACAATGTGCAGAGAAAAAGGACCACAACCCTACTTCCAGTTTTGATGGAATTATATGCCTTTGTATTTTTCATATAGTAATTTCACATTAGCTTTGTGTCTGCTCCATATCTTGAAAACTGTTGAAGATTTTTTCACGAAAGTTTGTACAAATATCAGACAATATGAAGAGAAAAAGAACCATAACCGAACTTCCATTTATGATGGAATTATGCCCCTTTCTAATTTTTGTCTAGGAATTTCATATTAGCTTTGTTTGTTTTGTAGTTTTATATCTGCCTTATTATTGAAGTTTTAAGCTACTGACAAAGTTCTGTCATCTCTTGTTTTCTTTCCAACTGTAAGCCCCAACGGGCGTATATTGCCCCGCTCAGCGGAGCTCTTGTTTTGTTTGTTTTCCATTGTTTTGGAATGCTTTTTAATGGAGCTACTTGAAATAGAATGACCATCAGTATACAGTAGAACTTTGATGGCTCGAACCCTGATGGCTCGTTTACCCTGCCTGGCTGGAACATATTCCTAGGTCCCTAGAGGTCAGTTTATATAGAAACTAGCCTTGGATGGCTAGAACTACCTTTGGCTGGAACTAATTTTCATGGTCCCAAGCCTGTTCAAGCCATTGAAGTTCTACTGTATTTTTCAGTTGGTCAGAACCCTGTTAGCTCAGTGGCCTAAGCACTGGCCTGATAAGCCAGCATTCAGGTTTTGATTCCTGCTGGAAGAAGAAATCTTTTCCATTGCACACAGCCTTTCATTCAGAGCTCTAGATAACAGGGAGTATTTGGTGATAATTAAGGATAATTTTTGTTATTTCTGCATAAAAACATATGTTGTGACCCCTCATCTGAACCGTCTCATCTCGATGAGACGGTTCAGATGAGGGGTCACAACATATGGTTTCAATGAGAAATGAGAAAAATAATCCCTCAATTATCAGCAAATACCCCTCTTATTATACGCCCGTCGAAGACGGGTCGTATTATGTCGTGGCCTCCGTCCGTCCGTCCGTCCGTCCTTCCGTCTGTCCGTCCGTCCGTCTGTCCGTCTGTCCGTCTGTCCGTCCGTAAACTTTTCGTGTCCGCTCCATATCTCCTCAACCCCTTGAAGGATTTTTTTGAAACTTGGGTCAAATGTTTGCCTTAACAAGACGATGTGCAGAACACATATTTCAACGATGTCCGACAAAGGTCAAGGTCACACTTAGAAGTCGAAGGTCAAAAGGTAACATTTCGTGTCCGCTCCATATCTAGAAAACCGTATAAGATTTCATCATGAAAGTTTGTACAAATATAAAGCACCATCAGACGATGTGCAGAGGAAAAGAACCATTACCCTACTTTCAGTTTTGACGGAATTATTTCCCTTTGTATTTTTCGAAGGTAATTTCATAAAATCTTCGTGTCCGCTCCATATCTCGAAAACCGTTTAAGATTTCTTCATGAAAGTTTGTACAAATATAAAGCACCATCAGATGATGTGCAGAGAAAAAGAACCATTACCCTACTTTCAGTTTTGACGGAATTATTTCCCTTTGTATTTTTCTAAGGTAATTTCATATAATCTTCGTGTCCGCTCCATATCTCGAAAACCGTTTAAGATTTCTTCATGAAAGTTTATACAAATATAAAGCATCATCAGACAATGTGCAGAGAAAAAAAACCATCACCCTACTTTCAGTTTTGACGGAATTATTTCCCTTTGTATTTTTCTTATAGTAATTTCTTATAAGCTTCATGTCTGCTTCATATCTTGAAAACTGTTTAAGATTTCTTCATGAAAGTTTGTATACATATAAAGCACCATCGAATGATGTGCAGAGAAAAAGAAACATAACCTTACTTTCATTTTTAATAAAATTAAGCCCCTTTGTGTTTCTAGTATTGTAATTTGGTATTAAATTTGTGTCCACTCCATATCTCATTAACCCTTTGAAAGATATTTTAGAAACTTGAGTCAAATGTTCACCTTCTAGAGGCATCGTGCAGAACTTGTATTCCAACAATGTTCGACAAAGGTCAAGGTCACACTTAGAGGTCAAAGTTCAAAAGGTAACATTATTTTTCCGCTCCATATCTCGAAAACCGTATAAGATTTCTTCATAAAAGTTTATACAAATATGAAGCATTATCAGACAATGTGCAGAGAAAAAGGACCACAACCCTACTTCCAGTTTTGATGGAATTATATGCCTTTGTATTTTTCATATAGTAATTTCATATTAGCTTTGTGTCTGCTCCATATCTTGAAAACTGTTTAAGATTTTTTCACGAAAGTTTGTACAAATATCAGACAATATGAAGAGAAAAAGAACCATAGCCGAACTTCCATTTATGTTGGAATTATGCCCCTTTCTAATTTTTGTCTAGGAATTTCATATTAGCTTTGTTTGTTTTGTAGTTTTTATATCTGCCTTATTATTGAAGATTTAAGCTACTGACAAAGTTCTGTCATCTCTTGTTTTCTTTCCAACTTTAAGCCCTAACGGGCGTATATTGCCCCGCTCAGCGGAGCTCTTGTCTAGTAGAGCTCTGTGATTGTCAACCTCCCATTGTCTTGATATCACTGAAATACTGTTGCAAGTTATCCATCTATTTGTCAGTTGGTCTGTCAGATAAGTTTTGGTTTCATTTGATAGTAGCACTGGCTGGGAGTATACTAGAGACACTGTTTTTGTCTTGCCTGCGAAGCAGAGGCGAAACTATATGTATTGCTTTTCCGGTGTCGGCGGCGGCGGCGGCGTAAACTTTGTCGAGTTTTTGGGTTTAGATCATTTTCTCAGAAACTATAAGGGCTAGAGCCATGAAACTTGGTTCATGCATACATCTGGAAGAGTAGATCTCAAAGCCATTGCCAATATTGAGTCTTGACCTACATTTTACGGTTGACTGACTTTACAATTTTATGTCGAGTTTTCGTGTTTAGGTCATTTTCTCAGAAACTATAACGGCTAGAGCCATGAAACTTGGTTCATGCATACCTCTTGAAGAGTAGATCTCAAAGCCATCATCTATATTGAGTCTTGACCTACATTTTACGGTTGACTGACTTGGCAATTTTTTGTAAAGTTTTCGTGTTTAGGTCATTTTCTCAGAAACTATAAGGGCTAGAGCCATGAAACTTGGTTCATGCATACATCTGGAAGAGTAGATCTCAAAGCCATCATCAATATTGAGTCTTGACCTACATTTTACAGTTGACTGACTTTGCAATTTTTTGTTGAGTTTTTGCATTTAGGTCTGTTTCTCAGAAACTATAAGGGCTAGAGCCAAGAAACTTGGTTCATGCATACATCTTTACTGATTTAGCTCTGTTTGGTGACAAAGCACCAGCAGGCGAGACACCGCATTCTGCAGAATTCTTGTTTACTCTATTTAATCTATAAACTGCTCCTTGTTTTACCATTCAGCCTGTAAAGCAGTCTTGTGCACAGAGAACTTTCAGAACTGTTAAAGAAATCTTCTGCTATGAGAAATAGCGTTTATCTTTACAATGAAACATCTATATTAAATGAGACATCTCAAATTGGACCATTTCAAATGGTTTTCCATTGTTTGTAGCATGCTGAACTAGATTTGTAGTAGAAAATATGCCTTTTGCTGTCAAAGATAAGAAGTAGAGACAGGATCAGTTGGAACAGACATTAAAACAGACAGGTAGATTAGTAGTAATGTTGAATATGAGCCGCGACACGAGAAAACCAACAAAGTGGTTGTGCGCCCAGCGCAGACTCAGATCAGCCTGGGCATCCACACAGTCTGATCAAAGTCTTTCCTAAGCAATTAAAGGGTAGCTAAGGGTCTAAGCTACCTTCATGCGGACAGCAAAGACTCTGATCAGAATGGGCAGATGCCCAGGCTGATCTGAGTCTGCGCTGGGCGCACAACCACTTTGTTGGTTTTCTCGTGTCGCTGCTCATATTAGTTTAACTTTGTTTTGAAAGTCATATACTTGGATTTATACTAGACTAAATAGAGTGCAGCAACTTATTAACTGATCATTGGATTTATCATTCAGATGCTCAGACTTCAAGTTTCAGATTATGGATTATGGTAGTGAGTTTTTGTTTCTGATGCCCTGATGGGTTAACTAAAATAAATTTTTCTTTGTTAAGGTAACTAATATATCCTTTAAAGTCGGAATTTAATTTTATACAGAATATCTGATATCAAATTTAAAGGGTAACTATACTTTAGGAACTGACTCAATCAGATCCCAAACCCTATCCCCAACATCAAAGGGAAAGACTGACAAAGACATCCCAACAAACAATAAATTACAAGTGATAAGCCGAGTCAGCAGCTCTTTCCCAAATAGGTGGCAACTCAGCTATCTTTATTGAACTAAATAATTTAGACCAACAGAAAGGTTACAACAGACTAAGCAAATTATACGAAAAACATTTAACAACTATTTTTACCTATTTTCTATTTTTATTATAGAAGGGTTAAAATGAGAACACAATAAATTAAACAGCACCGAACATAAAACAAATGCAACTGCAACGAAAGTACCGCCTTGGGATGGTCAGTAATAACTACTTGGGGGTTTAAACTGGTTTTACTGGGCCCAAACCTTCACCCTCACCCTCCGCCGCGGTGCACACAATTATTTGGTAGTTCTGTTCGTATGGAGGTCCCCTAACTCATCAGAGAGTCATCAAATCACCATATTTTGAAAATGTGGATTGTGATACCCTTACGGCTTTTCTAGAATTTTACCATATTTTGAAAACATGGATTGTGATACCCTGATGGGTTTTCTAGAATATTCTGAAAGCAAGTTTAAGGTTTTAATTCCAACTGTATCATAACATAAACTGAATACCTTTCCACTCATTTCTACATTCTTTATGTCAGGATTCGGTATATTATTTTCTGCACTTATTTATTGCAATGCTTCTATCTAAAAAATGTCACAAATTCACTTTGGTAATGAGTTAGCTGTGCAGTAACAGTAATAATTGTTTTATATCATAGAGTACAGCTTAGCTGTTATACTTAAAACACCAGTTTATACATCACTTATTTATCACCTGTGATTATGTTAGTCATGTGTTTAACTTTTTCCTTATATCTATATGTCACCATGTAATCATATATTCTGTAGGTCTTACTACTCAGGCAGTATATATGATTATCTGTGTTTTTAACAGATATTTGTGTGAAATCCTAGAGTGTATCTTTAAATGTGACTTTGTTTAGAACATCACTATACTCATCACTGTTATTTACTTACAACACCACTTTTATTCATCATGGTTGTTTATGTACATATAGTTTGTTTTCCTTACTTTATTTCTCACTTTCTCACTTAGCTGTATATGTCTGACTTTCATCTTGTGTATGTTTCATAGTGTTCCTACTATGTTCCTACTTCTGAATGTATTCTCTGCTCTTGAAGGAACTTTTTAAGATTTTAATTATTCCTTTGTTTTGCAGTAATAAATCAAGCTTTTTTAACTGTTTTGATTAGTATCATTATTATCATTTCTATATTTCATTGATTTATTTATTTCATACTTGAACATATACATTTTTCAGAGAGGAGATTGAAAAAGTGTGGAAATTGCAGAATATTAAGGGATACATAATTGCCCCTTTCTTTATATCAGCCAAAATCAAAGCATTTGCAGTGTTTCTGGTATATAGCCTTACTGGTGGATATATGTCTGCAGAACGTGTATTTTTTACTCTGACGTTATACCAGGCTGTAAAGTCAGCAACAACATTGTTCATGCCCTTGGCAGTATTTACTTCTTCAGAGACAAATGTTGCTGTCAAGAGAATAGAGGTCAGTACTTCTGTGTGGTTGAAAGTTACTTGTTCCTGCAGTCATTTGTCATTGATAATAATGTTTCTGTTGATCATGTTTTATTGGATTTGCAATCCCAAATTCCATTATTGTTAGCATGTCTGCTTTCCACTCCAGTGTGCTGAGATTTTGACATGGACTTAGAACATCTTTCATGCCATTGTTATCTTTTATACACAAACAACAAGTACATTGAGATATATTTTAATGTGACAAATAAACACATATTTCAATTCTCAAAAGTAAACAAACTAATAACATTAATATATAAAGCAATAAACAAACAAACAAATCTTTGGCTCTGTCTTGGGGGCGGCTCACTTCTAATTATCATTGCAATGCTGTGGCTAACCTGGGAATCAACCAAAATAGTCGGACAGCTGATAACTATTCTCTTTATGACAGTCTGTGCATATAATGGAATGACTACCCTACCAATAAGGCTTGAGACCCAGGCATGAAGAGTGCAATCTCAAAGCCTTGGAAAATTGTGCCAGGATGCATGACAGGTTTGACCCCTGAGGCTAGAGATATAGGCGTGAAACAGTGCTATCTCTTGCAATGAATGAATGGATGCTGGGTGATCCTTGATGGCCTCAGAGAGAGGCGTGAAACGGTGCTTTCTCATGACCAAAGACCTGAGAGCTAGGCGTGAAATGGTGCTGCCTCAGTGTCTTGAAAGAGGCGTGAAAACGGTGCAGACTGATAGGATTCAACCCAGAGGCCTGAGAGAGAGGCGTGGAACGGAGCTGTTTCATGACCAGAGCAGGCGTGAAAATGATGCATGAAAGGGGTCATACCTGAGCCTGAGAGCTAGGCGTGAAACGGTGCTGTCTCATGGCTGGAACGGGTGCTAGGTAGGGTCATCCCAAAAGCCAGAGCACTAGGCGTGAATGATGCTGCTCGTGGCTTAAATCGGGCTTGAGACGAAACGGTTGCAAATGTAAGATTATCATGATTTTTCAGACTCGGCCATGCATGAATTGTTGTGCAGACAGAACAGTATGAGACCTGAATGCTGATGATGCTTTGGGTAAATTCCATAAATCAGGTTAGCCTGAAATGGTACTGAGAAACTGTTACATACAAGCTTGACAAGTGATATTTTGGGGAAAAGAAGGCGGAAAAGACTTACTGATAATAGAATTAACTACCCCCAAAGATTGAACAACTAACATTTTTAAGGACTAGCATTAAATATTCTTAAGTTTTGCAGCATAATTATACAATATTGCAGAAAAGTCTCAATATGAATAACTTATTAAAGAAAAAAAAATACAACAAGAAAATGGTGGTGCTTGGGATGGCTGGCAGGGATAGCTAAGAAAAAACATGTGCACCCAACAATTTCCAAGTCACAACTGAACACAGAACTACTCTCCAGACTCTGTAACCAAATTTATTTGATTGGTCAGTCAGGCAGGCATAATCACACCCTCAGCCAATAGGATGACCACTGATAAGACTAGTGTGAAAACAAAACAACTGTGGAATCAAATGGACACCTGCACTCCAAACAGTTATATAAATGTTACATAAGACTGATATTTGAAGCTGAATACACAACTAACTGAAATAACAACAAACTGAAACAGACTGATCAGGGTGCATGTAAAACTTAGCATACATATAAAGTAGACACTCAAAAATTGATTCTACCCCAAGCAATTTGAAATAACTGCACATGAAATTGAGAATTAACAAATTATTGTGTATAAACTGATAAACTGTAAATAAAATTATTCCCATTTACTGGCACAACCTTAGGTTTATAATGGCATGGGTGATCCTTTAAGAATCTAACTTGACATGAGGGATGCTAAACATTATATTCCATGCTGTACAAATACTAGTGCAGTACTGCTTCTTATAGATGGTAGAATGTATCAACATCATTGTCCACTACTGTAGAAAGAAATTTTGCCTTAGAAGAAAAGGATATGAAACTAACTATGGAATGATTGGAAAGGGTGAAGGATGCCATGATTCAGTTTTGATAAAAGTAAAAAGTATGCAAGGACCAGGAACTGAAACAATCAAAATCCAAACCCAGCCCTCAAACCATAGTTGGAAACAACCAAGATTACAAATAATCAAGATACAGAGAACATATGGCCAACCGAGTGAGCAGCTTGTTCCCAAAAGGTGGCCACTCAGTAACCCAAACCGAACCAAAAATTATAAGAACATACATAAGGTAAAACATCACAGAAACTCTGACACCAAAAACAGGCAACAGAGAACCACAACAGAACTACCGCCTTGGAACGGTCAGTAATGAATTACTGGGGGGCTTAAATCGATTTTACAGGCCCAACCTCACCCTCAGTTTCTGAAGTGGTACAAAACATTTAGTTGGTTGTTCGGTTCGCATGATAACCCTCTAACTCGTCAATGAATCATCACGGTAAACACATAAATCAAATTTCAACACCATGAAGAAGCAAAGACGAGGACTCAACAGATACAACGGGCCGTCTGACTGGTGGAGATCCGTGGCCTGCCAAACAACCCCACTGGAAATCTGAAGCAAAAGAAGGTCACCAGTTGAGCCCCGGTGGACCAAGCAACAGACAAAAAGGCTCCGGTCCCAACCAACTTAAATATATAGCTTTAGGTCGGGGCCATCATAGAGTCTGACGCCCGATCCCCCGGTGTGCAATTAAAGAGTGCAGCAAAGTTATCAACCGTGATTGGGTTAATCACTAAGCATGCAGACTGTCGCATAACATTTAAATTATAGCCAATACGTTTGTGACGTATTATTATTTTTCGGAATTGATCAGAAAAATCAGTCCTACCCTTAATCTTTTTGAATTTGTATACTAAGTCACCATAAAATTCTGGTAAACTGATGCATGTATAAGCAACAATAGTTTATGCTGTATTGAGATTAGTATGCAATAAAATACAAGTATCTGACAGGGAACTGTTGTTTTTTGTATGGTAGGGTATAGCTGTGTTTTAAATTTTACCCCTCAAAGAAAACTACATTTCACTGTGGGCGAGTTCTACTTACAAATTTATGCGGGGTCAGACTGGTATCTCCGGAAAAGGTTTACCTACTGTTTTTGTACCATTACTTATGATAATTTTGCTGTAAACATAATTTGTGATAAAGGCTAATAGTAAAATTTGTATTGGAATAGATGGCAGGTAACTGAAAATCTACAAGGCAGCCCGTTTGATGAAATAGTGATTGAGCAGATAAAAGACCAAATAGAAATACGTTTAGCTTAGATGTATTAGACAAAACAAAGCAACAAAAATTGTCACTAAAACAACAGATGCTTTGTCAATTGATTGCATGACACATACATGTATTTGACATTTCATCAAGCAAAAAATCTGAAATGAAATATGTATCTTCTTTAGTTTGTTCTCCCTTCCTGTATGAGAGATGTGTGTATTGCTATTAAAGATGCTGATACAATGAAGGTATATAAGAATAAACACATGGTGGGATTTTGAATAAAAAGATTTTATTGGAAAGATCAGTTTGAAGACTAAAAAATGCTTTGTATGTTCTGTAATATTTCTTTTAGGTATGGTCCGTGTTTCTGTTTAAGCTAGTTTAGTGACGCTGAAGAAGTTAAATACAGAAACGCCTGCCTGTAACACTGAATGCTGTATAGTTACTTTTATATTTGATAGGGGAGACTAATTGTACTAAATTTAATACACTTTTCTGATTTCTGGAAGCTCAGCATTGTCCTTCAGCATGCTGAACCTGTACTCTAGTAAGCACTCATGAACCATAACCTTATCTTCCTTAGGAATATTCACTTTCCCTTGCACTCTTACTTTGCAATGTTCTATTGTTTTCAAGACTTTATTGCTATAATATTATTTTCAAGTTCAGTTATGTTCTATAATTTTCAAGTTCAGTTATGTTCAAGATATATCTTTTTCTTTTTATATGCTAAATTATACTCACCAAGTTGTGTATATACCATATTCAATCATTGTTTTCTGAAGTGTTGAGTACTTGCGTTTGATGTCTAAGTTTGAGAAAAATATAAGTAGTATATATTATCTACCAGGAAGCAAACTGATGCTCTGCTACAAATTGGAAGACTTAGAGCTGTGATGTTGACTATTGGATTTGTTGGGAAGTTTTTGACCATCTTTTCTGCTGTCCTTCTCATGGCTGTTCTGGGTCATCCAGTGTCACCAGCAGTGGTGTTCCCTTGTCTTGTGTTCTACAGTGCTATGAACAGATTGTTTCTGAACCTATTTCCATACCTTGTAAGGATCAGTGCTGACTGGAAGGTTTCAAATAAGAGATTTCAGGTATTTATTGATTTACTTTCATAACAACAGAGACATACTGTTGTTTTCACAACTGCTAGGAATTCTTCCCTTGCTTTATAATATCAAATTACTTTTTATTGCTATCTGCATTCCCTTCAAAGGCACAAAATAATTGGTATACTGTCAGAAACAAGCAAGATCCTTTCCCTATCTTGATTTTTTCATCTGTCTAAAACATGTTAAATGGGATTTATATCTGTCATTTTGTCGATGGTGTAAATCTACTTCATTTTATAGAGTAGATTATAGGTCAGTGATCAGGAACAGATTATGATTGTACAATCCAATTCATAGAGATGGTCAAGTCTGAACGAAACAAGTGAAAAACCAAGCTCTTTCCCAGCCGATGGCTGTACTAAATAAGATACAACAATCAATGACAATACCAGTAAACAACAATAAAAGCACTGCTTTGGAAGCTAGTTCAGTCTTGTCTGGTCTATCCCATAACCTTGAAAAGTCGTTGGGGTACTACAGATGACTTTACGACAATCCCTTTCCACCTAGTCCTGCCTTCGGCTGCCTTAGTTGTGCTAGCTAAGTCCATCCTTGTCCACTCCTTAATATCGTCTTCCCACCTCTTCCTCTGTCTACCTCTTTTCTTTCCTTTCACTGTGCCCTGAAGAATTGTCTTTGCTAAGTCAGAAGATCTTGAGATATGGCCAAACCACCTCAGTTTTCCATTTCTTGACCATCGTCAATGATCAGAACTAAATCGGCTTGAACTGTTTTACACATGTGTAACTCTTTCCTTATGTTCTGTTGCGGTTCATAAACATACATTATTTGGTCCATGTGAAGAACTTCAAATGTATCAAAACAGTAAACATAAAAAATCAGGATGCTGCCGCTGGTGATGTCTTTGGTGGTGACTAATTTTGTGTTGTCTTTTTCTCACATGGTGTCTTGGGTGGGAACTGGGATTGAATTGTGTCAGTTCCTGAGAATTTTCCTACTTACTTTTAAATACTGAGATGAAACAAGATGAGCACTCAGCAGCAAGAAAAATACTGAAACACTGGAGCAAAAGAAGTCCAACAGTTGGACCTACACTTTTGTTTGCAGGTCCATGGGTAGTTTGCAGCTGGAATCTCATCTTTTGTCTTGGCTGCAAGTAGTTTAAATAAGACATAGGTATTAGTTTCCCAGAGTCAGCAGCAGTGGTGGCATTAGTGGTGTAAACTATTCATCTAGGTTTCAGGGTAAGCTCTGTTTTGAGACTATGCACAAGCAGGTGAGACATACCAATCTGCTTCTTTTGTTGACTGGCTTTACTAAAAAAAGGTAAAGGTTTCCCATAGCCTAATAGCCGTAGGGGCAGTGGGGGGTTAGAGACCCACTGTATCTTGGGCACAGCTGATGAAAGGCGGAGCCCATCCCTCTCCTTTCGCTGCCTTAGCCTTCCCTGATTCGAAAAAGGTACCCATTTACTGCTGGGTTGACAGAGAGAGTCTTCCAGTCATCGCATGGCGACAGTGAGCCGCGAACTCACGACCTTACGGTGACTTTCTGTACAATAGCCGAGCCACTCAACAGCAAGAAAAATACTGAAACACTGGAGCAAAAGAAGTCCAACAGATGGACCTACATTTTTGTTTACAGGTCCATTGGTAGTTTGTAGCTGGAAACTCATTTTTGTCTTGGCTGCAAGTAGTGTAAGGGAGACATAGGTATTTTTCTTGCTGTTGAGTGCTCATCTTGTTTCATGGCTTTACTATCATGTTGCAAATGTTCCAGTTTGTTGTCTGTGTTACCCAGTCCTTCCTCTTTGTTGGGTTGTGATCTGTGATTGTACCATTCCTGGGTAGCTCCATCTATATGTTTGCTTTCCTGTTGTATTGCCTGGATAGATTATTATTTGTTCTGTGTGGCTAAATTATACTACTGATCTGACATCAGATTCTGTAATCATGCTAGTATGTTTCAGAAGCTTGTCCTGTATTATTGCAGTCTGCAGTATTTCCCAACAATGGTTATGTAGTGCTTCAGAGTATTACCTTGTGTCAGCCTGTAATGCTTATGTAAGATAGTCATTATAGTGGACTTCCATAGTTGGTTTTATCTCGGATTACCAATTTTTAAAAACTGCTCATGAATTTGATTTGTCACTAGGTCAAAATTACTACATTCATGAAAAGAATTACCTAAATCAAGCCAGCATATTAAACTGTGAAACCTGTCTGCAGCAACTGGTTTGACTCCAAGTCTCCTGTTGACTTGTTCTAACTGGATATTAAAACTCAGAGAGTTCTCAAGCTGCTTAATAAGAGCAGTGGCAAAGCTGCACATATGTGTATCTAACATTTGGCTGGACAATACCTGTCTTGCTTTCATGCCCTTGCAAGGACACATGTTAGAATTAACAGAGCCTAACAGACAACTTGTTTTGTAATATCATGCTTTGTTGGATAATGAAATAATATGGGATAACTGAATAAACCAAATGGTATAACTGTGACTATTACACACTGTAAAACCATAAGTATAACATGATATGATAACATAGTCACTTGTCTTTCAGAAATGAAACTGATGAAGTGAGAGTTCTACAAAATTCAAGGGGAGTCCTTGATTGTCCTTATCTTATAGCTCCTAAACTCATGTTTCTTGCTGTAGTGCTAACTTTTACAGTTAGAGGTGGACACATGACTCCTGAGACAATATTTGTCACTCTTGCAATGTTTCAAGCTATTAGGAATGCAACTTCTTTGTTTATTCCATTTGCCATTGCATTCATGATGGAAGCAAGAGTGTCAGTTGCTAGGGTAAAGGTTAGTAGATATGTCTTCATGATGTTTGTAATGCAGATGGCATATAAACAACAAAGTTATGGTATATATTATGCATTGTGTATGTGTGTGCAGCAGCACAATTTGATTGCTTACACCTGAGTTTCCAAACTGATGAATGAGTAAAAAGCATGGGCCTGCTTTTACAGTTGATTGTCTGTGGCAATGTGGAGATCTTATCAGAGTGATAGTATCTGAAGCAGCATGTCCTTGGTTCAAAAGTAAATAAGAAATTCTCAGGAACTGACACAGTTCAATCTCAGATCCCACCCAAGACACTAGAATGGAAAAAAGACAACACAGCATTGGTCACCAGGAAAGACATCCACAGCGGCAGCCATGAAAACAGCCATTTCTCATGTAGGTGGGCACCGGGCTAGCCTTAACATCACAAACAATATATCAAAAACAGACATAGCAACAAACAAAACATAAAACAAAACAGAAGTGCCAGCTTGGAACAACCAGTAATAATATTTACTCGGGAGGGGGGGGGGCTTGGGGCAACCAGTAATGATATTTACTGGGAGGGGGGGGGGAGGGACTGAATGGGTTTGTGGTCAGCTAACCCTTGCCCTTGGTTCATCAGACTCTTAGTTGTTCAACCCAACCATAACAATTACCACCCACACAACAAATTCTACTGCTCAACAACTGGAAAGCTCAGCATTAAATGATTACTAGTTTTGAATTTGGGAAAGTTAAAAGGATTGGGACCTGCCTTATTTGATGTGTCCATGTTAAATTGAACCTCAAATAAGCTATTTCTGTGGCTGCAATGATATACCCAACCTTTTAACATTGGCTGTATGGATGCTGGAGAACCTGTGTATCATATTCCCAATCATAGATTTGCAAAATTTGTGAACCTTTTGAATCCAATTTTGACCTGATAAATTATCAGTTACCATATACAGTCAAACCTCGATAATTCGAACTGACAGGGACCCCACTATTTCTTTCGAATTATCCGTAGTTCCAATTTTCGAATTCGGCCTTACCCGTTCATTTCCGTACATTTCCGGAAATCGTTATTATGCAGCTTTTCAGACAGTCTGATCTTTTATTTCTCTTTGCTTACTGATGTTCATGGATTTACAAATCAATGAAAACAAAATCAGAACGTAGAATAATTACATACCGTAAACATCAATATCCACAACCATTTAATATTGCGAGACCACCACTCGTATTTGGCACATGTACTGTACATGTATTTTGTCTGAAATTTGCCGCAAAACATTTTCACAGCTCTGCAAATCAACTGTTTATGACATTGCGGCGCCGGCGAAGATCAAAGCCAGACTGAACAGAAACGAGCTAGCCCCTTGCCGCTGACTTAGTTCTGTCTTGGACTTTACTGTACTTTCACTTTCCGTTTTATGTTTTCGCAAATTGGGCTACTTTCGTTTTAAAAAAAAAAACGACTCAGCTGGTCGTCTGAGCCGTGTCATGGAAAAGGTTCCTCAATCATTCGCAGTCAATGTATTTGGGAACAACGAATACTCAAACCAGCCTGTCGGTCTGCGCAGTGTAGCTAGAGACTCTGTTTAGTGCTGTGTGTAAACCGTATGATCCGTGCGCAAACCGTATGATCACAGACTAACGAAACCAAACTAAAGTTCGGATGCGCATGCTAGTCCAAGCCTTTGCTGGTTTCATAAACCATCACATTTGGCTACAAACTTCAAACACAAGATAATCCCTGTCAATTATGCAATTAGACAGACACCTTTTGCTCTATTGAAACTAATGACTTAACCATCAAAACCTAGCGATATTACCTGTACAGGTTGCACTGATGACCTGAGGGTGTAAATACACCATACTTATCTCATCGATGACACAAAGGTGTTATTGTGCATCATGAAATTGGTGAGTGAATTTTGATTTCAAATAATAAAGGGATATTTATACTGAATTGACTCCATCGGGACCTAATTTTTGTTTCGAAAAATCTGATTTTTCGAATAATCCAAATTCAAATTTGCCAAAGTGTTTTTGCATAGAATTAATGGGCTTACAATTGGGACTGTGTTTCAACTTCGAAAAATCCAGTAGTTTCAGAAAAATCAGCGTTCGAACTACCGAGATTCGACTTGTCTGTATCCATTTAAAACAAAATGTTCCATTATTTGAATATGTGGCTGAGCTTGGGACATGTATATTTTTAAAATACTAAGCTGTAAACACGCCTACCAGTCGCTCTCATGCGAAACAGTGGTTCAGAACGCCAGTCCATGAGAGGAGCTTCCGGTTTTGCAGTAGTGGAGCCAAAAAGGTAAACAAATTTGACATCGGTACAAGGTTTGAGTTATTTATTATCTCTGAAAACTATTTATGCAAAATATAAGAATGCTATTTTGTCACTTGTAGATTGCTTCTTCCACATATTAAAGGATTAGGCATATGGTCTTGCATTTTCCCAGATATTCATTTAGTACAGCAAAGCATGTGTTCAAGGTCAATCTCTGCGATATATACATGTAAGGAAAAGTCAAATTCTGTCGCTTGATTTTGAGTCTCTGACCTTGTCAGTCAGAAAGAAGTGAACAGAACTACTGTACGCGTAAATGCAAATGTTGAAAGTAAGCATTCCATGTTGGACAGTTTAGCTTATAGAAAATACACGCAAAAACTTGTCATCGTCAGCCCGGTTCCCCATGAGATATTAGAAAATATAAGGAATTTTTATGAGAAGCAAATACAGTTTCTGGACAATAATTGAATCAAAACTAACATGAATTCTGTGATAAATCATTATTTAATACATTGCAGATGACTACTTAAAGGCTGTTTTTATTCCCCGTTGGTCTTTTTAGGCCTTTTGCAAACTCTCCTTCAAACACTCTTGCGTGCCTCAAAAACAGAAAAACGGGGATTAGAACAGCCACTAGGTCATCTGCAATGTATAAAATAATGATATATTACAGGGTTCATGTTAGTTTTGATCCAATTATTGTTCAGAAGCTGTTTTTTGTGTTTGATAAAAATTCCTTATATTTCCTAATATCTCATGCCGAACCGGGCTGACAACACCAAGTTTTTGCGTATATTTTCTAAAAACTAAATTGTCCAACGCAAAACGCTTCCTTTAAACATTTGGATTCACGCATACAGTAGTTCTGTGCATTTCTTTGCGATTGACAAGGTCAGAGACTTACAATCAAGTAAGAGATTGAGACTTTTCCCTACATGTATATATCACTGAGATTGACCTTGAACACATGCTCGGCTGTACTAAATGCATATCTGGAAAAATGCAAGACCATGTGCCTAATCCTTTCATGTGCCGAAGAAACAATCTATATGTGACAAAATAGCATTCTTATATTTTGCATAAATAGTTTTCAGAGATAATAAATAACTCAAACCTTGTACCGATGTCAAATTTGTTTACGATTTTGGCTCCCCTACTGCAAAACCAGAAACTCCTCTCATGGATTGGTGTTCTGAACCGCGGTTTCGCATGAGAGCGATTGGTAGGCGTGTGTAAATGAGCATACTTAATTATTAGGCTAGATGAATAAGCAATCTTTTGATTGTTATTATCCATTTTCTCTTCATTTTGTTAAGACTCACTGGACCAAATGCCTGTATATTGTTTGTAACATATTTCCTATTGTCATGACCAGCAATTCACACCTTTACCATGTGGTGCACAAAAAAGGTTGCAATTTGTACATCTTCTTCTGTAACAGAGAGAGAGAGAGAGAGAGAGAGAGAGAGAGAGAGAGAGAGATTTATTTGACAGTAAACACCAGAATAGTCAGTGTGATTAGAAGTTGCATGTTACTTTACAAAGACTCTGTTCTTATCAATGTGCAGCAAAATAGTAAATTCTGATTTTCAGTTATTTAATGCATCAGTTTTTGTAAGAGTACTACAAGCAAAAATAAGCCCACCTGATAGACATACTGCTACATGGCAGTTTAAGAATTGGGGAAAAAAGGATACTTCTACAACTTGAGGAATTGCAATATGACAATTTCTTATACCCACTATATCTCCTTAACAAATGGATGGGGATCCCGGAGGTTGGCGTCAGCGTCAGCGTGACAGTTTCTTGCGTGCCCAATATCTCTTGAACCAATGAATGGAATATTACCAAACTTGCATGGATACATCATTGGGACAAGTTTAAGAGCTGATTAGATTTTGGTGACCTTGACCTCATTTTCAAGGTCACTGGAGGACTTATATGACAATTTCTTATACCCACTATATCTCCTTAACAAATAGATGGAAGTTCACCAAACTTGCATGGATACATCATTGTTACTAGTTTAAGAGCTTAATCAATTTTGGTGACCTTGACCTCATTTTCAAGGTCACTGGAGGAGATAAGATGACAATTTCTTGTACCCACTATATCTCCTGAACCAATGGAAGGAATTTCTCTAAACTTGCATTGATACATCATTGGGACAAGTTTAATAGCTTACTAGATTTTGGTGACCTTGACCTCATTTTCAAGGTTACTGGAGGACTTAGATGAAATTTCTGAAACACATTATATCTACTGACCCAGTTGATGGAATTTCTCCAAACTTGCATTGATACATCATTGGGACAAGTTTAAGAGGTGATTTGATTTTGGTGACCTTGACCTCATTTTCAAGGTCATAGTCATTTATGTAGAATATCTTTACAACCTGTGGATGGATTTTCTCCAAATTGCCAAGATATTTTACTTGTACAGGCTTTTTATTCATAAGTGGGGATGGGAAATGGGCTGGTGGGGGGGACATCAGTTTTTCTCTGAAAAACATTTCTAGTTCATAGATTGTCTTGTAAAGATACATGGGTAACTGGAGCAGTTAAGGCATAGTAACTTGATTTGTCAGAATACAGGCATTAGGTACATTTTTATGGAATTCTATTGAAAGGGGAATATTTTGATGGAATTGTTAAAGTAAAGTCAGAATTACTTGGAATTTACATGTTTGATGATTCTCATAATCTTCAATGTGTGGTGTATGAAAAGGAAAGGAAGTACATTTCTTTTTTGCTAGTTTTTCTGCTTAAATGTTGCATGACTTCTTTTGCATGATCTGTAGTGGTAGAAAATCTTTGAAAATAGATGGTAAGTTAAATTATATTGTGTTAATTGGAGGCAAGAGATACTGTTTATGCAATGAAGCAAGTATTTCAAAACACCAATGCTTTATTGCCTTTCTCTGTTATAGCAAAGTTCCCTTGCTGTTTGCTTGTTTTCCCTACACAAACTTTAGCTAAATCAAAATTATTTATCATAGGCTGCAATATTGAAAGACAAATTTTATAGACCAACTTTCTTGAAGACTGCTTTGCACATGAGTTAAAGTCCAAAAGTTGCTGGCCTCTAACATATCGTTTGATAAGGCTATATGATTTGTTTTTCCATTCCAAAATAACCCCAATTATGAGCTGCTTTACCAAGACAATCCCAAGTATCAAGATCTGTCTAATAAGACAGATCTTGATCTTTGGGATTATTTCGATCGGAAAAATCTATCTGCCATAACTGTCAAATGACTGAAATTACAAAATAGAAAAATTAAATTGCTGCTAAACCAATCTATGTCAGCTAAAGACAAAGGAGTCTTCTTAAATATAGATGTTGATGCTGTTTTTATACCCCGCCACACTTTAGTGGCGGGGTATTATGTTATACCTTTCGGTGTCTGTCCGTCCGTCCGTCCGTCCGTCCGTCCGTCCTCACCATTTCCGATCGATAACTTGAGTATTTATTCACGGAATTTTTTCAAATTTTGCATACATATTGGTATCGGCGATGAGTGGTATGGGATTGTTAATGGGCAAAATCCGTCCATTTTTAACGGAGTTACTGCCCTTTTTCGTATTGGAAAAATGGTTTCTGGCCTGTTATTCCTTTACTGTTCATGATATCTGAATGAAACTTCACAGATATGTTGCACATCAAAGGTTACATATTGTGACTAAGGACCGTCACTCTGACCTTCCCAGTTTGTGAGTTATCCGCCCTTGATAGGTCTGAAAAAAGGTTTTTGACCTATTGTTCCTTTACTATATGGAATATCTGAATATAACTTCACAGATATGTTTCACATCAAAGGTAACATATTGTGACTAAGAACCGTCACTCTTACCTTTCCCGTTTGTGAGTTATCCGCCCTTGATTGAATTAAAAAATGTTTTTTACCCGTAGTTCCTTTACTATGTGGAATATTTAAATGAAACTTTACAGATATGTTTCACATCAAAGGTTACATACTGTGACAAAGAACCATCACTCTTACCTTTCCAGTTCATGAGTTATCTGCCCTTGATAGGTCTGAAAAATGGTTTTTGACCTGTAGTTCCCTTTCTATATGGAATATCTGAATAAAACTTCACAGATACGTTTCACATCAAAGGCTTCATATAGTGATTAGGAACTGTCACTCTGATCTTTCCGGTTTGTGAGTTATCCGCCCTTGATTGATCTGAAAAACGTTTTTTTATCTGTAGTTCCTTTACTATATGGAATATCTGAACGAAACTTCATAGGTATGTTTCACATCAAAGGTTACATATTGTGACAAAGAACCATCACTCTTACCTTTCCAGTTAATGAGTATTCCCCCTTGATAGATCTGAAAAATGTTTTTTGACTTGTAGTTCCTATACTATATGGAATATCTGAATGAAACTTCACTGATATGTTTAACACCATAGAATAGGAAACAGAGTCTCTCAGCTCAAAGAAATGCTTTACAGCCTGATCTAAATCTACACTGGTCAGAATGCTCCACGTTGTTGGGTTGTTTATATTAATATTTATTTACAGTAATGACATCATATCTCTGTCTGTCTCAGTTCTGTGGCTCTTTAGCTATTATATATCTCAAAAAATAAGTTAGGATGCACAGCAGTGGCGGGGTATCATGCAGTGCCTGCGGTGCTTTTATTGATTAGGGTAGCTGAATGACCACCTGTTTGGGAAAGAGCTGCTCATTCGGTTTACCATGCATGCCTTTCGTGAACTTGTGTCAATATTTCCATGTGTGTGTGCTTCTTTCCCTATTGGTTTTGAGAGCGGCTGTGGGATTTCATTGTATTAATTCCTGATCATTGTCTATCTTTTTACTTTCCTCTACAGAAATTTTTTTTACAAGACAAAATGAGAAGTTGAGAAGTATATATTCTGCCAAAACATTTCTGAATTATAACTTTGAAAGAAAATAATAATAAATGTTGGAAGGGCTTCTTTGTTATTTGTTCCGATTATAAAATTTGTGAAATGCTGATGTAGGCGTTTAACTGGTGTGAGGAACTGTCTATATAGAATACTAAGTAACTCTCTTCTTATCCCTGTTCTAAGTACATATATCATCGTGTATCAGTTAAGTTTGTATGTGAATAAAAACATTTTCAGCTCATTGTCTACATGCCATTAGCTATTGTAAGTTATGTAGCAGGAAAGTTCACACTTGTTTTAAAGGGTTAGTGGCGTTGTCTTTTCTGGCTCTTTCCCTTAGCAGATCTTAAAGGGTTAGAGGCAATTATCTTTCCAACTCTTTCCCTTGACAGGTCAGAAATGGTTGCCCATAGGAAGAAGATGTATGTAAAAGGATTATGGGAATCTGTGGTTGATCTGGGACGGTCCATGCCCAGACTTACTACTTTGGCAATCATGAGTCTAGCCTATGAGAGACCTGTTTCAGCTTCAGTGATGTTTAAATATATAATGTTCATGGTTGTTCTAGAAGATATGTTCTGCTTCTCGCTGCAAATGGCAATTAGGATCATGACAGAGGCAGCTGTAAGCATTGATAGGGTCAAGGTATGCAAATTATAACGTTGATTTTGTTCTATCTCACAGGATTTTTGTTGGAACTTTATTGTTCTTTTGGTTAGTTCTTTGTTTAACACTTTCGCTACAAAAACAGTAGTTCAGAGCTATGCATGCTTCCGATAAGCCCTACCTGTTATGCGTTGTTACTTTCGGTTTCGCAATGAAAGAAAATGATAAGCTCCACATGTTATAAATCAAAATGCAGCTTACAATCTCAACAGTCAAGTTAGAATAAGCCCGGAGGAGTTGTTCCTCCTCTGTGGTTATATCAATATAGCAAATACACAGTAGTGTAACAGGTTGAGAATTTCGACTTTAGTTGTGTGTGGCAGTGTACAGTAAATTTGATTAAAGTAGCGTGTGGCAGCTAAAGTGTTAATATCATACAACTTCAAATAATAGTAATGACTGTTTGTAGAGAAGGTGATACATCAGGCAATACAAATTCTTAAAGGTTGTTTATGGAAACATTACATACAGAACATCTCCTTTAGCTTTGAAATAGAGAATGAAGAATTGTAGGGGCAGAGAAAGCTTATCCTATAAAGCTTATGTTTGCTGTGCGTTGCAACCCATTTTATCTGTAGAAAAGCTTGCTTGATCATCCCATCATATTGTAATCTGCTTCAAAGAGCAAGGGTGGTGAGTTGGATAGTTGCAACAGTAATTTAACCCATTGCATTCTGGGTATTTTTTATACGCCCATTTTGAAAAAACGGATGTATTATGTCATGGCGTTGTCCATCCGTCCGTCCGTCCGTCCGTCTGTCCGTCCCTCTGTCCGTAAACATTCTTGTGCGCGCCATAACTCATTAACCGTATTGGATATATTCATGATATTTGGTAGGAATATGTATTAGGTTGGGGGAACGTGTCGCATACAGAAATGGTTGCTCCCCCTTCCTTAGTTTCCAAGTTATGCCCCTTTGATTAATTTTTTCCCTGCAAGTCTTGTGCATGCCATAACTAGATAACCGTTTGGGATAACTTAATGAAACTTCATAGCAATGTGTATGAAGACCCAATGATGTGTCACGCAAAACAATGGTTGCTCTCCCTTTCTTCATTTTAGAGTTACATCCCTTTTATTAGTTCTTGTTGACTATTTTTGTGTATTATAACCTTGTGCATACCTTAACTTGGTAACCGTTTGGAATATCATGATGAAACTTTATAACAATGTGCATGATCACAAGACAGTGTGTCACATATAAGAATGGTTGCTCCTCTTTTCTTAATTTTGGAGTAACCTCCCTTTGATTAGTATATTTTAGGCGTTTCTCATTCACTCCATATCTCCTTAAACTTTTGAAATATTATAATGAAACTTTGTAGGAATGTGTATAATAATGAGGCAATGTATCCTGAGCAAGAACCACAACTCTGGCTTACTTACTGAATTACCTGCCCTTGCATAAATATCCTGTTTATTCTAACATTTCAACTGTTTAAAATAGTGTATTGATGCCAAGGGAATGTAATACAACCAAGAATGGTATATCTAGTATATTTAGTTTATCTCCCTTGACTTGATATACTTATGTTGAATATTTAAATATAGTGTTGAATTCATTTATTATAGAGTGGTTGCCTCTGTTTGTCTGTCTGTCTATCCTTTTGTAAACAGTCTTGTTCATTCTGTAACCCCTTTATGACGTTTAAACGGGTGTATTATGCGCCACTTGCGAAGCCCTTGTTGTCATCTGCTGAAATTGTCATCTGCATCAAAAATTAAGAATATTTTGACAATATCGGTCTTACCAACTCTTGTAGAAATGATGTCTAGGCAGCAAACAGTTTGGATCTCAGATCAGGCCCCACATTTGTGGGCCTGATCTGGATCCAAACTGTTTGCCCAGATACTCCTAAACGGGTATCCCGAATGGAATGGGTTAGTGGGTAAACTCTTTTGAGCCTGATAAGCAAGCTTTATAAGTTTGAATCCCACTGGAGGTGTTGCTGGTGAACTTGTTAGGGGAAATGTGGTTACTATTTCTGTTCATGTAAGCTTGTGTTTTGGATGAGGTTCTGTCTTTAGAAGCTAGAATTTGGTATAGTTTTGTGATACATTATAGTCTTTAATATTTTAGACTCAGAAAAGCCTTGACTTTTATATTCAGCCAGATATATGAACTTGATCCTGCACTACTGTTGCATTTAGTCTAACTCATCTTCATTAAACTGTCTTAAAGTGAAAATACAGCACAGAATCAAATTAGATGGCTCATCTGGGTCTGCACCAGTTGGCCCCTCAGATGAATTTTTCATCATTTTTACAAAGGGAAGCAACTTTATGGTGTCTGTGGGAAAGGGAAATCCTCAAAAGAGGTTTTCTCCAAAAGGAAAAAAAATATCTTGTTATGGAACTTGTTTTCTTTAAGGGTTGACTCCAACCAAAAAGAGAGGCTAAAAATGTAAATAAGAGATCAAGTTGCTTCCCCTGAAAGTATATCTCTTTAACATTAACTGTGAGGCATAGTAGTAAAAATCTGAAAGGATACACAAGTTTGCATTTGACAGGTCAGAAACTGGAATGCTTTGGAAGAAGCTGAAAACAAATAGCTTTTGGAACTCTTCCTGTGAGCTGGGAAGAACTGTACCTAAACTTGCAGTTTTATCAGTGATGACACTGGGCTATCAGAGGCACATGACGGCAACAGTGATGTATATGATGATACAGTATATGTTTTTTCTGGAAGATAAATTCACCTTCTATGTTCAGTGGGCAATTAAAACCATTGGTGAGGCTCTTGTGAGCTGTCACAGAATTCAGGTAGGAAAGCAGACAGCAGTCCAGTTGCGGTTTTAGAAAGTTTAAAAGTTACAAATTTTAAGAATTGAAAGTATTACTTTTCACCTTTCCTCAGGTGATAAATTTTATGGGAAGAGCTTAAATTACTTGATGCACAAAGTGCTACATGAAGAATTTTAGCTGACAATTAGCTTCATCATCTGATGAATGTCTGAAAGTGTAACTTAAAGTCTTCTATGGCCGAATCTCAGTAGTTTGAACGCCGATTTTTCTAATCTACCAGATTTTTCGAAGTTGAAACATGGTCCCAATCGTAAGCCTATTAATTCTATGCAAAAACACTTCCGCAAATTTTAATTTTGATTATGCGAGAAATCGGATTTTTCGAAAGAAAAATAGGTCCCGATGGAGTAAATTCATTATAATTATCCCTCTATTATTTGAAATCAAAATTCATGCTCCAGTTTTATGCCGGATTATTACACCTTTTGTCATCGATGAGATAGAATTTACACCCTCAGGTCATCACTGCCACCTGTACAGGTAATTATCGCCCTGCTACCACTAACGTTTTGATGGATTAGTCATTAATTTCTGTTGAGCAAAAGATGTCTGTCTAATTGCATAATTGACAGAGATTATCTTGTTTGAAGGTTGTAAATTTAAAGGCTAAATGTAATGACATTTGTAACCAGCAAAGGCTCGGACTAGCATGCGCATCCTAACTTTGGTTCCGTTAGTCTGTGATCATATGGTTTGCGCACGGATCATACGGTTTGCACATGGCACTAAACAGTCTCTAGCTACACTGCGTAAACTGAAGGCTGGTTGGAGTATTTGTTGTTCCCAAATACATTGACTTCGAATCACTGAGGAGCCTGTTCCGTGACACGGCTCAGATGACCGGTGGAGTCGTTTTTTCTGAAAATGAAAGTAGCGAGTTCTCGAAAACATAAATGGAAAGTGAAAGTACAGTTAATTCTGAGATAGACATGTGTGAAAACATGTGACAGCAATAAAGATGTACAAGCAGTAAAATTTTTTTGAGGAAGAAGACAAGTTCTGTTTACATGTCTTATGTTCAACTCTGAAAAACACCAAAAAGCAGATGACAAAATTTACATCAGGAAAATTTCAAAATGATGTTATCTCCTGGATGTATCTTAATAAGAATTCATGAACTGGTTAGCAAACAGTGTATATCCTGATGTGATGGCTCATTATAAGCCAATTTTCATGATTATACACTAGTTTCGCAAATTCAGCCCTTAAATTTTTTGGCTCATTAAGTGTTAAAATCTTCAGTGATCCACTTGTGAGCTGTGAAAGAGTGCAGGTGGAACACAGAAAAAAGGTACAATGTACCCCATTTTAAAGTTTGGTTCATGCCATTATCTGTTTTGATCTCTACAATACTGCCACTTCTTAAACAGTAGGAGATATGTGTAATAGTGGTTTTAATTTCATTTATGTTTCTATTCATCTATTGCCTAAATGATGCTTCATTGCACACAGCCTTTCATAATCACCCTCCCATCATTCTGATAGTACTGAAGTTCTGGTGAAAAGGATAAAAAAACACCTGGTCATCATGATTTACATAAACCTTTGTGTTTAATGTAAATCTAAGACAGTACATTATGGTTACTGTAAAGTTCTAAAACTGTACACCTGAAATAATTATAGTAAAACTTGATTGGCTGGAACCCTGATGGCTTGTTAATTTAAAGAGTAACTACACTTCAGGAACTAACTGATTCAGATCTCAAACCCTATCCCCAACATCAAAGGTAACCCTGCCTGACTATAACTCTTTCTTGGGTCCCTAGAGGTCACTTTATGTAGAAACTAATGCTGGTTGGCTAGAACTTGCTTTGGCTAGAACTAATTTTCATGGTCCCAAGCCTGTTTGAGCCAATGAAGCTCTACTGTACCTTTTCCTTTCTTTTCTTTTTCTTTCTGTGAGCATCCAATTGTTAATCACCAAGCTTGCTGGCTTTTCCTTAAAGCGGAACACTTTGGTTTTCTGCACATTCATGTTTCCTAAAGACGTAGATGGAATGCCAAACAGTGGAGATTCTTATCAGATTGCAAATTTAATCTGATGTAGGTCTACACTGTTTTCTTAGACCGGCCTTTCCCAATAATTAGAACAGTTCTTGTACAACTTTCTTATTTTGGGAATCACAAAAGTTCAAGACTAAAAGCTTTCTGCCAATTGAAAATTCATGTTTGCCAATATGGTTCTGTTGCTGTGCCAAATAAAGAGTCCATGGTATTACCAACAAAAGGAATAGATATCGTTTAAACCATATCGGCAACTGAATCAGTTTTATGCAAGTGACCAACCTTCCATGGTTATTTAAAGGAGCAGAGTTTTTAGTGGGTTAGTTGGAGTGTGTGTGTGTTGGAGTGGGGGGGGGGGGGTTGCAGGGTGAGGTTTGAGGGCAATGGTCTGGAAGCCTGTGAGACTAGGGAGGGAAACATAGATCGCTACCATTCTTTTGTCACATAAAATTTAATGGTAATTTTAATATTGTAGTATAATTAAGGCTCAGAATTTGTATGTTTCTGTTTTACATAACTGACATGATCTGCAAGGTGACAAGGGAACAAGATGCTTTAAAAGTTGAGTAATGTCAAGTGTGTTGTGAATAGTTACCTATGCATTAAGGTGTGAGTGTTCTGATTCAAATGGCTGTATATGAATTCTGACATCTTATTCTAGCTTCTCAGCATTGTTGACTGCATTTATAACCACTAAAATATTTTTCTGTACATGTTAGAGCTATTGGGGCTTGATGATGTGTCTTTGGTTGCACCCATCTGGGTTTATCTGTTGGTCTTCTTTTGCTCAAGCATTTCAGTATTTTTCTTGCTTTTGAATGCTCCTCTTGTTTGATCTCCATATTTATTGAAGATGTATGCTTGTTGTTTTTGGTTAGAAGTCCTTCTCATGGTTCATTTCCTTCTCATCTACTCTGCTAATAGTGGGCAAGCTATTTGAACACAACCTGATACATGTACATGTATTTTCAGAAACATACTTCTGTCAAGGTCACCTACCTTAACAATTTCACAAAGTTCTGCTAAAAGTTTTTAATGTATGTGGCTACCTGTATAGCTGCCCACTTTCTTTCCTTCTATGTCTTGTAAAAAATTATATAAGATAGGTAATAATAAATGTTAAATGATTTTTGTATAATTTATTCCTGTTGTTGAAGCTAATGCCTTTGTTGGTCTTTTGTCTTTGGTTGGGTTGAACAATAGCAGAAGCTAAGGGCAAGGGTTTGGATCCAGTAAAACTGGTTTAAGCCTCCCAGTAATCTACTACTGACTGTGCCAAGGTGATAGTTCTGTTGTGGTTCCTCAATGTTACATGCTCTTATGTCCACTTGTCTTTGGTCATATAGCAATATTGTCACCCGTTCATCTGCCGATTTTGCTTTTTTTTTTTCTTTTTTTGTTGCTTTTTTTAGCTCACCTGAGCCAGAGGCTCCGGGGGAGCTTATAGGATGGGAAGGGTCCGTCGTCTGTCCGTCGTCCGTCGTCCATCAACAATTTCAAAAGACTTCTCCTCTGAAACCGCTAGGCCGATTGTAACCAAATTTCATATAGAGCCTCCTGGGACCTTAGGAACGAAAAGTTGTTCAAACGGTCCTGGTCACATTACCAACATGGCCGCCATGCCCATATATGGTAAAAACCTGAAAAAATCTTCTTCTCCAGAACCAATAGGTCAATGGTCTTGAAACTTGGTATGTAGCATTGGGTACACGAGAACTACCAAGATTGTTCAAATTATGACCTTGGGTTGACCTTGACCTTTTTTACGGTAAGGTCAAATTTGCTTACTCATGCTTTTATATGGCAAAATGCTGCAACATAAGATATCTTGGAAACTGTTGAAGATTTTGGCCTAGAAATTGGTACATACAGTCATCTTAATGACTACATGAAGATTTATGAGTACAAGAGGTCAAGGTCATTCTTTGACCTTTGACCCAGAACTCTCATATTTTGACAATATCAAACAATCTCCTCAAAAACCGCAAGGCCAATTGTAACCAAATTTCATATAGATTGTCCAGGGGTTGAGGGAATGAAAATTTGTGCATACGGTCCAGGTCACATGACCAACATGGCCACCACGCCCATATATGGTAAAAACCTTTAAAAATCTTCTTCTCCAGAACCAGTAGACCGATGGCCTTGAAACTCAGTATGTAGCATTGGGTACTCAAGTACTATCAAGATTGTTCAAATTATGACCCTGGGTTGACCTTGACCTTTTTTACGGCAAGGTCAAATATGGGAAAATGCTAGAACATGAGATTTCATGGAAAGTTTTGAAGATTTTGGCCTAAAAATTGGTACATAGAATCATCTTAATGAGTACATGAAGATTTTTGAGTACAAGAGGTCAAAGTCATTTTTTGACCTTTGACCCAGAAATCTCAAATTTTGACAATTTCAAACAATCTGCTCTAAAACCACTGTGCCAATTGAAACCAAATTTCATATAGAGCCTCGAGGGGTTGATGGAATGAAAATATTTTCTAACGGTCCTGGACACATGACCAACATGGCTGCCATGCCCATATATAGTAAATACCTTTAAAAATCTTCTTCTCCAGAACCAATTGACCGATGGCCTTGAGACTTTGTAAGTAGCATTGGGTACTTGAGTACTATCAAGATTGTTCAAATTATGACCTTGTGTTGACCTTGACCTTTTGCAGCAAGGTCAAATATGGAAAAATGGTAGAACATAGGATCTCATGGAAAGTTTTGAAGAATTTGACCTAAAAAATTGGTATATACAGTTGTCTTAATGAGTTCATGAAGAATTATGAGTACAAGACTTAGAGGTCAAGGTCATTTTTTTACCTTTGATCCAGATTGCTCATATTTTGACATTTTCAACCATTTCCTCAAAAGCCAAAGGGCAAATTGTGAACACATTTCATATAGAGCCTCCAGGGGTTGATTGAATGAAAATTTGTTCAAACGGTCCAGGTCACATGACCAACTTGGCCGCCATTACCGCTTACGGGATAAATCTTTAATATTTTTCTTCCCCAGAACCAATACACCTATGGCCCTGAAACTTGGTAAATAGCATGGAGTACTAGAGTACCACCAAGACTGTTCAAATGGTGACCTTGGGTTTACCTTGACCTTTTTTGTGGCATGGTCAAATATGGGAAAATGCTAGAACATAAGATTTCATGGAAAGTTTTGGAGATTTTGGCCTAAAAATGGTATATATGGTTGTCTAATAAGTACATGAAGATTTATGAGTACAAGTGGTCATGGTCATTCTTTGACTTTTGACCCAAAACTCATATTTTGACAATTTCAGACATGATAAGTATAAGCCACCTTGCCAATTGTTCAGGTGAGCGATTCAGGGCCTCATGGCCCTCTTGTTTAGTAATTAGAATTATAGAAAATAGGTAAAAGATGTTAATGCTGCTGGTAGTTGAATGATCGCCTGTATGAGAAAGAGCTGTTCATTGGGTTGTGACTCTTGTTAACTTTTGTCAGTTTATGTGTATATTTCTTTCCTGTTTGGTTTGCAGGGTGGGATGCGAGATCTGATTATATTAATTCTTGATCATTACCTCTCTTTTTATGCCCCCGAAGGAACTTCGGGTGGCATATTAAAATCGCACCGTCCGTCCGTCCGTCCGACTGTCCGTCTGTCCGTCCGTCCAACTGTCCCTCCGTCCGTCTGTCAGTCCGTCCGTCCGTTACAAATCATGTCTCAGCGATAACTTAAAAACTACTGAAGCAAATTTGATGAAACTTCACAGAAAGATAAAGCATAATGAGAAGGTGTGTCACTCGCAAGACTTAGGTCCCTACACCCAAGGTCAAGGCCACAATTGGGTCAAAGGTCAAATTGTGTCTCAAAATAGTGTCTCAGCGATAATTTTAAAACTACTGAAGCAAATTTGATGAAACTTCACAGAAAGATAAAGCACTATGAGAAGGTGTGTTGGGCGCAAGACTTAGGTCCCTACTCCCAAGGTCAAGGCCACAATAGGGTCAAAGGTCAAATTGTGTCTCAAAATCGTGTCTCAGCAATAATTTTAAAACTACTGAAGTAAATTTAATGAAACTTCACAGAAAGATAGAACATAATTAGAAGGTGTTTCACGCACAAGGCTTAAGTCCCTACGCCCAAGGTCAAGGCCACAGTTGGGTCAAAAGTCTCAAAATTGGCTCTCAGCGATTACTTATAAACTACTGAAGCAAATTTAACGAAACTCCACAGAAAGATGAAACATAATGAGATGTTGTGTTTCACATCAATTTGGGTTGCCAGGTTCAAGGTCAAGGTCACAATTGGGGGTCAAAGGTCAAATCTTGCCTCTATGATAGCTTAAAACCTGCTGAAGCTAATGTCATCAAACTTCACAGAAAGGTAAACCATAATGAGAAGGTATGTTACACACAATATTTATGATCCCAAAATCCAAGGTCAAGGTCACAATCTGGGGTCAGAGGTCAAATAATGTCTCGGCAATTACTCAGAAAAGTACCAAAGCAAACTTCAAAGAAAGATAAAGCCTAATGAGATAATTTACCATGCACAAGACATAGGCTCCCATACCCAAGGTCAGGGTCATAGCCAGAGGTCAAAGGTCAAGTTATCAAACTTCATTAAACTTCATGAAAAGGTATAAAACAGCGGATATGCCACAAACAAATTATGGTTCTGTTGCCCGAAGTCAGTGTCATGATAAAATGGTAACGTAAAGAAAAGTAAAGTATAAGTTATGTAAGGTGTGACATTTAGGTTCCTACACCCAATGTCAAGAACACAACACAACACAGTTTGGTTAGTGGTTGAATTAAGTCCCCTTGAATCCTCTTAAACTTCCAAAGTGCATTTAAACATTACAGAAAAGTAAACCGAAATGAGAATGTATATCATGTGCAAGACTCAGGTTCTATGCCCAAGGTCAAGGTTACATCTAGGGCTCAAACTTCAGTTTAAGGGGCCTTCGGGGGCATTTGTTACACACTGTAACATTTCTTGTTACTTCTAATATCCTTAAATGAAATCTTTTGAAATGCAATTAGGCTTATACCTGGATTGCAGTGGATTAGTTGACATCTTGTATGTGTTGATGCTGACAAGTGACAATCACATACTTTAAAAGGGACTACATGTGTTCAAGTTTTGTGTTAAAAGTAAAGTGTCTTCAGGCCATGGTGCTAGTACTTAGGGATAGAATGGAGGGGGATTTGCCCGAGCTTATTTTCTGTAGTCTCTGAGTACTTCATAATACTTTGATATATGTCTGTTGTGCATTTAATGTATTTTATCTGTTTAATGTGCTTATAGTGTGTTGAACTTTGCTTTACTGCTTCTGAAAGTTGCTATGCTAGTCCTAAAACAGTTTTCATCATCTTTATCTCGACATGTGTTTTGTTTAGATCCATGTGTGCTGAAATCGCTGCTGCTTGTCCCTATGCTTTTGATATAGACCTGAGTGTGTCAGATCAAAATAGTCATAGAAGTTGCCATTTGCATACTATGTACTATTCAGTAGAATAGATCAGTGATGGAATCATGTCTTTGAAGCTTTCACGGTGATCTGTTCTGTTTGTGAAAACAATCTCCTGTGAAAATAAAGTAACTTTTTTCCATGACATCTGGCTCCACTTTTGTTATAACATGGTCCTCTGAAAGGTCTGTTCGTGCTTAGCTAAAAGAGATCCTTTTGTTCTTCCCTTATCTGATGCCTGTTTAAGCAACTGTAATTTAATATCTTATGGCATAAAAATGGTTTAAAAGCTTGTAACATGTTCTTAAATGAAAGAGAATGTTAGAGTTAGGAATATTTTGCATCTGACAGGTCAGAGCTGGGGATCATAAGGCAGAAGCTATACATTAATGGTGTTTGGGATGAAACAGGGACACTAGGGAGATTTGTGCCACAACTAACGACTTTCGCTGTACTAACATTAATTAAAGGGCAACATCTAACAGCTTCAATGGTGTTCAGGGTCCTGTGGTATTTTATAGCAGTTCAGGATACTGTCTGTTTCTTTTGCCAAATGGCTGTCAGATATATCAGCGAGCTGATTGTCTGCTTTGGGAGACTTCAGGTATGCTAGATGAACAGTAACTGTATGTCAGTTTCTTGCTTCAGTTTCTCTTTTACAGCCCCTCCCCCCACATATATGAGTTGACGTTTGTCCATTAAGTCCACATGATTTATCAAGCACACAGTTGGTTGGTTGGTTGTTTTGGATTTAAGGGCCCTTTGAGACAGTATTTCAGTCTATATCTGGTCATCCCCCAGAGAGAGGAAGAAAGAGAAGACGAATGATAGAGGAGAGTAAAATTTCCAAACGACCCCTGCCCGCACCTGCTGCAAGCACAGTAGGTCTTTGCCACACTTTTATCCAAATAAGTAGGACACCCCGGCACTGGAAGTTATAACCAGCACCATCGCTTGACCACCACTCCCAATAAGAACTTGCTTTGTATGAATGGACATATTTTATCTTCAAGTGAAGAAAGGGTTCACTCTAAATAGTGTCCTTGCTGTGTCTGACAGAAGTTGCTGATCAACAGAAAGGCAACGTTTACTTGACATCATTTCTGATACAAATTCATGAGGAGCCCTTGAATAATAAAGTCTAATAGTAAAACAAACCAAACAATATTTTAGCATTTAAATAATCATATCTGAGCATATTCACTTAACACGAATTTTTAATGCATCACTTTTCAGAAAATGTAAAAGTTCAAAGTGCTACGTGGGGTGATCATTAAATAATGGAAACACCTTTGTAGATTAGTTGATTATATACAGAAATAAGCAATCTTCATGTAACACCAACGAGTGTCTTTAGAGCTTTGGAATCCATGTTTGAAATTGAAATTTTAATGTGTTACCATAGCGATATATTACGTCACGTGCATGCGGGGTACCGCGTGTGATTTTTTTCAATGTCATTTTGGTAAAGAGGAGCTTGTATTATGCTTATTATGTGAGATATGTAAGGAGAAATTGAAAACTTAGGAACACCTTCCGTTTAAGTAAGGTTTTGACTTTTGAAACACACATTATAATGATTGTTTATGAAAACGCTCTGAAATCTGGCATGAATTAAAGCTAAAGCAGAGGTTGAAATAGTTGATTTTTAGATAGTTTGACATCTTATTCCGTGATTTTCAGTATTATGCTAAAGTTAACCGATCTATTATCAAGTACAGGATAATTTTGGTACTTTCTACTATACAAATCTCCCAAAAATCTGCTTGTTAAAGTGCATTTACGTCACATTTCTGGTTCCCCCGGCTTAAATTCAGCGAAAAACGTCAAGTTTTGCTCGATCAAAAGTGTTTCACGCTCTGTATTTTTGTTAGGTTTGAGAGAAAGTCATGAATTACAACATATTTCTTATAGTATCTGAGGCTTGCATCAAGCCATCACACCATCACAAACTTTTATCCATTCTTTGTTACTAATCAGCGGAAAATATACATGAAAATTTGCAAAAATTAGAGACTAGACCCTTATAAGTTTAAGGAATTGTTGCCATGGCAACGATATTCCTATGCAGTACTTTAAGACTTAATTATATGTCATATGCTTGCATCTTAGGTATTATATACCTGGGATACTGTTTTGACACATATCTAATGAAATAAATGCTAGTTTCCATTACTTAATGATCACCCCTTGTATTAGGCTGAAAACAAACTATCTTTAGATATTGGAAAAAGATACATATGATGAATGCTGAGTCATTGTAATCTCATATTAATCTGCACTGTATGCAAACTGTTCAGTTTGGCTGGGGGTTGAAAACATTATTGCCCAAAAGAGAAAGAAATTTCTGAGATGGGATGATGTAAAAGTGCTATAGTAGTGGCACAGTCATTTAATGCTCTTATGACTCCAATCCTCAGGAATTGTTTTCGGTCATTTTGTGTTGAGGGCAGGATGTGGGATCTGATTGTATTAGTTCCTGATTTGTTCCTGATGATGATGATTGCCTATCTGTTTAATTTGATAGTACTATGGTTCCTGTTCAAGGTACTGGTAGCTTGTTTTGGAGTTGATATTTTTGTACAGCTGCCTTTTGTCATCAACTTTTAAGCTTCGCTTTAATATAATATGATTTGCTAACACATTTTAACTGCTTATCTTTGCTGATGATTTGGTCATTTTGCTTTTTATCAATGCTGCATGTTTTAAATATGCCTCAAATTTCCTTTGTTCTGTTTATATTTTCATATTTTCAACCTCTATATAGAACAAGAATAATGAATGAAACTTATGCAAAACCTGAATCATTTGTTGCAGCAAATAATTTGAAGCACTTATTAAGAATCTACATGTATAGTTGAAGCTGTCCATGTGAGATTGCACTCACAAAACACATCTGACACAGAGAGAGAACATATAGAACATAGGCTGACAAAAAGAGCACGTTTTAGATTTATAACAAGCTGTTTTAAATATTTAAAATGAAATAATTAATCTCTGACAAACTTTTTGTGAACCATGTAAGTATAGCATACATGTATGTGTAAGTTTAATGCACAAAAAAAAGATGGAATGTTTGTTTGTTTTCAAACAAGTTTCTTGTTATGTTATTCTTAACTAGCAAATAATTAGAGGCAAAAAAGCAAAAGTTCAAAATGAATTCATTACTGTTAAACAGTATGTATTGGGACGGAAATGTGTGAACAATATGCAGATCACATTCTACACCTTTTGCTATTTAGCCAGATTTTAGTAAGCTGTCTGTGATAGAAAATAAAAAAGACTCAGGTGCATGACAATATTTATTTGATTACAAGATGGACATTTATTAGCTCACCTGTCAAGGTGAGCTTATAGTATAGACTTGGTCCGTCGTCCGTCGGCGTCGGCGTCGGCGGCTTCGGCGTCCACAATTTTAAACATCTTCTTCTCAGAAACCACTGGGTGGATTGAAGCCAAATTTCATATGGAGCCTTAACAGGATGGGGGAACGAAAGTATATATATTTGGTCCAGGTCACATGACCAAGATGGCCGCCACATCCATATATGGTAAAAACCCTTCAAAAATCTTCTTCTCCAGAACCAAAAGGCCTATGACCTTGAAACTTGGTATGTAGCATCGGGCATGCGGGCCCATCATAATTTATATAAATCATGACCTTGTGATGACCTTGACCTAATTTATGACATGGTCAACTTTGGTATGTTAGGCTTTTATATGGGAAAACGCTTAAACGGTGGATTTCTCAGAAACTATTTAAGTCTAAGGTACAATACTTGGTATACATGGTTGACTAAATGACCAGATGAAGATATTATGTCACTAAAGGTCAAGGTCATTCCGTCGGACCATCCGTCGTCAAGATTTTCAAACATCTTCTCATCTGAAACCACTAGGCCGATTGAAGCCAAATTTCATATGGAGTCTCAGTGGGATGGGGGAACAAAAGTTTATATATTTGGTCCAGGTCACATGACCAAGATGGCCGCCATGCCCATATTTGGTAAAAACCCATCAAAAATCTTCTTCTCCAGAACCAAAAGGCCTATGACCTTGAAACTTGGTGTGTAGCATTGGGCATGCGGGCCCATCAAAATTTGTACAAATCATGACCTTGCGTTGACCTTGACCTAATTTAAGGCATGGTCAACTTTGGTACGTTAGGCTTTTATATTGGAAAATGCTTAAACAGTGGATTTCTCAGAAACTATGTAAGTCTAAGGTACAATACTTGGTATATATGGTCGACTAAATGACCAGATGAAGCTATTATGTCACTAAAGATCAAGGTCATTCCGTCGGACCATCCGTCGTCAAGATTTTCAAACATCTCCTCTGAAACCACTAGGCCGATTGAAGCCAAATTTCATATGGAGTCTCAGTGGGATGGGGGAACGAAAATTTATATATTTGGTCCAGGTCACATGACCAAGATGGCTGCCACGCCCATATATGGTAAAAACCCTTCAAAAATCTTCTTCTCCAGAACCAAAAGGCCTATGACCTTGAAACTTGGTATGTAGCATCGGGCATGCAGGTTTATCATATTTTATACAAATCATGATCTTGCGTTGACCTTGACCTAATTTACGGGATGGTCATGGTCGTATGAACATGGTGGCCGCCACACCCATTTATGATAAAAACCCTTCAGAAATCTTTGTCCAGAAACAAAGGCCCAGTGACCTTGTGGCTTGGTATATAGAATTGGGACTCAACATTAATCCCCAAGGGAGGGGGGTTATCTGCCCCTGCCCTGGTGCTATATACATGTATAAAAGCATTAAAATATATATCAGGACCAAGTGTCAGGTGAGCTACAGGACCATTGGTCCTCTTGTTTTTATATTCCTTTGAAAATAACCCAAGAAATCTAGATCTGTCTAACAAAGATGGATCTAAATTTTTTCGATTGTTTTAATAGACAAAAATCCATCTTATAAATGAACTATACAAGACTGGTATCCATGTTTAAAGTAATTTTTTAAGCAGAAATTCCATTCTTATAGCAGATTTTATTACTATGATGGAATACAATAATAAGAGTTGTCTCAGTACATAGAGTTATTACAGTAACTATTGTTAATACAATCTTAAATGGTTATTTCTTCATCGTATCAGTGGAAAGCAATAACCCATATCAGCAAGCATTAAAGCAGTAAAATTTGTGTTTGGCAGGTCAGAGATGGGGATAGTAAGACAGAAGCTGTATATTAATGGATTATGGGATGAGCTGTGCACTCTTGGAAGGTTTCTGCCCCAACTGACAACCTTCGCAGTTTTGACTCTGCTTATGAAGCAACATTTTACAGCTTCTTTAGTGTTCAAAGTCTTGTGGTACTTTATAGTTGTGCGAGACAGCTGTTTGTTCTTCTGTCAGATGGCTGTCAGATATGTCAGTGAGCTTGTTGTCTGCTTTCACAGATTTCAGGTAGGCTAAGCACAAAATTAAAAATTTCTTTTTATATTTACACATATAGTTTTAATGATGGATTATTCCATGTTTGAAAATGGATATGCAGTTTCATCAGTTGAGGAGACACTTTAACAGGAAATAACAAACCTTATACCGTAATCGACCTTATTAGCGCACTTTTTCAAAATGGCGGCAAATACTTGTAGTAAACTTTATTTCATATAAGCGCACATTTTAATAGGTTATTATATATTGAAGGGAACGAATTTAAAGGTAAAGCATCAGAGAAAAGCTGCTTATAAGCAGCTTTTCTCTGATGCTTAACCTTTAAATTCGTATGGATATACATGTAGAAGGATAGAGAAGATTTAGAAGTAAAAACTTAAATATTCTATTGCATTTTCAGCTTGTAAACGAGAAAGCAAAGGGATAAACCAGTAAAAATATGTGCATTAATGGTCCTATGCCTCACAAATTGCCATGGCGTGCGCTTATAGAGGCATGTGCGCTAATTAGGTGGAATATGGTAGGTCTCAGGTCAGACTGCTTCTGAGTTCTGCATTGAATGCAAAAACATGTATGTTTGGAAAGTAGCTTTACAGCTAATGCTCTGTAAAACATACAGTAATTTCCCTAATATGGTCCATTACAACGCAAGGACTACTGAGTTGACTATTCACCATTCCCTCACATTATACTTTAAAACTCCATTTCTCATTGTATGGCTCATTTTGTAAGCCGTCATTTCGGTGCCTTGTTTGTGGTACTGTTTGATCTAAATCAGATTCCACCATTGAAATATTGCTGTTCACTACTACTTTGCTTGCTAGATGAGGCAAAGTAGTCCAGCTTCTCTTTGTTCCATTCATCTGTCATTCCAGACACCAGTGCACATTAGCAATTACTATAGTGACCGCTATATCATTAAAGTTTTTTTCTGTATAGATTATTTTTCATCAAATTATTGCATGAATGAAGCAGATGGGACACAGCATTTTATGGAATTCTTTTTAGTAATAGTCTGATACTGACATAACAAAAGGCTGAAAAGAATTTGGATGTGTGCAATACCTTTAGAACTAGCAGTCTTTGCAAGGCAGAAAATACTGGGCTGATTACTTTCATTTAGAGCTGAGAAGCACAAACTAGACCATTTACAAGCCATGCAAATTGATATCCATTCTGCAGAAAACAAATTTCAGGTTAATTTTTATTCAGTATTTACGGAATATTATAATTTCTATTCCAGTGGATTAATTGCAGCATATATTTCAATGTTTTCAGTTTGATATGAATTGTCATAGCCAAACTAAGCTTATTTAAGAGCAGTCATATGAGCCATATAAAACATCTAATGTTACTTTCTCGGACATATGTGGAGCATAGTCATAAACTTGATGGCTTAAAATCTTCTAATACCAGCAGGTACTGGTGAATTATAGTTTGTTCTGTCCCATTAAGTGATCTCTCAGACATGCTGTGAAATGATAGAGTCTGTTTCAATCCTTGCAAAGTTTTGCTGACGCCCCAGGGATCTCCGGGTGTCTCAACACGTTTTGGCTGTCGAGTCCTCATCCTTGCTTCATCACGGTCTTTTCTTGATCTTAATTGTTGACCGTGATGACTCTCTGATGAGTTAGTGGACCTCCATACGAACCGAACTACCAACTAATTGTGTGCAGCGGAGGGTGAGGGTGAAGGTTTGGGCCCAGTAAAACCGGTTTAAACCCCCCAGTAGTTATTACTGACCGTCCCAAGGCGGCACTTTTGTTGCGGTTGCATTTGTTTTATGTTCGGTGCTGTTTAATTTATTGTGTTCTCAGTTTAATCCTTCTATCATAAAAATAGAAAATAGGTAAAAATAATTGTGAAATGTTTTTCATATAATTTGCTTAGTCCGTTGTAACCCGTCTGTTGGTCTAAATTATTTAGTTCAATAAAGATAGCTGAGTTGCCATCTATTTGGGAAAGAGCTGCTGACTCGGCTTATCACTTGTAATTATGCCCCCAATTTCGGAGAAATTGTGGGGGCATATAGGTTTGGGCCTGTCCGTCTGTCCGTCTGTCCTCTATCTCAAGAACCTTAAGAGCTAGGAGCTTGAAACTTTATACACATGATCAGTATGAAAAATAAGCGAACATATGTTTTTTCTTTTTTCCGCGGGTCACATATTTCAAGAGTTATGCCCCTTTTTCGACTTAGCCTGTGGAACCTTGTGAACAAAATATCTCAAGAACCCTTGATGCTAGGATCATGAGGTTTTGCAGGATGAGAATGCCTAAGGTGTAGATGACCTGATTAACTTTTGAAACAAATTCGTGAATTTTTGACCGAGTTATGCCCCTTTTTCGACTTAGTGCATTGTAAGCCTATGGAACCTTGTGAACAAAATATCTCAAGAACCCCTGAAGCTAGGAGCATGAATTTTTGCAGGAAGATACTGCCTGTGGTGTAGATGACCTGATTAACTTTTGAAAAAAACTCATGAATTTTTGATCCAGTTATTCCCCTTTTTCGACTTAGTGCATTGAGGCCTATGGTACAAAGGTACCCTTACATATAGTCAAGAACAATAAGAGCTAGGAACTTGAAACTTTATACACATGATCAGTGTGGAAAGTAAGCAGACCCATATTTTTTATTTTTCCGCCGGCAATGTATTTCCAGAGTTATGCCCTTTTTTCGACTTAGCCTGTGGAACCTTGTGAACAAATTATCTCAAGAACCCCTGATGCTAGGATCATGAGGCTTTGCAAGATGAGAATGCCCAAGGTGTAGATGACCTGATTAACTTTTGAAACAAATTCGTGAATTTTTGACCGAGTTATGCCCCTTTTTCGACTTAGTGCATTGTAAGCCTATGGAACCTTGTGAACAAAATATCTCAAGAACCCCTGAAGCTAGGAGCATGATTATTTGCAGGAAGATACTGCCTGTGGTGTAGATGACCTGATTAAGTTTTGAAAAAAATTCGTGAATTTTTTATCGAGTTATTCCCCTTTTTCGACTTAGTGCATTGAGGCCTATGGTACAAAGGTACCCTTACATATAGTCAAGAACAATAAGAGCTAGGAACTTGAAACTTTATACACATGATCAGTATGGAAAATAAGCAGACCCGTATTTTTTTAATTTTTCCGCCGGCAATGTATTTCCAGAGTTATGCCCCTTTTTCGACTTAGCCTGTGGAACCTTGTGAACAAAATATCTCAAGAACCCCTGATGCTAGGAGCATGAGGTTTTGCAGGATGAGATTGCCTAAGGTGTAGATGACCTGATTAACTTTTGAAAATAATTTGTAAATTTTGGATTGAGTTATGCCCCTTTTTCAACTTAGTGCATTATTTGCCTATGGAAGCTTGTGAACAAAATATCTCAAGAACCCCTGATGCTAGGATCATGATTTTTGCAGGTTGATATTGCCCAAGGTGTAGATGACCTGATTAACTTTCGAAAACAATTCGTAAATTTTTGACTGAGTTAAGCCCCTTTTTCGACTTAGTGCATTGTAAGCCTATGGTACAAAGGTACAAGCATTATTGGATGAACCTTCTCTAGAGACAAGCATATGGTTGGGGGCATAGTGTTTCATAAACACATTTTCTAGTTTATTGTTTGTTGGGATGTCTTTGTCAATCTTTCCCTTTGATGTTGGGGATAGGGTTTGGGATCTGATTCAGTCAGTTCCTGAAGTGTAGTTACTCTTTAAATTTTTATATTTATTTTCATCTTCTGTTACCAGTCAACAGTGGATTTCTTTTGAATTTTTTTTTTTTTTCATTTTGTTTGTTTGGGCTTCTGTCATCCTTATATAAGAAATTTTATTTGAAAGACCATACTTTCTGGTACTTAAATTGTCTCTCTCTGTGATTTAATCCTGTTTTATTATCTTTGATTCGTGATTTTCTTTATTTTTATTGAAACATCATCTCCAGTGTGGGTTTGATTTGGTAGTTTAATTACTCATGAAATAATGGATGATAACTTTGCTGGAAAGTGTCAGTGACATTACGGAATCAAGAGCATGCTCAAATATGTTAACCACTTCCTCAAATAGCAAGTTTTAATAGTTTGTTAGTAGTATGTACCAAAGAGATAAGCATTTGAGTCATTCCAGACTGAGATCTTCGATAGATATTTTGTCAGATTGTTATATTTTTTGGCAGTTGTTAATTAGCCAAGACAGTTGAAACTAAATAAAAACTGAATAAAATTTCAAACTACTTTTGACACAGATATTTAGTTAGTTGGTTTGTCATGGCAGTGTATAGGATTCTTCTGTCATCAGATTTTGAAGAGACCATGCAATCTCCTAGGTCTTTTACACAATGTATGTAGAACAGTAGGTAGACAGATCCTTTATCCAACTACTCTTTAGGAATCTACCGTAACTGTTACACAGACTTATGCTGTCCATAAATTACATGTAAAGCTAAATATATTGTAGGCCTCATTGCAGAACCCATTTTTATTCTATAACAGTTCTACAATTTTCAAGCCTTTATAGCACTTTAATCATTAGATGTATAGTATATTATGATTTGGGTACCTTGACCACTATCATGTATAGTATATTACCTTAGCATGAGAAATCTGTCTTCAGACATGTGGCTGATAGATAGCTATTTTCTTGATGTTGCGGTTCTGTAGATTTTATTTTTCAAAGGCAAATGCTGTTTCTCTAAATTAGCAAATAACATATGTGTTTATTTGACAAAATAATTTGAAAATTAACACAAGTTAATTCAGTACTAAGTAATGTTTCCAATGTCCTCAGTAATACTAAATGACTGAGCACGCAGTTGTAAATCCAGAAGCAAAATGATTAAATTCTGCGCTGCTTGTCAGTCTGCGAGTAAGTTATGGTACATCACCAGATAGTAAAACCATTTTTGGTTGTTGTTTTGTTTTCAAATTGAAGGATTATTGCAATAACTGTCTGAATTTCATAATGCTTAGGTAATTGCATCAGCACTAACTGATTTGCAGAGTTTCTTGATATTTACACTAAACCATTAATGATAAGTGATTTGCTTTAAATATAAACTTTCTTATACCTTTATATATATCTGTTTCTGTATTTTCTTCTTACCAGTCACATAGTGCTAAAATGCCGATGCCAACATTTACCTCTGCAGAATTTCTCTGCAGAATTTCAAAACATGTTTGGTCATGAGCATTTAAAGACTAAATGGCAAACAGTTTAGATCCAGATGAGCTGGGTTCATCTGGATCTATGCTGATTGCAAATTCAGCGACATAAATTTGTATTTGTGGTGCTTTAAGTGCTAGAATTTTGTGTTCTCTAAATGAAGGTCTGTCATGACAGGCTTGCATAGAGAAAAAAAAACTCACCTGCAGATGTAGCCAAACAGTAATATACTGCTTTAAACCTCTTAGGCTTAAACATGTATCAACCATCAGCACCAACAGCTTGTACTCGTTCTGACATTTCTAGAAATAATATGTATACATTTCATATGCTTTTTATTCTACTTACCCGGTTCTACCTTACTTGGGTTAAAGGCCATTGGTAATATTGAATAGATAAAATGTATAGCATTTTGATCTAAGATTCTAATGCCTACTCATGTTTAGTTAAATGCTTTGAATAATTGAAGTTCTGGCGCTTTAAGAACAATTACATTAATTGGTTATGGTGTCTTAACTTTATTGGTTATTACAGTATCTTTATTTTTGTAATAGCCTGGAAGTACACCACCTCAGGATTATCTCTTATCTCACAGCTTCGTTGGAGGTTGTAATGGTTAATGGGCGAAATTTGTGTCTCTTGCCGATCCTTATTTTTCTGCTTCTTGCTAATCAACACCTTCGAGCTGACACATTATATGTTGCAGTAGGGTTACTGAATGCTCTGAGGCTGAATGTGCTTCGCTTCGTATGGCTTGCAGTTAGAAATTCAGTTCAGATGACAGTCAGTTTTAAAAGAATTAAGGTAAATTTTGTACTACTCTATTACTCTAGTTAGATTTTAAGTAATTCTTTGTTAATAATGTTCTTGTAAATCTCACACCAAAACTTGTGATTGAAAATAAAATGTGATTGACCAAAACACAAATATTTTTATGAAAAAAAAATGCTGATATTATAAGTATTATGGGAACATTAAACAGTTGACTTTTTTGACATACAAAATCCGAGATGTGCTGTAGCTTGTTCACTAGGATAGCATTATTGTCACGGTCATCCACATGCAAAATACTAATCCACCAAGCCTCTCTTTCTCAGTCTTAAAAATAAATGGGCCTACATCTTTGAATAGTCAGTAGTAAAACTGCTGAATGGTTAAAAAGCATTTTACAAAAATATAAATGATGACAGCTCATGAAAATGCAACCCACTTAAGTCACTGAAATAAGAAGAAGAAATAAAAAGGAAGGACAAAATAAACTCATTGCAGGTACATTTAGTACACTTTAACAAAAAAATGACATCTAGTTAAAATGCAACACATTCACTGAAAGAAGAAGAAGAAGAAATAAAGATTAAGGAAAAAATAAAATCATTAAGGGGACTGGTACAAAGGGAGCCACAACAGAAGAATCACCAGAAAAAACTACAGGTGGTTTAAATTAACTTTATGCATGCAACATCACCATTGTCTTCTGCATAATTGTGAGCATCAGTACAAGAATAAGAACAAATGAAACTGAAACGAAAAAGATGCAAGGATTGAATCATTACTGTTGGTTTGAATATTTTCTACAGGACAAAGTTATTTGGCTGGCACAGAAACATTCATACTGGCCAATAAAAAATATTTGCTGTTTGTGTTTGCACCATTCTTAGAGGTGGAGTTGGAATCCACTCTTGTCCTTATATGACTGCAATACTGTCGAAAGGATGAACAATTGCAAGTCATTCATCAATCCAATCTTGGAATCCACTGCATTCATATTGAAAAAGTGGTCATTTATTAATGAAAGGCTTTAAAATATACAATGAAAAATCCTTAAGCTATTTTCCAACAATCATAATCATTTGTTAGAAAAGAGCATGCCACATCTTTTTTCGTTTGTTGGTAAAACTTCAAACATCTTGTTTGGTACTGTATTTTCAGTATAAATCTAACATATGTGCTAATCCCAGAATGGAATTAACCAGTCATCAGTGGAGTTTCACTTCAAGTTATGGTGGCTGATAGAATTGAGTCAGTTATGATATCCATTGAATCTGGTGTAGATAATTAACATTAAAATAAAATGGGCAAGATTTTATGGAAAAACTTCCCTGTTGAGTAGACTAATATGCTTCATTACAGGAAAGTACTTCTTATGGCAACCTAATCATGAACTATGAATATATAATACTTTACTTGAGAAATGCTTGAAACTGCTCATTTTAGATAAGAACTAACAGATGGTAATAAAATACATCTTGCTGGGCCTTTAATTTTCTTGTATTTGTTATCTATATGTTGTCCATGGGATTAAAATCTTTGAATGTCAGTAGAAGTTTAACGCCATAGATTGGCTAAGCTGTTTGAATTGTGGATCATTGGTTTTATATAATCTTTCTGTTGCTAATTTTTGGAATATACTACTGTATATGTCAGATTGTCAGGTATCTAGCGAAACAATTTTTGAAGAAAATGCACAGTGGGAATGACAAGCATTATAGAAGTTGCTGACATTGCTCATCATAAGCTATATGATCTGCAGCAGGAACACTGTTTGCAAAGGTTTCTAATGTGACTTGTCAGGTATAAAGGAGTTGAACATTGTGTAGTTATTATAGTCTGCATGCATGTTTGGTGACTGATATTTTTTCATATGGGTTTTCATGTTGCTGTGTATTCACATATTTCTATTCTGTATCTTGCTGTTTTCATATTTCTTTATACTCTACATCTATGTAGTTGCAGAGAATGCAAAAGGACTTTTATAATGAATAACACATTTTGCTTTTAAAGGATATACAGATATGCATGTTCAGTGACAATAATATCTGCAAATTTTACTTTTTGCAGGAAAACGATTAACCCTTAACATGCTGTGTTTGCATTTAGAATATTTTTCTATGAACTAAGACTGTCTTTTCCTCTTGGATAGGTTTTCTGTCTTAGCACTGTCATGTTGTACATATCATTAGAATCTTCAGGTTGAGACTAAATAATTCTTCACTACTGTGCTAAACTTTTATCTGATTTCTTCTGTTTCTTCAACAGCAAAGAAATACACATTATCAAGAAGACATGCCTGATGATAAGTGTAACAGTGACCATCATGTTCTTTGGACGACATCTAATCTTTTATGGCATTCTGATGTTCTTCGTGGTTGATAACCAGAGTTTGAGGGCAACAGGTTTATACATTACCCTGGCTTCTCTGAATAATATGAGAAAGAATGTGCTGAGCCATATGTCCAGTGCTGTTAGAAATACCATGCAGGTGTCTGTCACAGTCATGAGAATAGAGGTATAGTTCAGCGAGAGTATCAGTGTATTGTATACAGGACATCTTTGGTTTGGGAATTATTACAGGTTTGTGGTTGAAGAAGAAAACAGTCACTGTGGTACACTTTGTTCTGGATCATTTTGAGCCTGCATATATTAAAACTTCATCCTGCAGTATGGCCACCATATTGATGGAGATAGAAAGACTTTGAACGTCTTCATCTTGAGAACCACTGAACTATTATGCTGCTGGATTTTTATGTTTGCAGCCATAAATTTTCAATTTTGCTAAATCTTCTAGAGTCTTGTATTTCTTAAAACTTATGATGGATGGGGTGGTGCTGGTTATAACTTCCAGTGCAGGGGCATCCTACTTATTTGGATAAAAGTAGGAGGGGCCTGCTGTGCTTGCAGTTGGTGCAGGGGGGGGTATATTTTATCTCATCTATCATTTCTCTTTTCTTTCTCCCCCTCTCTTGGAGATGGCCTGATAGATACTGAAATACTGTCTAAAAGGGCCGTTAAACTCAAAGCAACCAATAGAATTATTGATATCAGTTCTGTCATTGGTGTCAGTCTGTTCTTCATGATGTGTAATTTCAAGTTCTTTCCTTTCTGATACTTCTAGGCCAAATGAAAATGTCAAATGAAGGTTTCTGTTTCCTTATTATAATGTAGCAGGCTGTATGATGTTCTTCTAGCACAAGTTTCTTATACTTGTAAAAGTTATTCTAGCTTCATAAATGTAAGTGTTTCCATTCATAATGAAGTCAGTATACATTTCTTTAGTTTCTTCTTATGTTTGAGTGCAGCACACTGAACCTGTAAGATTCATTTTTGCCATTTTGGCTGCCAGTGATTACAAGATGCTTCCTGAAATACACTGTAATTACATAATATTAGCCACAACATGGGGGTAATACCAATTTTGCTTCCTGTGCTTTTGACAGAGTCAGCCAATTACCATACATGCCAATGTGGCTGTCGACTGAGACAATCAACAGCAGTATCAGCTCGGTTGTCAGCCATTAACAATAGTACCATTTACCGTTATTGGTAATGATTATGATTGTATTCTCGGTCGAAAGCCATTTTGTAAAGTACAGACTCGGTCGAAAGCACAGGTAGCCAAATTGTTATTACCCCTGTGCAGGACTTGATGGAGAAGTGCACAGAAACTGTAACAAAAACTTCAGAAGAAGAATTCTCTCCTAGGCCGAAAGCACAGGTAGCCAAATTGGTATTACGCCTGTGCAGGACTTGGTGGAGAAGTGCACAGACACTGCAACAAAACTTCACAAGAAGAATTCTCTCCTAGGCCAGAATGATTCTATACAAAATAGATGTTTGGTTTGGTGTTCATGTTTCTTTAAATGTGGGAACAGGCTGCTGAGTATAATGGTGTGCTGTGTGTATACATTTAAAGCCATTTAAGTGGCAGTAGAACTTCAGTGGCTTGAACAGGCTGAGGACCATGAAAATTAGTTCCAGCCAAGGGTAGTTCTAGCCATCCAGGGTTAGTTTCTATATAAACTGAACTCTAGGCAGAAGAATGAGTTTAGTTAGGCATGGTAAACAAGCCACCAGGATTCGAGTCATTTAAGTTCTACTGTAATAGACCGCACTAACCACAGTTTAAGTAATTAACCGATGAACTAACTGAAAGTCTCATTTTGTGTTAACCACACAGTTTCCTTTTTCAAACTAAACATATTCTAAAAAAGCTGAAATTTCACGACAGTAATGGCTAGAAATGGATATAGCTTAATCGAAGATATGAAAGAGTTAATCAAAGATATGAAGACAGTTAACAGATCAAACATAGTTAACTGAAGCAAGTGGCAACTGACTGACCATCTTGAAAGATCTAAAATTGTGCATTGCATATAGTCTAGTGCATGGGTTGATGGTAATTTTCTAGCTTTTGCTTCTTAGAGTTTGTCCCTTTAGTGTTAAGAGCATTTGAACATACTTATCATAGCCATTTCAACAAAAATGGATTCGCATACAGTGTAGATACAAATCAGACTGTTCTTAAAAAGTAGTTGGATCAAAGTCTGACTGTATGCTTACGAAGTAATAAAAGATTGACAACAATAAAATGATATGCAAAGATAGGAAATCGGTAAACTGTTGTCAGATCAGATTTATCGCATGTCCAGATGGTATGATGGCTGAGTCCATGAGATAAATATCTCTCTGGCGATTGCCAAAACGGTATGAATGATGTCCCTAACGGTCTTTTCCAAGTGTTAAGCTGGGGAAGTCAATTTGCAGAAATTACTGATTGTCGGAATAGTTTCAGTAAAAAGGATATATTAGACTGTACATCGATTGAGCTTTTGCACTATAGGGACAAATTGTAGGGCACACCATTCAACAATATAACCTAGTGATGCTGAATTGTGGCTTGTCAACCTTATAACTCTTCTCAGTCTCTCTCTTCTTTACATGCATGAGGGTTGGTATAATTGTTGTAAACTTTTACTTAACAGCATTACTGTTTTCTGGCAGTGTATGCACATGTTCATGAGCTTATTTTTAACCTCTTTGTAATAATTCATTACAACAAGTTTGGATGTAAAATGAAAATTTTTGACTACAATAAATTTCTGAACAAATTGGCAGCTGATATGTATATTTCCATCACTTAGTCTCAGACTGTAACATAACAGTAGGTTAAAGGTCAGCAGATTATGTGGCATTTTGCAGGTGTGAGCGTCAGTATATTTGGTACTCCAAGGTTATGTCGGCCGTTACAGCATGTATATGGACTATAGGCCCTAGACTGTTATACCTTTGTGTTCTGTCTGTAGCTACCAGGTTTGGTGGTGTTACTCTGAGGGCCACCAGACTGTATATAGTGCTGCCCCTCTTGTTTCTGGTGGCTCAGAATATTATGGGAGTTCTTTTCCTTGCGGCACAGATACTGAGTGAAGCTACAACTACCATAAGGCGCCTTAAGGTAAATAACTATAATCTAACAGAGTTCCTTCAAGAGCAGAGAATACATTCGAAAGAAGAAGCATGGACCTTGAAAAGGTGGCAAACATGTGCCTCCTTTGATATTCTTGGTAGTCCTCAGTATTTCAGTCATTTGAGCTAAAACACTCTCATCATTCTGTGTCATAAAGGTAATGATAGAAGGAATGAGATATCATCAACTATCAAATACACAGTTGATTTTAGGATTGTATTACACAGCTGTCTGTAGGATGAAAGTGATGTCATCATCAGTCCTGTATAACACAGTTGATCATAGGACTGTATTACATGGTTTGTTAAAAGACTGTATTACACAACTGATTGTAAGAGGAGTGTGATAGCATCAGCAGTATCAAACAGTCATCAGCTGTTTTACACTGTTGATTATAGGACCACATTACTCAGCTAAACTAATTGTTGGAGGAATGTGATGCAATCACCAGTCCTGTATTACACAGTTGATTACAGGACTGTAAAACACAACTGATTGTAAGAGGAATATGATAGCATCAGCAGTATCAAACAGTCATCAGCTGTTGTACTCTGTAGATTATAGGACCACATTACTCAGCTAAACTAATTGTTGGAGGAATGTGATGTAATCACCAGTCCTGTATTACTCAGTTGATTATAGGACTTTAAAACACAGCTAATTGTAAGAGGAATGTGATAGCATCAGCAGCATTAACCCTATTGCACTCAAAACAGCCAAAACTCCATGGAGTTTTGGCTGTTCTCAGTGCAATAGGGTTAAACAGTTGATTATATCTAGAAGTGCCTTACACAACTGATTGTTGGAGGAATGTGATGTCATCAGCTGTTTTACACAGGTGACTAATTACTGAATTACTGAATCACACAACTGGTTTAATGAGATATGTGATATCCTAAGGTGTATGACACAGTTGATTATAGAACTGCATTACACAACTGATTGTTGGAGGAATGTGATTACCTTAGGTGTATGACAGGGTTGATTATAGGACTGCATTACACAATTGATCCTTGAGAAAAGTGATATCCTTAGGTGTATATAACACAGTTGATTATGGGACTGCATCACGCAACTGATTGTAGGAGGCATGTGATAACCTTAGGTGTATGACACAGTTGATTATAGGACTGCTTTTAACAACTGATTATAGAAGGTATGTGATAGCCTGAGGTGTATGACATAGTTGATTATTGGATTGCATTACACAACTGATTGTTTCCTAAGGTGTATGACACAGTTGATTATAGGATTGCATTACACAACTGATTGTAAAAGGTATGTGATAGCCTCAGGTGTATGACATAGTTGATTATAGGATTGCATTACACAACATGATTGTTTCCTAAGGTGTATGACACAGTTGATTATAGGATTGCATTACACAATTGATTGTAGAAGGTATGTGATAGCCTATGACACGGTTGATTATAGGATTGCATTACACAACTGATTGTTTCCTAAGATGTATGACACAGTTGATTATAGGATTGAATTACACAACTGCTTGTAGAAGGTATGTGATAGCCTTAGGTGTATGACACACGGATTATAGGTTTGCATTACACAACTGATTGTTTCCTAAGGTGTATGACACAGTTGATTATAGGCCTGCATTACACAACTGATTGTTGGAGGAATGTGATAGTAATAGGTGTATGACACAGTTGGTTATAGGACTGCATTACAGAAATGATTGTCTGAGGAATGTGATATCCTTAGGTGTATGACATAGTTAATTATAAGACTGAATTACACAACTGATAGTAGAAGATATGCGATAGCCTTAGGTGTATGACATGGTTAATTATAGGACTGCATTACACAACTGATTGTTTCCTAAGATGTATGACACAGTTGATTATAGGACTGAATTACACAACTGATTGTAGAAGGTATGTGATAGCCTTAGGTGTATGACACGGTTGATTATAGGATTGCATTACACAACTTTTTCTTTCCTAAGGTGTATGACACAGTTGATTATAGGATTGCATTACACAACTGATTGTAGAAGGTATGTGATAGCCTTAGGTGTATGACACGGTTGGTTATAGGATTGCATTACACAACTGATTGTAGAAGGTATGTGATAGCCTTAGGTGTATGACACGGTTGATTATAGGATTGCATTACACAACTGTTTCTTTCCTTAGGTGTATGACACAGTTGATTATAGGATTGCATTACACAACTGATTGTAGAAGGTATGTGATAGCCTTAGGTGTATGACACGGTTGGTTATAGGACTGCATTACAGAAATGATGGTCTGAGGAATGTACGTGATATCCTTAGGTGTATGACACAGTTGATTATAAGACTGCATTACACAACTGATTGTAGAAGGTATGTGATAGCCTTAGGTGTATGACACGGTTGATTATAGGATTGCATTTCAAAACTGATTTTTTCATAAGGTGTATGACACAGCTGATTCAAGGACTGTACATGTCTGATTGTAGGAGGAATGTGATGTCATCAACTGTAAATGATTTTGAAAAATGGATGAGATGTTTTATTCTTAGACTAATAGGTAGGCTGGGTGGACAGAGTTTGGATATGTTCAGTTGGTAGGATAGATTCGTGTTGTATGTCTATCGAGTGGTTGCATGCTGTAGTACAGGCTGAATAATTTTTATTGACTGGCTAGATACGTTCTGTTGGATATTTTAAGTTCTTGGATGGATAAGTTCAATGGGTAATTAATTTGCTGTTTTAAGAAAATTACATAACTGGATGAAATAGCTTTTAAAGGATGATATTGTACACTGAGAATTGCCTGAATTCTAGAAATTTTGAAGTGTTAGATTGGCATTTTGTCCATGGACTTGTATAACAGCAGTAATGCTTGCTTACATCTGTTCCAGCTTCATATGATTGAATGTTCATGTTGCTTATTGTGCCGCTGTGTATGTATGTTTCCCAGTTTCATACAGCTTATACGTCTTTAAGCGCCAAAAAGCAGATGACAAAATTTACATCTGCAAAATTCGAAGAAAAAAAATGCCTTGTCCAAAATATTTCATGTTGAGAATTCAAAGACTAGAGGGCTAACAGTGTAGGTTTAGATTAGGCGGCTCATCATGAGCTTCGTCATCAGGATCTACGCTGTTTTCAAATTTAGGTATATTCGTCTCTGGTGCTTAAAGAGTTAAAACAATTTTTCACCTTTATTATTTCCAGCGTGAAGAAATTTATAAAATGCAGTAGCCATTAGAATTTCTTTTGGGCTCTTTTAGTGCTTACTGCCGGTCTATCATGGTCTATCTCAAAGATAATGTCAGGTGTTGCAGAGAATATATGCAATAAAATTTATTGGTCATGCAGATAGGTGCAAGCAGACAGTGCAAACCAAGATCAGACAGTCTGATCAGGTGTCCAGACTGTTTGCCATTCCATCTGCATCTTCAGGGTACATTACTGCAGTATAAAACAAAACTGTTCCATTTTTAGAAACTTACGGTAGTTATATTGGATGTCCAGATTTTTAGTATGTTTACAATATTTCCTAATTCCAGCTTTCTGAAACTTGTTCCTAGCAAAAAATTAAACAATACAGAAATCATAGATAACCCATGCTCACAGGGTATAATCGATTCCGCCAATTTTCGCTTCCTGCAGAGACTGTCCGTCATATTTGGCTTCCGCCGAGACTGTCTGAGAACTCTTGCTTCCTGCCGAGACTACTGTCCTCGAAAAATGGCTTCCTGCAGAGACTGTCTGTGTGACTCTGCTTCCTGCCGAGGCTCTCGGCAGGAAGCAGAATCACGTGGACAGTCTCTGCAGGAAGCCATTTATCATGTACAGAAGTCTCGGCAGGAAGCAAGAGTTCGCGGACAGTCTCAGCGGAAGCGAAATATGATGGACAGTCGCTGCAGGAAGCGAAAATTGGTGGAATCGATTATACCCTGTGATGCTGGTCCATTTTACCATTCATTTTTGTGTGTGGAACTTTCCAGGTCCGAGATGGTCTATGTTTGGTATTCTAGGATACTGTCAGGTGTCGCCCAGAGTATGTACTGGTTCCACTCCCAGCCTGTGGTTCTTTGCTTTACTGTGTTCATGGTTCTTCGTGAAATTCCGTTACTGGCAGGAAGCTTGTTTACTGCATTGCCGCTGTTAAAGATTGTGTCATTTCACTTTATAGGAGTTATGTCATTGGCTGCTTCTATATTGAGTGAAACTGCAGCCTCTAAAAGACGTATTGAGGTAACACCATACTCTTTGTAAATGTAAATGAATGGATAAATAGAGTTATCATCATATTGGCGGTCTTAATCAGTTCTTAAAGCTCCGAAACAGTGTTGTTCAGCAAAGATAGATAACTTGCTAGATAAACTTTCGCTAGATAACTCTAGCAGAACAGATATAAGGTTAACAAAATGATTTTCCTCTTAAATTGTTCTTTTATGTATTGACAAGATATTCTGGTGACTTTTGCAGAAAACCTTGCCAGCATAGTTGTTCTTGTTGTTCCTGGTGTCTGGCCTAGACAGGGTCTATCCCTACATGCCACAGGGCAAGAGGAGACAACATTACATCTGTCTTTGTGTTTGAGAATTACATCTGTCTGTCTTCCTGTATGTATGCTTTCTGCTATTCTTGTATGCTTGCTTTCTGCTATTCTTGTATGCTTAGCACTCTCCCTTAGTTTCTAACTTACCTTTATAGTTCTGAACTGAAACTTATTTTGGAGGGTTTCATTAGGATTTACAAAGACTTCTTTTCTCTAAATTGCATTTAGTTCAAACTTTGTTTAAACCTTTAAAGTGGCTGAAACAAAAATAAATGAATTAACAAGTAGCATAGACCCAGATGAGGCAGCTGCCTTATCAGGGTCTACACTGTTTGCCATCTAGTGTTTGAATCCTCAATATGATACAGCTTGGTCTGATTTTTTTTTTAATTTTTCAGACATATATTTTGTCATCTGAGTTTTGGGCTGTTCAAATATTTTAAGTAATTTGAATTTGACTTCCACAGACTGGAGTACCTATGGATACTAAGGTCAAAGTTCCTGTTCCTGAGTGTGATGTTTTCCCTTGACCTTTACCCCAAGGTGTTGACCTTGTTGCTAGTGTTACCCCCAGTGTTGCTAGGAGAACAGTTACGACCTCAGAAAATATTTCAAATACTTCCCCTTGTGTTCTACTTTGTCGAGGCCGTGGTCCATAAAACAGTACTGTTCAATATGGTTTTGCTGGCGGATGCCTTGGTCACTGTTCAGAGGTTAGAGGTAGGTTTTTCGGTGACCTTGACCTTCTTAGTGGTTTATGCACTTGTGAATTTGTCCGCCAGAGGAGGAATGGTGGAGCAACTCTGGTTATCAGATTGATATAGATTTGCACACATGGTAATATACAGTATATGAGGCTTGAAAATCTGACTGACATTCGTATCAGTAATGTCAAAGTTAAGTGACATTTAAATAGACTGAGATTTGGTATGTGAAGTGTAAAACACTCCTCATAACATGGAATGAACTGGTCCAACGATGAAATGGTAGAAGATTTAACATGAAAAAAAACCAAAAAACATGTTAACCACATTCATGTTGTAAGGGCTCTGTTGCACAAACATTAATGTGTAACAAATCAGGAACTAGTGTATATTTGTCATGCATGTGACTGGCTGGAGTGAGCCATAGTTATTACTTTTCCAGTGGCCGCAGCGTTGGCTACATGGGTGAACTTTGTGGCAAGTTTTCTGGCTTAGCTTTTTTTTGTGACAATGCCCATGTAGGGGAGACAGAGTATTCCATGGCTTGCTGAAAGTAGATTCTGCATTCTGAAAAATGAAATGTGTGAGGGTAGTGATCACATACAGAAGAAAGAAAACTGGCTTTTAGGAAGGACATTAAAAGAGACATTTGTTACATATTATCATAGATTCATAGTCATGTGTTGTGAAAAGAGATTTGTTTGCCTAGGTAAATAAGAAAATTCCCTGGAACTGACACGGTTCAGTCCCAGATCCCACCCAACACGCTAATTTTAGGAAAAGACCCTTACGAACGAGTGAACAGCCTTTGTCACTTTTTGTCACCCGACATATGCGGAGGGGGACTATAGAAATGACCCTCGTCCATCCGTCCGTGGATCCATCCATCCATCCTTCCTTCTGTCCGTCTGAAATCTTGTCCCCGCAACACCTCCTATGTCTTTCATCGGAATGATTTGAAATTTTACAGATTGACCCTTACGAACGAGTGAACAGCCTTTGTCACTTTTTGTCACCCGACATATGCGGAGGGGGACTATAGAAATGACCCTCGTCCATCCGTCCGTGCATCCATCCATCCATCCGTCCTTCTGTCCATCCGAAATCTTGTCCCCGCAACACCTCCTATGTCTTTCATCGGATTGATTTGAAATTTTACAGATTATATTCTTATGATATGAAGATATGCATGTGTTTTTAGCTCACCTGAGCACGAAGTGCTCAGGGTGAGCTTTTGGGATACCGTGATGTCCGTCGTCCGTCGTACGTCCGTCCGTCCGGACGTCCGTCAACTTTTGCTTGTGTACACTCTAGCGGGCACAGTTTCGATCCAATCTTTATGAAACTTTGTCAGAATGTTTATCTCCATAAAATCTAGGCCAAGTTCGAAACTGGGTCATGTCGGGTCAAAAACTAGGTCACTAGGTCAAATCTTAGAAAAACCTTGTGTACGCTCTAGAGGGCACAGTTTTCATCCAAAGTTCATGAAACTTTGTCAGAATGTTTATCCTCATAGTATCTAGGACAAGTTCGAAACTGGGTCACGTCGGGTCTAAAACTAGGTCACTAGGTCAAATCATAGAAAAACCTTGTGTACACTCTAGAGGACACAGTTTTGATCCAATCTTTATGAAACTTTGTCAGAATGTTTATCTTCGTGAAATCTAGGCCAAGTTTGAAACTGGGTCATGTCGGGTCAAAAACTAGGTCACTAGGTCAAATCTTAAAAAAACCTTTTGTACGCTCTAGAGGGCACAGTTTTGATTCAAAGTTCATGAAACTTTGTCAGAATGTTTATCCTCATAGTATCTAGGACAAGTTCGAAACTGGGTCACGTCGGGTCTAAAACTAGGTCACTAGGTCAAATCATAGAAAAACCTTGTGTACGCTCTAGAGGACACAGTTTTGATCCAATCTTTATGAAACTTTGTCAGAATGTTTATCTTCATGAAATCTAGGCCAAGTTTGAAACTGGGTCATGTCGGTCTAAAACTAGGTCACTAGGTCAAATCATAGAAAAACCTTGTGTACGCTCTAGAGGACACAGTTTTGATCCAATCTTTATGAAACTTTGTCAGAATGTTTATCTCCATAAACTCTAGGACAAGTTTGAAACTGGGTCATGTCGGGTCAAAAACTAGGTCACTAGGTCAAATCTTAGAAAAACCTTGTGTACGCTCTAGAAGGCACAGTTTTGATCCAAAGTTCATGAAACTTAATCAGAAAGTTTATCCTCATAATATTTAGGATAAGTTTGAAAATGGGTCACGTCGGGTCAAAAACTAGGTCACTAGGTCAAATCATAGAAAAAACCTTGTGTATGCTCTAGAGGACACAGTTTTGATCCAATCTTTATGAAACATTGTCAGAATGTTTATCTGTAAAAACTCTAGGCCAAGTTCGAAACTGGGTCTTGTTGGGTCAAAAACTAGGTCACAAGGTCAAATCTTAGAAAAGCCTTGTGTACGCTCTAGAAGGCACAGTTTTGATCCAAAGTTCATAAAACTTTTTCAGAATGTTTATCCTCATAATATGTAGGACAAGTTTGAAACTGGGTCACTAGGTCAAATCATAGAAAAACTAGGTCACTAGGTCAAATCATAGAAAAACCTTGTGTACGCTCTAGAGGACACAGTTTTGATCTAATCTTTATGAAACTTTGTCAGAATGTTTACTTCCATAAACTCTCGGCCAAGTTTGAAAGTAGGTCATGTCGAGTCAAAAACAAGGTCACTAGGTCAAATCATAGAAAAACCTTGTGTACGCTCTAGAGGACACAGTTTTGATCCAAAGTTCATGAAACTTTGTCAGAATGTTTATCCTCATAATATGTAGGATAAATTTGAAACTGGGTCATGTCGGGTCAAAAACTTGGTCACTAGGTCAAATCTTAGAAAAACCTTGTGTACGCTCTAGCAGGCACAGTTTTCATCCAAAGTTCATGAAACTTTGTCAGAATGTTTATCCTCATAATATCTAGAACAAGTTTGAAACTGGGTCACATCGGGTCAAAAACTAGGTCACTAGGTCAAATCATAGAAAAACCTTGTGTACACTCTAGAGGACACAGTTTTGATCCAATCTTTATGAAACATTGTCAGAATGTTTATCTCCATAAACTCTAGGCCAAGTTCGAAATTGGGTCATGTCGAGTCATAAACTAGGTCACTAGGCCAAATCTTAGAAAAACCTTGTGTGCGCTCTAGAAGGCACAGTTTTGATTCAAAGTTCATGAAACTTTGTCAGAATGTTTATCCTCATAATATGTAGGACAAGTTTGAAACTGGGTCATGTCGGGTCGAAAACTAGGTCAAATCCTAGGAAAACCTTGTGTACCCTCTAGAGGACAAATTTTTTTTCAAATCTTTCTGAAACTTTGTCAGAATCTTTATCTCCATAAACTCTAGGAGGGTTCGAAACTGGGTCATGTTGGGTCAAAAACTAGGTCACTAGGTCAAATCTTAGAAAAACCTTGTGTACGCTCTAGAAGGCACAGTTTTCATCCAAAGTTCATGAAACTTTGTCAGAATGTTTATCCTCATAATATCTAGGACAAGTTCGAAACTGGGTCATGTCTGGTCAAAAACTAGGTCACTAGGTCAAATCATAGAAAAACCTTGTGTACGCTCTAGAGGACAAATTTTTGTTCAAATCTTTCTGAAACTTTGTCAGAATCTTTATCTCCATAAACTCTAGGCCAAGTTTGAAACTGGGTCATGTCGGATCAAAAACTAGGTCACTAGGTCAAATCTTAGAAAAACCTTGTGTACGCTCTAGAAGGCACAGTTTTCATCCAAAGTTCATGAAACTTTGTCAGAATGTTTATCCTCATAATATCTAGGACAAGTTCGAAACTGGCTCATGTCTGGTCAAAAACTAGGTCACTAGGTCAAATCCTAGAAAAACCTTGTGTACGCTCTAGAGGACACATTTTTGTTCAAATGTTTCTGAAACTTTGTCAGAATGTTTATCTCCATGAATTCTAGGCCAAGTTCGAAACTGGGTCATGTCGGGTCAAAAACTAGGTCACTATGTCAAATCTTCGAAAAACCTTGTGTAAGCTCTAGAAGGCACAGTTTTGATCAAATGTTTCTGAAACTTTATCAGAATGTTTATCTCCATGAAGTCTGGGCCAAGTTCGAAACTGGGTCATGTCGGGTCAAAAACTAGGTCACTAGGTCAAATCTTAGAAAAACCTTGTGTGCGCTCTAGAAGGCACAGTTTTGATCCAAAGTTCATGAAACTTTGTCAGAATGTTTATCCAAATACTCTCTAGGACTTATTTGAAACTGGGTCATGTCGGATCAAAAACTAGGTCACTAGGTCAAATCATAGAAAAACCTTGTGTACACTCTAGAGGACATAGTTTAGATCGTAGCTTTATGAAACATTGTCAGAATGTTTATCTCTATACACTCTAGGCCAAGTTTGAAAGTGGGTCATGTCGGGTCAAAAACTAGGTCACTAGGTCTAATCTTAGAAAAACCTTGTGTACGCTGTCAAAGGCACAGTTTTCAAGTATAGATCATGAAACTTTGTCAGAATGTTTATCCTTATTATATGTAGTATAAATTTGAAAGTGGGTCATGTCGGGCCAAAAACTAGGTCACTAGGTCAAATCATAGAAAAACCTTGTGTATGCTCTAGAGGACACAGTTTTGATCCAATCTTCATGAAACTTTGTCAGCATGTATATCTCCATAAACTCTAGGCCAAGTTTGAAATTAGGTTATGTCGGGTCAAAAACTAGGTCACTAGGTCAAATCTTAAAAAATCTTGCATACCCACTAGAAGGCATAGTTTTGATCCAATCTTCATGAAACTATATCAAAATGTTTATTGTCTATATATCTAAGCCCCCTATTAAAATGAGTCAGGTCGGGTCAAAAACTAGGTCACTAGGTCAAATCTTAGAAAAACTTTGTGTACACCCTAGAGGGCACAGTTTTGATCCAATCTGCATGAAACTCTGTCAGAATGTTTATCTTTATGAAATCTAGATCAAGTTTAAAACTGGGTCATGTCGGGTCTAAAACTAGGTCACCAGGTCAAATATAAGGAAAACCTTGTATACGCTCCAGAGGGCACAGTTTTGATCCCAATCTCAATGAAACTTTGTCAGAATGTTTATTCTCACAATATCCAGGCCAAGTTTGAAACTGGGTTATGTCGGGTCAAAAACTAGGTCAAATATTAGGAAAACCTTGTGTACGCTCTAGAGGTCACAGTTTTGATCCAAACCTAACGAAAATTTGTCTGAATGTTTAGCCTCACAATATCTAGGCCAAGTTTGAAACTGGGTCATGTCGGTTGAAACTGGGTCATGGCGGGCAAAAACTAGGTCAGACTGTAGAAAAACCTTGTGTACGCTCTAGAGGACACAGTTTTGATCCAATCTTTTTAAAACTTTGTCAGAATGTTTATCATCGCAATATTTAGGCCAGGTTTGAAAGTAGATCATGTCGCATCAAAAACTACGTCACTAGGTCAGATATAAGAACTACCTTGTGTACACTCTAGAGGGCACAGTTTTGATCCAATCTTCATGAACCTTTGTCAGAATGTTTATCCTCACGATATCCAGGCCAAGTTTGAACTGGTTCATGTCAGGTCAAAAACCAGGTTACTAGGTCAAATTTTAGAGAAACTTTGTGCACACCCTAGAGGGCACAGTTTTGATCCAGTCTTCATGAAACTTTGTCAGAATGTTTATCTCCATAAAATCTAGATCAAGTTTGAAACTGGGTCATGTCGGGTCAAAAGCTAGGTCACTAGGTCAAATCTAAATTAAGATATGCTGCAAGAATCAGAACTAACATTGCAATGATGCCAGCTACAAACTCCTTGGAATACATTAGTTTCACCACAGTGAGATAATGATGCTACCATTCTATCATCTGTCTTTGCTTAGTTCAGTCTTGTTCAAATCCATCAAAGGAACTCAACATGAACGGGAACTTTTCGGAGAAGGAACTCAACATGAACGGGAACTTTTCGGAGAAGTGACTCTGCCATTTTCAGCTCACCTGAGCCTTACAGTATTGGTTATATTCAAACATCTCTGAAACCACTGGGCAGACTAAACTCAAATTTCATATGGAGCCTGCACATGGGTCAAAGGATTGAAAGTTCTTCAAATGATCTTGGTCATATGACCAAGGTGGCCGCCATTCCCATGTATGGAAAAAAATCTTATAAATCTTCACCAGAGCCAGTGAACTGATTAATGCTGAGGTGAGCGATTCAGGGCCACCATGGCCCTCTTGTTTTATTTTTGTTTCGGCCATTTTTGATGGAGTTACGGCCCTTGCTGACTCAGACCTTGTCCCCGCAACTCCTGCCACATCTTTTATCAGATTGACTTAAAATTGTGCAGAATGTTTCATCATGATCTGAAGATGTGCATGTGATTTTGGAATTTCAGTTGTCCTATATTTTACAAAGTTATGGCCCTTTGTCGTTTTTGGCAGCGTTTGACCGAGAGAGCTGAAATTTGGTATGCTATTAGCATTTGGTTAATTGAGTATTCTGATTATTGTTAGGATATGCTAAATTTATTTGTGACAGAGTTATTTCCCTTTCATAGATAGTAGACATTCACTTAAAGGTAAAAGGACAACTCAAGAACTATTCATATTAATGGGTTGAATTTTCATAAATGCATTGTTCATTTCTCATCAGATTCATATTAGGAGGATTATGGCCCTTGTTTTTTTTGTTATTGGGTATACAGTCTTGATGTTTTGGGCATTCTATAAGGGCCTAAAGTTTCAGTTACTTGATTTTACATATATACACCCAGTTCTGAACTTAAGTATTTTATAACCTCATAGAGGCACAGTAATTGTTGGGTATATGTCTTTGCTTATCACAGTATCCGAACGCACTGTACCATCTCTTCCGGTTTTCATAGCACTGAATCGAGAGTACAAAATTCGCTTATAGCCAGTAGTCGGAAATCATTAGGTTTTGAGATTTTATCTGGAATCTGCTGCGTCATTTATAGTTATTCAGCTTCGAAAATGTAAAGAGGTAAGTTTAATATAACTTGCGCTTCGGTCTTTTACTTCATTGCCCTGTATAATGAAAACTTCAATGTCCGTCGCAGAAATTTTATTTCGAACGGCTAATTTAATATGAGTTTGTGTCGTGCAAAACCTAGCTATCGTCCTACAGTCAAAACTAACAAACTGTAGATTGATAACGCCTACCGTTTATTTCAAAGATTTTTATGAAACATGTAAGAAAATGCTCAAAATGGTTTTAGAATCATGCCAAGGGCGATTTGAATACTGTACTCATTACTATTCACCCATACACGACATTGTACAGGGCAATAAAGGAAAAGCTCGAAGAGCAAATTATATTAAACTTACCTCTTTACATTTTCGAAGCTGAATGACTATAAATGACGCAGCAGATTCCGGATAAAATCTCAAAACATAATGATTTCCGACTACAGGTTATAAGCGAATGTTTGTACTTTAGATGTGACTCTATGAAAACCAAAAGAGATGGTACAGTGCGTTCGGATACTGTGCTTAGTATGCTTCAATTATTATTTGCTTACCAGATTCTGTTATACACATATTTTCTGGTTTTGGCCATACACTTACTCTGAAACGGAATAAAGGGCTGCAGTTTGTGACACATTTTAAACGTCGTGTGACACTTGGCCGATGGCCTTTTATTAACTTTCGGAAGCTTTGATATAACTAATCATCTCTATATAAAAAACTATTTAATTTTTGCTTTGTGTATTTGCTGTGTTTCTTATGACCGTTAAGTACGTTCCCGGTTCCCGGTTCCTGGTTCCCGGTTCCCGGTTCCCGGTTCCTGGTTCCCGGTTCCTGGTTCCCGGTTCCCGGTTCCCGGTTCCTGGTTCCCGGTTCCTGGTTCCCGGTTCCCAGTTTCCGGTTCCTGGTTCCCGGTTCCCGGTTCCCGGTTCCCGGTTCCTGGTTCCCGGTTCCCGGTTCCCGGTTCCCGGGTTCCTGGTTCCGCTTCCTGATTCCAGTTCGCGGTTCCTGGTTCCAGGTTTCTAATTCCCGGTTCCAAGTTCCCGGTTCCTGGTTCCCTGTTCCTGATTCCCGATTCCAGGTTCCCGGTTCCCGGTTCCTAATTCCCGGTTCCAAGTTACCGGTTCCTGGTTCCCGGTTCCCGATTTCTCGCTGCGCCAACTACATAATAATCAGTATTGTTCATAAGAAACTGTTTCCTTGTTTCTCTTTTGCAGTTCTTTCAGATCTATGTGGGTTTTTTTCCAAATAAGGAACAAGGAACTAGTTACCGGTTCCCGGTTCCCGATTCCCGATTCCCAGTTCCCGATTATATCAGGCTTTCTTTTGTTACTTACAAAGTTGAATTCATTGTATTAAAGCATTACATTTACTTGGTAGCAACATCATCTAATGCCTAATATCATGCGTCATTTCCAAAACAGATTATTTATGCAACTTGGTTTAAACCGCTTTTTGTTCAATAAGGAACCGGGAACTGGTTCCTTGTTGCCGATTTGTCGTTTTCAAACAATGATGATGGATATACTAATAAGGAACAAGAACTAGTTCCCGGTTCCCGATTCTCAGTTCCCGATTAGATTTTTTTCTTAGTTAAAAAAAAGGATTGATTAGAAGTGACTTTTCACATTTACTCGATTGCAACACCATTATACGCCTTACAACATGTTATATGTCAGAACAAGTATTAATATGCCAAATATTAAATAATTAGTATTGTTCATAAGCAACCGGAAATTGTTTCCTTGTTGCCTTTTTGCAGTTCTCTCATATTGATGATTTCTCTCCAAATAAGGAACAAGGAACTAGATCCCGGTTCCCGGTTCCCGATTCCCAGTTCCCGATTATTTTGTACTTTCATTTCTTACTTACAATATTGAATTAATTGTAATAAAAGCATCACATTTAGTCTGTGGCAAAACTATCTTATGCCAAATAATATGTAATATGTCAAAAACAATTATTCACGCAACTGTATTTAAACCGCTTTTTGTTCTATAAGGAACCGGGAACTGGTTCCTTGTTGCCGATTGGCCGTTTTCAAACAATGGTGATGGATATACAAATCAGGAACAGGCAACTAGTTCCCGGTTCCCGATTCTCAGTTCCCGATGAGAATTTGTATTTTCTTTTAGTTACAAAGAAGCATTTATAAGAAGAAATGACTTTTCACATATACCCAATTGCAACATCATTTAATGCCTTATACAACATGTTATATGTCAGATTACATATCGCTGCGCCAACTAAATAATAATCAGTATTGTTCATAAGGAACTGTTTTCTTGTTCCTCTTTTGCAGTTCTTTCAGTTCGATGTGTTTTTTTCCAAATAAGGAACAAGGAACTAGTTCCCGGTTCCCGGTTTCCTATTCCCGATGTCCAGTTCCCGATTACATTGTGCTTTCGAACTGTTTCCTTGGTCCCCTTTTGCAATTCTTTCAGATCAATGTGTTGTTTTTTTTGTTGTTTTTCTTCAAATAAGGAACAAGGAACTAGTTCCCGGTTCCTGATTCCCGATTCCCAGTTCCCGATTATATTAGACTTTCGTTTGTTACTTACAAAGTTGAATTCATTGTATTAAAGCATTACATTTACTTGGTAGCAACATCATCTAATGCCTAATATCATGGGGTATTTCAAAAATAGATTATTTATGCAAAATGGTTTAAACCGCTTTTTGTTCAATAAGGAACCGGGAACTGGTTCCTTGTTGCCGATTTGTCGTTTTCAAACAATGATGATGGATATACCAATAAGGAACAAGAACTAGTTCCCGGTTCCCGATTCTCAGTTCCCGATTAGATTTTTTCTTAGTTACAAAAAAGCATTGATAAGAAGTGTCTTTTCACATTTACTCGATTGCAACACCATTATACGCCTTACAACATGTTATATTTCAGAACAAATATTAATATGCCAAATATTAAATAATTAGTATTGTTCATAAGCAACCGGAAATTGTTTCCTTGTTGCCTTTTTGCAGTTCTCTCATATTGATGATTTCTTTCCAAATAAGGAACAAGGAACTAGATCCCGGTTCCCGGTTCCCGATTCCCAGTTCCCGATTATTTTGTACTTTCATTTCTTACTTACAATATTGAATTAATTGTAATAAAAGCATCACATTTAGTCTGTGGCAAAACTATCTTATGCCAAATAATATGTAATATGTCAAAAACAATTATTCACGCAACTGTATTAAACCGCTTTTTGTTCTATAAGGAACCGGGAACTGGTTCCTTGTTGCCGATTGGCCGTTTTCAAACAATGGTGATGGATATACAAATCAGGAACAGGCAACTAGTTCCCGGTTTCCGATTCTCAGTTCCCGATTAGAATTTGTATTTTCTTTTAGTTACAAAGAAGCATTTATAAGAACAAATGACTTTTTCACATACACCCGATTGCAACATCATTTTATGCCTTATACAACATGTTATATGTCAGATTACATATCGCTGCGCCAAGTAAATAATAATCAGTATTGTGCATAAGGAACTGTTTTCTTGTTCTTCTTTTGCAGTATTTTCAGATCGACGTGTTTTTTTTCCAAATAAGGAACAAGGAACTAGTTCCCGGTTCCCGGTTTCCTATTCCCGATGTCCAGTTCCCGATTACATTGTGCTTTCGAACTGTTTCCTTGGTCCTCTTTTGCAGTTCTTTCAGATCAATGTGTTGTTTGTTGTTTTTTCAAATAAGGAACAAGGAACTAGTTCCCGGTTCCCGGTTCCGAACCGATTCCCGATTCTCAGTTCCCGATTATATTAGGCTTTCGTTTGTTACTTACAAAGTTGAATTCATTGTATTAAAGCATTACATTTACTTGGTAGCAACATCATCTAATGCCTAATATCATGCGTTATTTCAAAAATAGATTATTTATGCAACTTGGTTTAAACCGCTTTTTGTTCAATAAGGAACCGGGAACTGGTTCCTTGTTGCCGATTTGTCGTTTTCAAACAATGATGATGGATATACCAATAAGGAACAAGAACTAGTTCCCGGTTCCCGATTCTCAGTTCCCGATTAGATTTTTTTCTTAGTTAAAAAAAAGCATTGATTAGAAGTGACTTTTCACATTTACTGGATTGCAACACCATTATACGCCTTACAGCATGTTATATGTCAGAACAAGTATTAATATGCCAAATATTAAATAATTAGTATTGTTCATAAGCAACCGGAAATTGTTTCCTTGTTGCCTTTTTGTAGTTCTCTCATATTGATGATTTCTCTCCAAATAAGGAACAAGGAACTAGATCCCGGTTCCCGGTTCCCGATTCCCAGTTCCCTATTATTTTGTACTTTCATTTCTTACTTACAAAATTGAATTAATTGTAATAAAAGCATCACATTTAGTCTGTGGCAAAACTATCTTATGCCAAATAATATGTAATATGTCAAAAAACAATTATTCATGCAACTTCATTTAAACCGCTTTTTGTTCTATAAGGAACCGGGAACTGGTTCCTTGTTGCCGATTGGCCGTTTTCAAACAATGGTGATGGATATACAAATCAGGAACAGGCAACTAGTTCCCGGTTCCCGATTCTCAGTTCCCCATGAAAATTTGCATTTTCTTTTAGTTACAAAGAAGCATTTGTAAGAACAAATGACTTTTTCACATATTCCCGATTGCAACATCATTTAATGCCTTATACAACATGTTATATGTCAGAATACATATCGCTGCGCCAACTAAATAATAATCAGTATTGTTCATAAGGAACTGTTTTCTTGTTCTTCTTTTGCAGTTCTTTCAGATCGATGTGTTTTTTTTTCCAAATAAGGAACAAGGAACTAGTTCCCGGTTTCCTATTCCCGATGTCCAGTTCCCGATTAGATTGTGCTTTCGAACTGTTTCCTTGGTCCTCTTTTGCAGTTCTTTCAGATCAATGTGTTGTTTGTTGTTTTTTTCAAATAAGGAACAAGGAACTAGTTCCCGGTTCCCGGTTCCCGATTCCGGATTATCAGTTCCCGATTATATTAGGCTTTCGTTTGTTACTTACAAAGTTGAATTCATTGTATTAAAGCATCACATTTACCTGGTAGCAACATCATCTAATGCCTAATATCATGCGTTATTTCAAAAATAGATTATTTATGCAACTTGGTTTAAACCGCTTTTTGTTCAATAAGGAACCGGGAACTGGTTCCTTGTTGCCGATTTGTCGTTTTCAAACAATGATGATGGATATACCAATAAGGAACAAGAACTAGTTCCCGGTTCCCGATTCTCAGTTCCCGATTAGATTTTTTTCTTAGTTAAAAAAAAGCATTGATTAGAAGTGACTTTTCACATTTACTGGATTGCAACACCATTATACGCCTTACAGCATGTTATATGTCAGAACAAGTATTAATATGCCAAATATTAAATAATTAGTATTGTTCATAAGCAACCGGAAATTGTTTCCTTGTTGCCTTTTTGCAGTTCTCTCATATTGATGATTTCTTTCCAAATAAGGAACAAGGAACTAGATCCCGGTTCCCGGTTCCCGATTCCCGATTCCCAGTTCCCGATTTTATTAGGCTTTCGTTTGTTACTTACAAAGTTGAATTCATTGTATTAAAGCATTACATTTAGTCTGTGGCAAAACTATCTTATGCCAAATAATATGTAATATGTCAAAAAACAATTATTCATGCAACTTCATTTAAGCCGCTTTTTGTTCTATAAGGAACCGGGAACTGGTTCCTTGTTGCCGATTGGCCGTTTTCAAACAATGGTGATGGATATACAAATCAGGAATAGGCAACTAGTTCCCGGTTCCCGATTCTCAGTTCCCGATGAGAATTTGCATTTTCTTTTAGTTACAAAGAAGTATTTATAAGAACAAATGACTTTTTCACATATACCCGATTGCAACATCATTAAATGCCTTATACAACATGTTATATGTCAGATTACATATCGCTGCGCCAAGTAAATAATAATCAGTATTGTTCATAAGGAACTGTTTCCTTGTTCCTCTTTTGCAGTTCTTTCAGATCGATGTGTTTCTTTTTCCAAATAAGGAACAAGGAACTAGTTCCCGGTTCCCGGTTTCCTATTCCCGATGTCCAGTTCCCGATTACATTGTGCTTTCGAACTGTTTCCTTGTTCCTCTTTTGCAGTTCTTTCAGATCATACTTTTCACTTTGTTCAAGGTAACACTGACATTCTCTCGACACTTGGCCGATTCGAAACCATATTTCGTCTGAAGCCTCCCTGTGTCAGGGGAAAATGTTAAGCAGGTTGTGATGGCCATATGACCTTACGATTAAATGTCTTTAAAATCTCCTCTAAAACCAAAATATATCCAATGACCTTAAAACTTTGTTTGTAGCACCAGGGACTCTGGCCTCACAAGGTTCATTCAAGTAATGACCTGCATTGACCTTGACCTAATTTTTGTTAGTAGCAACTTTGGTATGTTATGCATCTATATGGGAAAATGCTGAAACAAACTGTTTAATTGTTAGACATATGTTTGGTAATATCGTTTACTAAATAAGCAAAGAAGACATGTTTGGCTAAATGTCAAGGTCATTCTTTGAACTTTATAAAGGTCACTGAAATTCTGTCGCCCTTCAACATTTTCAATCGTCTCCTCAGAAGCCACTGGACGTATTGAAACCATATTTCATGTGAAGCCTCCCTAGGTCGGGGAAAGTTTGTTCAAGTGATATTGGTCATCTGTCCAAGATGGCCGCCATTTTCATGGGAACGAAAAGTTGTTCAAGTTGGTTAGTCTCATGACCAAGATATTACCTGTCAGCCATACCGCATATAGATTTAGATAAGCTGCGCAATATGAGGACGACCTATTCCAAGAAAGGGGTTTAAAACCATCTGACATTAATGATTGCACTTCCTGGTTAAAAAGATAAGCAGATGAGCTTTTCAACGTCAGAATAAGGCCAGACAGACTGCTATAAATTTTTTGTTTTTGTTTTTATTTTTGTTTAGAAGGCATCTAATCTTTGTCTTGTGGATTGCTGCCGACATTAATAAAATGAGAAGTTTACTTTACTATTGTTGCATATCTATTTGTTGGACTCATGCAATATGCTGGTGAATATGAAAACCTATATTCATGTCTCATTTTAAACAACCGACTGTTGTATGTTAAATAGGCATTAAACGTTTGTATTGTGTATAAAAAAGTTCACGATGAAAGAACAAGTGTAAAATCTGACACCAACTGCATCTGTTCAGGCTGATGGCGATCCAGATTTTTGTATAAATGCCATACAGATGTGTTTAGTAATTTCCAAAAATATGCACAAACTGTTGAATTACGACGTTTTACGTAAAGCGGCGCAGGTCACCAATACCTGATTGTATTTTTGTTTTTTATCATTTAAGATGTTATTTTATTTAGCCATTGCGGAGCAGCCGATGAGGCTAAGCAGAACTTGCCGCACCCCGGGGGCAGAAGATTTTAAGACCATTCTACTTTGATTTTTATACCGCATCATATTTTATTAGCGGGATATTTAGTTTTCTCGCACCTTGTCCATGTATATGTCCGACTGTCGTATGTATGGGTCCGTCCCTCCGTCCGTCAGGAAGCACTTTGTTTCCACTTTTAAATTTGAGTTTTTATTGGCAGATTTTCTTTGGATTTCGCATGGGTTGTGATCTTTGGAATACCTAGATTGCTATTGATGATGGGCAAGTTTATAATATCTTTGGCAAAGTTATTGCCCAAAGTTGATGACTTAGAACTGATTGTTGGTCCGCAGCTCTTTGACAATTTGAAATATCTTGATCTTAATTCACAGCTGGCAGTACTTTTCTTTGAAGTTGCCAGTACTGATAAATTATGTTAACTATAGTTATCATGTACTGTTATCATGTACAGTTATCATGTGCAGTTTTGAATAGACCAATCATTACAGAGCTGCAATTTAAGATACTCCTGTTTCATTAAACTCTGCTGTTTTGGCCACATAAATATTTGTTAAAGGTATTCCTTTGACTCCCCTTGCTAAAATGAGTCTCAACAACATATATTATATGAAAATAATCCATTAAATCAAATGACTGCATTAGACTCACCTCAGAGATTATTGATGGTATCCAACTTTTTGTGCAGAAAATGAACACTGAATTAAGGTCGCAGTAAACTGTTTGGGTAAGCGACTCTGCCATTTTCATTTTTGCTTCCCTTCTGAATGGGGGACAACTCTTGAAAGCAGGAATTTGTTCCTTTAGGAGCAAATTCTTTCCTTTAAGAGTGGACCCTAAGGAGCAAATTCTTTTCTTTAAGAGTAGACCAATGAGAAGAGCTACGTCAACCAGAGAAGCAATTTGTTCCTTTTGCATAAATGGCAGAAAAAACATAGATGTGTACCCATACATCATTAAACATATGTTGTGTTTACTCATCAATTAGGTGAATCCATACAACATATGTTTAGTAGAAAAAAAATGAAATTAACCATTGAAATTTGTGGGTAATCCATTTGAAAAGGCACACCAGCGAGGTTATTTCAGTAAGACAACACATGTTTTAGTTGAAAAAAGCTTCTACGTTACGAATTCTGATGGCCCATACACTGCATACCTGGTAATTGAAAAAAAATGAGCACTAAAACATAAGTGATAGAAATAGCCTAAACAAAATGAGATAAATAGTGAATACCCTTAACAAACAATTTCTTTGCGATTTAAAAGAATAGCAGAGATTACCCAACAAAATCTGTTTAAACTGCAGCCCAATTTTCTTGTCTTTCCTCTTCTGTGTACAATGTTAAAATAGGACAAACCTTCTGATTCAAATTTCCCAGTGAACACTCAAGCCATTTCTGATAGGTCCGCTAACGGATGTCCTTAATGCGTCTGACAGGAAGGCCCATTTTCCAGACAAGGTGAGGCAGGTTGAATTAGATAGAATAAATGAAGAAGATAAAATGAGTCGCGACACAACAAAACCAACAATATGGTTGTGCGCCCAACGCAGACTCAGATCAGCCTGGGCATCTGCCCAGTCTGATCAGAGTCTTCGCTGTCCGCATGGAGGTAGATGGGACCCTTAACTATCCTTTAAGTGCGTAGTGAAGAGTCTGATCAGAATGGGTGATTGCTCAGGCTGATCTGAGTCTGCGCCATGCGCACAACCACGCCATGCGTAGGTTTTCTCGTGTCGCGGCTCAAATATACTTCTTATTGGTTTAATTATTCGTTTTTAGGTTAAAAGTTCAATAAAGCTGTGGATTAAAACAGATATATGCATTTCTTTTTGAGATGTATCAGTAGATATCGGTACTGATTGTTAGGTGTACAGGATAATTGGACTCGCCCTAAAGGGCCCGTCCATTATCCTGTACACCTAATGATCAGTACCGATATCTTTAGGGCCCGTCCATTATCCTGTACACCTAACCAGTCTGGGGACTTATGGATTTCCATAACGCATATTTGTGATGGTTAACCATGCATTTTAAATGAACTGACAAGATGGCTTACCATAACATAATTACTGAAATTTTTACCACAAGATGTCACTACATGTCCGAAGGATGAAATGTGATGGAAAGCCATAACGTTGGTTTCTTCTGGTGTTATGGCTGACCATAACAAAGGCTAAAAACCCCAAGTACTTTTCTGTCGCGTAACTGATGCAAAACCTTGAGTAACTCGTACGGTTAGCATCCGTTATAAAAAAGCAAGCATTGTAGACAATTTTGATCGTAACACTTTATAAAAAAATGAAAGTAAATATCTATTTTTCTTGGAAATAAAACAAGTCAAATGCACAGCAATATTTGCCTTATTTTGACCATAATTCTACAGACATTACCAAAATCAAACTGTTAATACTGAGAATAGTTAAGGGCTGGACCAAATATTAATTTTAAGTGTAGACAGGTCAGACTGAACACTGCCAGTAGGTTAATTTGCCATTTTAGTGAGTTGGACTGAAAAATGTAATAAGTATGGCTGACCATCACAAATATGCGTGACGGAAATCCATAAGTCCCCAGACTGCTAACAATCAGTACCGATATTTACTGATGCATTTCAAAAAAATTGGATATATCTATTACATATTTCACAGAAATGGTCATAGTAACATAATTGAGCCGCGACACGACAAATCCAACAAAGTGGTTGTGCGCAGACTCAGATCAGCCTGGGAATTTGCCCAGTCTGATCATCTTCGCTGTCAGCATGAATATAGCTTAGACCCTTAGCTACCATTTGTGCACATAACGAAGAGTCTAGTCTAACTGGTCGAATGCCCAGGGGTGCACAAACACATTGTTGGTTTTGTGTCGCGGCTCAATTATTATTAACCGGTTTTTACACGTGTGTAAAGTCATGAAAAGTTTCATATGAAATCATTATTGTTATGACATATAAAATAATCAACCTTCGATCAAAACACTCAAAGCTATCAGTGATAGTCAAACCCTTTTTACAGGGAGAATATATGTCTCGGTCACGAAGCTATACATGTACGAAATCATGAAATAAAAACCTATAAAATATAACAGAAAGTGCATAGGTTTGCAGTGTCGGGGAAAAAAGTATTTTTCTGATTGCAAACAGTGTCTTTGTCTAAGGTTTACAGAATTGACAAACATATTCTAAAGAAGCACATGATATCAGGAAAGCAAACATTTGGATTTACAATTGTTCGAACTGACCAAATACGTCCCACACACCTTCTGCACTCTCCACAAAACAGTTGCGTCATGTTTTTTTTTTTTTTTTTTTTGCTTTCTTATATCAATGTTTAACAGGCTTTGCAGTATAAATTTTATATATCCTGTGAGACAATTGTCACGTTTTAAACTTGGAAGGTTTAGTAAAAAGCGATTATGTAGTTTCGGATTTGATGTTCCTGCTCTAGGGCAGCGTCTATTGAGAAAACCGTGATGTGCTCATGCTGCAAAGGTGTCACGTAAGATGATGCTTCTTTTTATTCAATCGCTATGAATACGATATAAAATAACTAAACTACTACATTATTTTATTGCTTTCACTGAGAAAGCGTTAAAAGTATTCAAGATACGGACTGTTTGTTTAAAAGTTGTGCCTAGCTTAAAACTGACCTGTTATGATGCTGGTATAGCCACAAATCTACATTAATATCACTCGTTTGTTTTGTTCATTTTGCTTATTCAGACAACCGTAATCATTTCTACATGATTATGTTTGTGTTAGAATAAGTATCTTTCTTTCGGATATAAATTTTAATTCTGTGCATTTATCAGAGTGGATTGTGTACATTTATAAGAATGCATGGCTTCTTTTGCTAGTCTTTTACGTCATTTTGATGAATCAATCGCGGGAAAATCTTCTTAATTTACGTTATATATTTTTGCTTCTGTACGCATTCATAAGAAACACTACACAGAGAGTGCCTCATCATCAATCCTATAGAACGATAGTCTTGGTTTTAATATGAGGTTCATGGATTTTACATTTATTCTCCCGCAAAACAGATCTCCATGTTGCTTCGACAATGGGAGAGGAAGAAAAATAAAAGTAACTAAACTCTCAGTAAAACTAACTGGGATTTTAAAGTTTAAAGAACATCAGTTCTTATGTTGTATAATTTTTAAGATATGCCTTTTACATTTATGATGCTTGGCTTTGTTAACTTGTTAGTATGTTCTTTTTTTAGAGGACTCATAGTGGTTGTGATTGATTTTGGCTTTGCATGGCTAGTTTCTTTTTCACATTTGTCTAAGATTGTATATGGGGCTTTTTTATATTTAGATGTTGATTTGTGGTAAATATAAAAATCTGGATAAAACCATAAAAATTAACTTATCTCCCAGAAAATTAGCAGGCTCCTGATATGTGTTCTTCTTTACAGTTAAGAATATCAAAAATAGCCATATTGTGATAAAAATGTGCTTTTAAGGACAAATCCAAGGGTGATTTTCTGCGCAAATTTAAAAAAAGTCAAAAACGGTATTAAAAATGAATATAGGTCTGAAGGTACTTCGATACATAGAGAAGAGCTTCCCGGCAATTATTTGGTCCAACTCTTTCTCAAATTGTAAGGTCGAACATATGAAAAAAAACCCAGCTAATTCTGAAATATTCGACCATGTACAAGGTAAATACATACTCGGTTCAATCATTGAATACAGGATACGCAGGTTTACCTTTATCAAACACACAGTATTCAAGGCAAGTCGGCAAGTGCAAATGTCCAACCTTGAAAAAGGAGACTACCATGTCTATTCTTCATAATATAGTCAAAAAATTTGGGCCCGGGCTACCTCGTTTTTATCTGCTCAACTACAAAATGCGTGAAAGAGGTGGAAAAAAATAATTGCTAGGACACTCTTAGTAATATATTTACGTTACTTCAAACCTCTATAAATTTTCAATAACAATGCTGATGTCTTAAATTTTGGCACAGAAAATTATCCTTTGATTTTTACTCATATAAACCTTTTTTAACGTCAACAAGCCAGGCATTTTGGAAAATTTTAATTGAAGCATTTGTTAAGTTTTGGGAATATCTGTTGTATTTTTATCATTTATGCAGATTTTTGTATTCGCCACAGTGATTATGACCACCTTAAGATATATAACTGTCATTTAGCACAATCCAGCAACAATCTCGTTTGATGGATTTGCTTTTCATCTGCTTGTAATAAAACATTTTTTTGTTGTTGATCGTCAAGAACCATTAGCCATGACAATGTCTTTTCATAAAAATGCATGTTTACAAATATATGAAAATATGAATAAATAAACATACATGTTTGACGTACTTCAAAATCTTTTTCTTTTTCAGCTAGTTTAAGCGTAGATTTGCAAAATCGAAGGCTTTTAGTTGGGACCATGTAGTTGACTATGTCAGCCTGTAAAGTGGGAATGGGTTAACGTCTACATCTAACTCTTATTGTAAGATTAGTAAAAGCCACTGATTTGTCCTGTTTTGCTAAATTCGTGGTAGAATAGCATAGTTAACGAGAGGACACGAAGCCCTACATCACTCAACAGAACTGATATATGATGATATACTACGGAAGTCTAAAAGGACATATCAAATTCGAAAAATATGTTATCGAAATAACGATAAATCAATTCGTTATAACAAGAAGCCTACACGTAACAACTATAAACGGGTTCGTTATAAAGAGAAGCAAGCAAGTAACAATGAGAAACTAATCAGTTATAAAGAGAAACTAACTCGATATAACGAGAAGCCAGTTCGTTATAAGGAGGTGCTTACTCGTAGTATCGAGAAACCGTTTCGTATAACGAGGATCCAAATCGATATGACGAAAAGACGTTTTGTTAAAACGAAAATCCAACTACCTAAAACCAAGGGTAATAACTCGAGTAAGTTTTCGAAAAAATTACTGTCTGTCTGATTTCGGTAACATTTAATGACAATTTTCGTAGTACAGAGGGTGGACAGAAGTGTTCGTTAAATCATGACGTTACCATTGACTTTAATGCATTTTTTTCTTTTAGCGCAAAACATATTGTGAGAAAAGTATAACAGATATTTACATGGAAATTGCACCGATGTCTAGCTACATTACTTGTGCAATATAATTAAATTTCTTGCTTTCCTGGTATCTATAGTTTCTATTTGGAACGACTTTAACCTCATTTAGGTATTTTCTTGCGGTAAATTTTGCTAACGTCATCATTGACGTCAAACAATTACGTGATCTTTAAATAATCACAACTCTGAAACTAGAGATCGAAAACGTACAAAAATATTTGGTATATTGCATAAATCATTTAGCTACACATTAGTATTATTTTCATGAAGGTCTACTTTACGCTTCTCATATGATTAATTTTTCAGCAAAAGTGGAAATGCACTAAAGTCAACGGCAACGTCACGATTTAACGAACACTTTTGTCCACCCTCTGTAGCTTGAAAACACGGTGCACGATTCTGGTGCTTAATCTGTCTAAAGTGTAAGTGTATGCAAATCATTATCAGGTTATGTGCAACATTATATCTGAGGTATCAGTGTCAGTTTTGTCTGATAGTATGTACAAGATAAATGTATTGGCAAGGCCGTGTCTGACATTTAGGTGTGAAAGGTGTGATTCATTGCGCAATGTCTAAGTAAAGTATCATTAGGAAGTTGAAGGCATACAGCTTGTGTAGAGATCAAATAGTAGGTGCACATGCTGCTTAGATCCTGGCACTCTTGGTCCATCACAGCAAAAGTAAATAATAGTTACATCATCCGGATGGACAGAGCTGTAAGCATTTCTCCATATTACAAGTTTCCTGCTACACAACGAATCAGCGTCAGTGATCCTAGTCATGTTCCTCACGGCAAACCAGCCCCAAACACACCCCGTTCCCCTCCGCCCCCCCCCCCCCCCCCCCCCCCCCCCCCCCCCCCCCCGCCCACATCTTCTCAGAAGCCTCGGCAAGACGTATGGGACTTGGGTATTTCTCGTAATAACAACTGGTTCCGTGTATCTGTGAGTTGTTTCTCGTTATAATGACTTGGTTTCTTGTTGATACGACTTGTTTTCTATTTAACGAGAAACGCAAAATTTACTGACATTTACAGAACAGTATTCATGATTTTAAAGAGAGCTCATAGTGTTTATGTTTAATTCTTCTCCAATATATAGATTTTCGTGTTGCTTCGACATTAAATTGGAACAACATTTTCCCCATTAAAACAACCTAGGAATAACTCTCCTCCTGTTCAGAAAGTCACTGCCATCACCAGGAAGCAAACAACGCAACCTAGTCCTGTTTTCACCTGCCCTAGTTGAGCTAGTAAAGTCCATCCTTGTCACTCCTTAATATTGTCTTCCCACCTCTTCTTCAGTCTATGTCTTCTTATTTTTCCTTTTACTGTGCAATGAGACGTAGAATGATATCAGCGGTCCAGCACCCATGGACATGTGACATATTTAATCCAGGAATTCTAACAGATTGAATGAACAATAGACAAACGTAGAGTTTCTTTACAATCCGGTGTAACTAAATAAAATCATCCCTGATCAAAATCTTATGACCACTCTACCACGCCACTATATTCCTATGGACCACGTCAAGTATAAACCATGTGGTCTAGAATCGGATTGACCCCAGTTCCTTTGTTAGCCTGACCAAGGTCTATAGATAGTGTTCGATGGTAAGTTAAGTATATATTTCAGGATGTCGAGATGCTACTGGCAAATAGTATAGATCCTGATAAACAAGTGTGGATTTGGAGGCTGATTTGATTCTACATTGGTCGCAAAAGTCTTTAGAAACAAGCAGTCTGTTCGTTCCGTTACACATCAAGAAAGCATTTTACATGTTTCCATCGAACAAGGTAGACACTGATCAGAAAGAACGGATTTGCAAGATTATCAGTGTAAAAACTGGTCGCTAAAGTCTTAGGGGACGCGCAGTCAGATCAATGTCTTCACTTGCTTACAGATAAAAGAAGCATTCTAGATTCTTCCAGTGAGTAATGTAGATGCAGTCACAGTCTGATCTGAGTCTACTTTTGCCATGAAAGTGTCAAGAGAAGCGCAGTCAGATCAATAAAGCATTTTCGATGTTTCTAGATAACAATGTACACCCTGGTCCCTCGTCGGATTGCGCGAATGAGCAGGAAGCTCTGCCTTCACACTCTTCACAAAGGCCGTAAGGAACGACATGACTAGTGATAACTCAGATCACCCATAATCAAGTACGAACAATACGGGTGACATTAGTCAAGTCCTCCTCTATTAACATTGTAAAGACAGATCTATCTGTGCATTCGCGCAGTCTGACCAGAGCCGTCACTATTCCTTCCTGGATCAGAGTTACATTTGAGATGTAAACAGTGCAGACCCTGATCAGACATCGCGGATCCCTAATCAGAAGGGGCAGATTCGCAGGCTGATCTAGGTATGGTATGAAGAGACATGCATCTAGCTGCTTCCCGCGAATAGTGTAAGCCATAAACATACACAGCACAGATTTTTACTCTCATCTGGAACCGAAATATTCGAAAAACTGTTAAGGAACGCGTAGCCTGATCAGGGGCGACACCATTCGCTTGATTGGTGTATGTATATATAATGGATGTTGTAATGTGTATGTCTTCGTTAAAAGTTCGGAGGTTAGATGTAAGAAGAATTAAGAAGTAGCGAGTTAGAAATAAAAGTTAGAAGTAAGATGTTAGAAGTAAGAAGTTAAATAAAATGTTAGAAGTAAAAGGTAAGATGTTAGAAGTAAGAATTTAGAGGTTTGAAGTACGAATACGAAGTCCCTACGCGGCTTTTGCGGTATTCTGTCCTTGTTTTCAAATACGCAACGCTTTTACAGACGGCGGATCACAGATATCCACGTCTATTAGACTGACCACAATATGCTCAGGTGAGCTAAAACTGTCACCTTGGGCTGGTAGTAAACGTCACACACCACAGCAGCAGCAGCTGCAGCAGCAATAATAACAAAAAAATATCAACTCCAGCAACATAAATAATTGTAATAATAACCTTTCCAGGATTTAAAGACGGTGAGACTGATAAGGCGGGGGTCAATATTCCATCCATCTCTGTTATCTCTTTAATATTAGGGAGGTAAAGAATTTTGAGCACATGTGTTCTCCTGTATTAAAAAAAGCAAACACAGTGTAAAATATATTGTTCATCTACATACAATAAGTACATCACATTGTCAAATGATAAATCTTGTCAAGTTGAAACAAAGGAAATAAATTGTTCCTGATGGTGCGGTTTAGCTTACCCTATTTAATATGGGTTTTAATATAAAATGTATCCATACCAAACTTAGTGCGACAGGTTCTGTATTTAACTTCTTCAGTGTTGAAAAACCAAAAAAGTTTGACAAAAAAGCGAGGATGGGCAGATCTCGGTAGGCATCCCTCTCCAAGCCACACTTACTGTCACATTCCGCGGAACAGACTTTAATGAATTAATTTTCTTTCGCACGTGTTAATGACGTGCTGTCTGAATATATTTTATAGAACAGGCAAGATTCTTTGGTGAACACATATACTCCGGTGCTTATTAACGAACAGCATTCTTGTTTTTGAGTCCCTCATTTGTTGATTATGTACCGTTACCCGTCGATGTAAATAGTTTCCCTTTGGTTTAAACAATATTTATTTGAAGAAGTTTTACATACAAATATAGTTTCCCTTTCACCGTAACTCTCTTCATCGCAGCCTCTATATTTCTAAACATTAACAATATTTTCACTTCACATGTCACTGATTCGTAGATATAAATTTCTCTTCTGCTTTCTAATACGTACATATACAGTTATATCCGTTGTAAGTAAGAACCGAAAGCACAAAATAATCGGAAACTGGGAATCGGGAACCAGGAACTAGTTCCTTGTTCCTTATCTGCAGGAAGAATTATAAATGTGAGGGAACTGCAAAAGGGCATCATGACATGATATTAGGCATAAGATGATGTTGCCACCAAGTAAATGTGATGCTTTAGTTACAATGAATTCAAATTTGTAAGTAAGAAGAGAAAGTACAAAATAATCGGGAACCGAAAATCGGCAATCGGGAACCGGGAACCAGGAACTAGTTCCTTGTTCCTTATTTGTAAAACAATCATGAATGTCAGAGAACTGCAAATAGGTAACAAGGAACCTGTTTCCGCTTCCTTATTGAATAATACTGATGTTTAAATAGTTGGCACAATAGTATTTATTCTGACATATAACATATTGAAAGCCATATAATGATGCTGCAATTGGGTAAATGTGATAAGCCACTTTTATCAATGCTTCGTAGTAACTAAAAAAACACATTCTAATCGGGAACTGAGACTCGGGAACCGGGAACTAGTTCTTGTTCCTTATTAGTATATCTATCATCATTGTTTGAAAACGTCAATTCGGCAACAAGGAACCAGTTCCCGGTTCCTTATTGAACAAAAAGCGGTTTAAACCAAGTTGCATAAATAATCTATTTTTGAAATAACGCATGATATTAGGCATTATGTGATGTTGCTACCAAGTAAATGTAATGCTTTAATACAATGAATTCAACTTTGTAAGTAACAAACGAAAGCCTAATATAATCGGGAACTGGGAATCGTGAACCGGGAACCGGGAACTAGTTCCTTGTTCCTTATTTGAAAAAAAAAAAAAACACATTGATCTGAAAGAATTGCAAAAGGGGACCAAGGAAACAGTTCGAAAGCACAATGTAATCGGGAACTGGACATCGGGAATAGGAAACCGGGAACCGGGAACTGGTTCCTTGTTCCTTATTTGGAAAAAAACACATCGATCTGAAAAAACTGCAAAAGAAGAAAAAGGAAACAGTTCCTTATGAACAATACTGATTATTATTTAGTTGGCGCAGCGATATGTATTCTGACATATAACATGTTGTATAAGGCATTAAATGATGTTGCAATCGGGTATATGTGAAAAAGTCATTTGTTCTTATAAATTCTTCTTTGTAACTAAAAGAAAATGCAAATTCTAATCGGGAACTGAGACTCGGGAACCGGGAACTTGTTGCCTGTTCCTGATTTGTATATCCATCACCATTGTTTGAAAACGGCCAATCGGCAACAAGGAACCAGTTCCCGGTTCGAACCTATAGAACAAAAAGCGGTTTAAATGAAGTTGCATGAATAATTGTTTTTTGACATATTACATATTATTTGGCATAAGATAGTTTTGCCACAGACTAAATGTAATGCTTTAATACAATGAATTCAACTTTGTAAGTAACAAACGAAAGCCTAATATAATCGGGAACTGGGAATCGGGAACCGGGAACCGGGATCTAGTTCCTTGTTCGTTATTTGGAAAGAAATCATCAATATGAGAGAACTGCAAAAAGGCAACAAGGAAACAATTTCCGGTTGCTTATGAACAATACTAATTATTTAATATTTGGCATATTAATACTTGTTCTGCCATATAACATGCTGTAAGGCGTATAATGGTGTTGCAATCGAGTAAATGTGAAAAGTCACTTCTAATCAATGCTTTCTTTTTAACTAAGAAAAAAATCTAATCGGGAACTGAGAATCGGGAACCGGGAACTAGTTCTTGTTCCTTATTGGTATATCCATCATCATTGTTTGAAAACGACAAATCGGCAACAAGGAACCAGTTCCCGGTTCCTTATTGAACAAAAAGCGGTTTAAACCAAGTTGCATAAATAATCTATTTTTGAAATAACGCATGATATTAGGCATTAGATGATGTTGCTACCAAGTTAATGTAATGCTTTAATACAATGAATTCAACTTTGTAAGTAACAAACGAAAGCCTAATATAATCGGGAACTGAGAATCGGGAATCGGGAACCGGGAACTAGTTCCTTGTTCCTTATTTGAAAAAACAAACAAACAAAGAACACATTGATCTGAAAGAAATGCAAAAGAGGACCAAGGAAACAGTTCGAAAGCACAATGTAATCGGGAACTGGACATCGGGAATAGGAAACCGGGAACCGGGAACTAGTTCATTGTTCCTTATTTGGAAAAAAAAAAACACATCGATCTAAAAGAACTGCTAAAGAAAAACAAGAAAACAGTTCCTTATGAACAATACTGATTATTATTTAGTTGGTGCAGCGATATGTATTCTGACATATAACATGTTGTATAAGGCATTTAATGATGTTGCAATCGGGTATATGTGAAAAAGTCATTTGTTCTTATAAATTCTTCTTTGTAACTAAAAGAAAATGCAAATTCTAATCGGGAACTGAGACTCGGGAACCGGGAACTAGTTGCCTGTTCCTGATTTGTATATCCATCACCATTATGGTGTTGCAATCGAATAAATGTGAAAAGTCACTTCTAATCAATGCTTTTTTTTTTTTAACTAAGAAAAAAATCTAATCGGGAACTGAGAATCGGGAACCGGGAACTAGTTCTTGTTCCTTATTGGTATATCCATCATCATTGTTTGAAAACGACAAATCGGCAACAAGGAACCAGTTCCCGGTTTTTTTTATTGAACAAAAAGCGGTTTAAACCAAGTTGCATAAATAATCTATTTTTGAAATAACGCATGATATTAGGCATTAGATGATGTTGCTACCAAGTAAATGTAATGCTTTAATACAATGAATTCAACTTTGTAAGTAACAAACGAAAGCCTAATATAATCGGGAACTGAGAATCGGGAATCGGGAACCGAGAACCGGGAACTAGTTCCTTGTTCCTTATTTGAAAAAACAAACAAACAAAGAACACATTGATCTGAAAGAACTGCAAAAGAGGACCAAGGAAACAGTTCGAAAGCACAATGTAATCGGGAACTGAACATCGGGAATAGGAAACCGGGAACCGGGAACTAGTTCCTAGTTCCTTATTTGAAAAAAAAAAAAAACACATCGATCTGAAAGAACTGCAAAAGAAGAACAAGAAAACAGTTCCTTATGAACAATACTGATTATTATTTAGTTGGCGCAGCGATATGTATTCTGACATATAACATGTTGTATAAGGCATTTAATGATGTTGCAATCGGGTATATGTGAAAAAGTCATTTGTTCTTATAAATTCTTCTTTGTAACTAAAAGAAAATGCAAATTCTAATCGGGAACTGAGACTCGGGAACCGGAAACTAGTTGCCTGTTCCTGATTTGTATATCCATCACCATTGTTTGAAAACGGCCAATCGGCAACAAGGAACCAGTTCCCGGTTCCTTATAGAACAAAAAGCGGTTTAAATGAAGTTGCATGAATAATTGTTTTTTGACATATTACATGTTATTTGGCATAAGATAGTTTTGCCACAGACTAAATGTAATGCTTTAATGCAATGAATTCAACTTTGTAAGTAACAAACGAAAGCCTAATATAATCGGGAACTGGGAATCGGGAATCGGGAACCGGGATCTAGTTCCTTGTTCCTTATTTGGAAAGAAATCATCAATATGAGAGAACTGCAAAAAGGCAACAAGGAAACAATTTCCGGTTGCTTATGAACAATACTAATTATTTAATATTTGGCATATTAATACTTGTTCTGACATATAACATGCTGTAAGGCGTATAATGGTGTTGCCATCGAATAAATGTGAAAAGTCACTTCTAATCAATGCTTTTTTTTTTAACTAAGAAAAAAATCTAATCGAGAACTGAGAATCGGGAACCGGGAACTAGTTCTTGTTCCTTATTGGTATATCCATCATCATTGTTTGAAAACGACAAATCGGCAACAAGGAACCAGTTCCCGGTTCCTTATTGAACAAAAAGCGGTTTAAACCAAGTTGCATAAATAATCTATTTTTGAAATAACGCATGATATTAGGCATTAGATGATGTTGCTACCAAGTAAATGTAATGCTTTAATACAATGAATTCAACTTTGTAAGTAACAAACGAAAGCCTAATATAATCGGGAACTGAGAATCGGGAATCGGGAACCGAGAACCGGGAACTAGTTCCTTGTTCCTTATTTGAAAAACAAACAAACAAAGAACACATTGATCTGAAAGAACTGCAAAAGAGGACCAAGGAAACAGTTCGAAAGCACAATGTAATCGGGAACTGGACATCGGGAATAGGAAACCGGGAACTAGTTCCTTGTTCCTTATTTGGAAAAAAAACACATCGATCTGAAAGAACTGCAAAAGAAGAACAAGAAAACAGTTCCTTATGTACAATACTGATTATTATTTAGTTGGCGCAGCGATATGTATTCTGACATATAACTTGTTGTATAAGGCATTAAATGATGTTGCAATCGGGTATATGTGAAAAGTCATTTGTTCTTATAAATTCTTATTTGTAACTAAAAGAAAATGCAAATTCTAATCGGGAACTGAGAATCGGGAACCGGGAACTAGTTGCCTGTTCCTGATTTGTATATCAATCACCATTGTTTGAAAACGGCCAATCGGCAACAAGGAACCAGTTCCCGGTTCCTTATAGAACAAAAAGCGGTTTAAATGAAGTTGCATGAATAATTGTTTTTTGACATATTACATATTATTTGGCATAAGCTAGTTTTGCCACAGACTAAATGTAATGCTTTAATACAATGAATTCAACTTTGTAAGTAACAAACGAAAGCCTAATAAAATCGGGAACTGGGAATCGGGAATCGGGAACCGGGAACCGGGATCTGGTTCCTTGTTCCTTATTTGGAAAGAAATCATCAATATGAGAGAACTGCAAAAAGGCAACAAGGAAACAATTTCCGGTTGCTTATGAACAATACTAATTATTTAATATTTGGCATATTAATACTTGTTCTGACATATAACATGCTGTAAGGCGTATAATGGTGTTGCAATCGAGTAAATGTGAAAAGTCACTTCTAATCAATGCTTTTTTTTAACTAAGAACAAAATCTAATCAGGAACTGAGAATCGGGAACCGGGAACTAGTTCTTGTTCCTTATTGGTATATCTATCATCATTGTTTGAAAACGACAAATCGGCAACAAGGAACCAGTTCCCGGTTCCTTAGTGAACAAAAAGCGGTTTCAACCAAGTTGCATAAATAATCTATTTTTGAAATAACGCATGATATTAGGCATTAGATGATGTTGCTACCAAGTAAATGTAATGCTTTAATACAATGAATTCAACTTTGTAAGTAACAAACGAAAGCCTAATATAATCGGGAACTGAGAATCGGGAACCGGGAACCGAGAACCGGGAACTTGTTCCTTGTTCCTTATTTGAAAAAAAAACAACAAAGAACACATTGATCTGAAAGAACTGCAAAAGAGGACCAAGGAAACAGTTCGAAAGCACAATCTAATCGGGAACTGGACATCGGGAATAGGAAACCGGGAACCGGGAACTAGTTCCTTGTTCCTTATTTGGAAAAAAAAAACACATCGATCTGAAAGAACTGCAAAAGAAGAACAAGAAAACAGTTCCTTATGAACAAATCTGATTATTATTTAGTTGGGGCTGCGACAGACTAAATGTGATGCTATTATTACAATTAATTCAATTTTGTAAGCAAGAAATGAAAGTACAAAATAATCGGGAACTGGGAATCGGGAACCGGGAACCGGGATCTAGTTCCTTGTTCCTTATTTGGAGAGAAATCATCAATATGAGAGAACTGCAAAAAGGCAACAAGGAAACAATTTCCGGTTGCTTATGAACAATACTAATTATTTAAAATTTGGCATATTAATATTTGTTCTGACATATAACATGTTGTAAGGCGTATAATGGTGTTGCAATCGAGTAAATGTGAAAAGTCACTTACTAGTTCTTGTTCCTTATTTGTATATCCATCATCATTGTTTAAAAACGACAAATCGGCAACAAGGAACCAGTTCCCGGTTCTTTATTGAACAAAAAGCGGCTTAAACCAAACCCCCTAAATAATATATTTTTGAAATATGACATGATATCAGGCATTGGATGATGTTGCTACCAAGTAAATGTAATGCTTTAATACAATGAATTCAATTTTGTAAGTAACAAACGAAAGCCTGATATAATCGAGAACTGGGAATCGGGAATCGGGAACCGGGTTCCTTTTTCCTTATTTGGAAAAAAAAACACATAGATCTGAAAGAACTGCAAAAGAGAAACAAGGAAACAGTTCCTTATGAACAATACTGATTATTATATAGCGAGAAATCGGGAACCGGGAACCAGGAACCGGTAACTTGGAACAGGGAATTAGGAACCGGGAACCGGGAACCTGGAATCGGGAATCAGGAACAGGGAACCAAGAACCAGGAACCGGGAACTTGGAACCGGGAATTAGAAACCGGGAACCAGGAACCGGGAACCTGGAATCAGGAAGCGGAACCGGGAACCGGGAACCAGGAACCGGTAACTTGGAACCGGGAATTAGGAACCGGGAACCAGGAACCGGGAACCGGGAACTAGGAACCGGGAACCAGGAATCGGGAACCAGGAACCAGGAACCGGGAACCAGGGACCGGGAACCGGGAACCAGGAACCGGGAACCGGGAACCAGGAACCAGGAACTGGGAACCAGGAACCGGGAACCGGGAACGTACTTAACGGTCATGTGTTTCTTATATCTACAAACTACTTCTACTAACAAAATATACTGCCTTCATCATGCAAATACCAAAATTTTATTATATATGTTTTAACGAGATTTTACACAACAGAAGTCGTTGTGTGAAGTGTGTTAAACCAAGTTTGCTAGTTGTGTATTATTATGCATGTGCTATGCTTGACAATACATATCATTTTTTCTTTAAAGTAGTCTTATATATTGCATAGATAATATATATTTGAGAAATGGCATTAGTTGTTTCCTCCCTTGATGATACTTATCATAGAAAATATATGAGCCGCGACGTGACAAAACCAACAATGTGGTCGTGCGTCCAGCGCAGACTCAGATCAGCCTGGGCATCCGCCCAGTCTGATCAGAGTCTTCGCTGTCCGCATGGAGATACCTCAGACCCTAAGCTACACTTTAAGCGCAAAGCAAAGGTTCTGATTAGACAAAGCGGATGCCCAGGTTGATCTGAGTCGGCGCTGGGCGCACAACCACATTGTTGGTTTTGTCGTGTCGCGGCTCATATTGAATTGCCTGTTGTTAGTTCTTTTGGAAAAGGGAGATAATCTGCTACTGTCTTGATTGCCCTTGATGTAGTATTGGTATTGCTTGTACTTTCTAAATGTAGTATAGGTGTTGCTTGTACTTTCTGAATATTAAGAAGGCTCTTTCTTTTTTCTTGTGTCTCTTTATTGCACTGGTTTTGATATTGGAGTTGCTTGTTCATCTGTTCATATTGTTGTTAATATTCTTGTTTTATATTACTATTTGCCCTTACATTTTACTTTCTTACTGATGCCTAATCCTGATATGTAAAGTTGAGATTGATCTTCAAAGACTAACTTATATCCTTTTCCTTTAATTATTATAAATTGAAAAAATTAGGTTGTTTCATATTGTTGCTTAATAATTAAGTGAGCCCCGACACAAGAAAACCAACAATGTGGTTGTGCTCCCAAGCAGATCCACAATGTGGTTGTGGTTGTGCTCCCAAGCAGACTCAGATCAGCCTGGGCTTCCGCCGAGTCTGATCAGAGTCTTCCTGTCTGCATGAAGCTAGCTTAGACCCTTAGCTACCTTTTAAGCCCACAGAAAAGACTTTGATCTGACTGAGTGGATACCCAGGCTGAACTGACTCTGCGTTGGGCGCACAACCACATTGTTGGTTTTCTCATGTCGCGGCTCAAGTCTTAATTTGTAAATTGTAACTTCTGGAATGTCAAAATCATTTACAGGAATGAGTACATGTGGATTATTCGTACTAAGTTTATGTCTGTTAGCATGCTACTCTCACTTGACGTATATCCAAAGTTTCTATACTTGATGATGATACTACCCCCAGTTCTTCAAGGGCAGAGGTTACGAGCAGAGAGATTGTTTCCTTGCCTCCCCTTGGTGTTCAGATTTGTGGAAGTTGTGATACACAGAACCATCTTGTATCAAATGTTTTTAGTGGCTGAGGGCATGGTTACGGTTAGGAGGGTCGAGGTACTACATGCTATGATTTATACTTTATTATCTCTACTAAACAACATTGCTTGAAAAATGCCCCCCTGCCGGGATGAAAATCACCTTAACCCATTCCATTCGGGATACCCCTTTAGGGGTGTCTGGCCAAACAGTTTCTGAGATCCAAACTGTTTGCTGCCTAGACATCATTTTTACAAGAGTTAGTTAGACCAATATTGTCAAAATATTCTTGATTTTTGATGCAGATGACAATTTCAGCAGACGACAAAAAATACCCAGAATACAATGGGTTAACTCGTATATATAGGTATACCTCCATGTTTTTCATCAGTTGTACAAAGGGGAACAACCTTCGTGAATTTCTGTTTGTTTCTCTGGAGGATGTACCTCTTTGAAATGGGATCTACTATTTATGGAGAGAATTTGCTCATAGAGGAGCAAAATATTTCCATAAAGAGTTGTTCCCTTTTGAGAATGGAGGCAAAAAGGAAAGTAGAAGAATTACACCTCAACCCCATTTTTTATGGTCTATGGGAGCCATAGAAATGGACCATGTTATAAGTGAACCATGTTATAACAAGGCTATTAACAAACAGAACTATAGGAAAACAACCATTTGGGAGCCAAGTCATAAACAGGTTATATCTAAATCCATATTATGTTGATGCGTGTTTTAATGAGGTAGGAGTGTACTTCATCTGAAAGTACCATGTATTCACTAACCTTTATACTGTTTATTAGAAGTATTTTGGCAGTGGCTGATTTACAACTCCTCAGTCTGTAAATAATGCCCTCATTGGTAAAACACAACACCCCCAGGGCATTTAACAGAATTAATGGTATCTCTAGCATTAGTGGTTGAAAGGGTGGTACGAAAATATGACACTTTTGACATTTTGGGATCCTACTTACCTTGGCTTAAAATAGGACAGGGGCCTACTGTGCTTGCTGGAGGTGCATGTGGGGACTGTTTGGATATTTTCTCCCATCTCTCCTATCACTTGATTCTATCTTGAACAATTAAAAAAAGGTAAGGAAGTAAAAACAGAGCAGTATAAAAGTGAACAGTAAAAACAGAGCAATATGAAAATAAGGCAGTAAAATAGAGCTGTGTAAAAGTAAGGCAGGAAAAAACAGAGCTGTTTAAAAGTAAAGAAGTAGAAACAGAGCAGTGTTTATGTACGCCTAACAAGCAGGGCAGTGTAAGAGTATGGCAAAAAAAACCAGAGCAGTGTTACAGTAAGGCAGTAAAAACAGGAGCAATGTTAGAGTAAGGTAGTAAAAGCAGAGCTGTGTTAAGAGTAAGGCAATAAAAACAGAGCTGTATTAGATTAAAGCATTAAAAGCACAGCTGTGTTAGGGTAAGGCAGTAAAACTTAGGAGTCTTTGAGTAAGGCAGTAAAAACAGATCAATGTTAAAGTAAGGCGGAATATACAGAGCAGTGTTAGAGTAAAGCATTAAAACAGAGCAGTATTAAAGTAAGGCAGTGAAACTCAGAGCTGTGTTGGAAAAAGAAAGTAAGAATAGAGCTGTGTTAGAGTAAGAAAATAAAAACAGATCAGTGTTAGAGTAGGCAGTAAAACAGAGTAGGGTTAGAGTAGGGCAGTAAAACAGAGCAGTTTAGAGTAAGGCAGTAAAAGCAGAGCAGTGTTAGAGTAAGGCAGTAAAAGCAAAGCTGTGTTAGAGTGAGGCAGTAAAACAGAGCTGTGTAAAAGTAAGGCAGTACAAACAGAGCTGTGTTAGAGTAAGGAGTACAAACAGAGCTGTGTTAGAGTAAGGCAGTAAAACAGAGCTGTGTAAAAGTAAGGCAGTACAAACAGAGCTGTGTTAGAGTAAGGAGTACAAACAGAGCAGTGTTAGAGTAAGGCAGTAAAAGCAGAGCAATGTTAGAGTAAGGCAGTAAAAGCAGAGCAGTGTTAAGAGTAAGGCAGTAAAACAGAACAGCGTTAAAGTAAGGCAGTAAAAGCAGGGCTATGTTAGAGTAAGGCAGTAAAAACATAGGAGTGTTTGAGTAAGGCAGTAAACACAGAGCAGTGTTATAGTAAGACTTTAAACACAGAGCAGTGTTAAAGTTAGGCAGTAAAACAGATATTCCGAAGTACCTTTTTATAGAAAATAATGTAGTTTGAACATTTTTTCTATTTCTATTTACATTTCAAATCTTTGTATCTTAAACTATTGATATCTCAAGAAAATTTTCTAGGACCAGACTAGAAAATTTTCTTGAGATATCAATAGTTTTGGATGACCTTCGACATTTAGTCTGAGATATCGAGAGGTGACTGTAGTATGGCATGGTCAAAAATTTTGGAAAGCAGTGGGTGGCAAAACCAAGACATTGAGTCTTTCCTTTGTTGTGTTTGCTTTGCTATGTGGATGGTTCTGCTTTAGGTTGCTTTATAGATGTCATGCAAATAGTTTGTCTACCTGCTTATGAATTCCAGTGCAGTCTTCCAGCTCAAATTGACTTCATATCATTTTGACTGCCTGCATCATCACTCATTATAGTTGCTTTGCATGGTAATTTCTCAGTTTATACAAACAATTAAATGCATTTTGACAGAGATAGAGCTGAAATTTTTTTCAAACTAAACATAAAAAGAATTTATATTTTTAGCCTGTCATATTTAGTTGGGTTCTTCATCTGAGTAGAGTTTTATGTCCTGTCTTTCAGACCTTGACCCGAGGTTGCTATAGTAACAAACTTTATTACAAAGGGAAGCAAGTATTGTGCAAAGAGAGGCAATTGTATTACCTCCCTTTGTATAATATGTACTTTCTGACCTTGACCTAAGGTTGCCATAGTGACCGTCTCTATAACTAAGGAAAGCAGTTTGTGTACAAATGGTCTTTCCCGGTCCTATTTGGTCATGGTAATTATCCAGTGGTCTTTCCTATTCCCTTCATTTTCAGGGGTGAATACAGATGGATTTTAAGGTCAAAATATACCTGTCTGCTCCTAATCCACAACTTTGACCTTTATCCACGGTTCTTATATTTGCTGATGATATTGCCATCAGTGCTTTTTGGCATAAGGCTACGTGCTGAACGCCTTTACATATGTATTCCAATGGCTCATCGTTTCTGTGACACGGTTATACATAGGATGGTACTATATCAGACATTTTATTTGGCGGAGGTATGGGTTTCGTGTAAGAGATTGCAGGTAGGACTGTAGTGATTCTTTTATTTTTTGGTTATTCCCGGTAGTTTACAGTTTAGTAGTCATCATTTAATTCGAAAGAGCATAAACACAAAAACATGAGAAAAAAAACATGATTTTTCACATTTAGCACAGGGTGTGCACTGGGCCCAAAAAATTGGGCGAAATAACTTCGCCGTCCTGCCGAAGCTAGGCGACTTCTCAAGAAACAAGGCGACTTGAGAAATTCATGATTTTTTTCATGTCCGGTCATAGTTAAAAACGCAAAACTTAAACTGAAAGTTATGACCTTGTTAACTTCTTTTTCCCCTGCCCAATTATAGATAAAGATTGAGATCTGCGCATACTGACCGTAATGCGGTTCCGTCAGATTTAATGTACGTTAGATGTGAACAGAAAAGACTCCGATAAGCCTGCGGGGACTTGCAGGCTGATCTATGTCAGTTCTCTTTGCATATGCACCCAGTATCTTTCCTCGTGACACACCAGTACAAATCTGCACGTGCCACTTGTCTCTAGCGGTGTCTTTGAAGTCTATGTGTTGCGACACTGCATGTACCAATGAAGTCTCCGATAGCTTGCGCATTTGTTCGAAGTCAACGCCTTGGCTATATATTTCTCAGAATCCATAGTTATTGATGCGAACAGACAAGATTCTGACAGCGCCGATACGCCGGCTTATGCGAGTCTTGTCCCTCTATTGTATAACTTCCGCACTGTCCGTAGCTTGTTTGTACGGAAAAACTTCGATCAGAAGTCGCGACTTTGGTCGTCGGCTCAATGCCGGTCTGAGTTTTCTCAAGTAAATTCTACACCAGCACCGTACATAGTGCATTCTAGTTCCGAGACAACTGGTTGTATATTAAAACAAAATCTGACCATTAGGACAAGACTGCGCAGGCTGGTTCGGACGTTTGCACACCCACATTGCCAAACGCGTGGAAGCGATCTTACCACTTTGAAGGCTACTTTAAAAGGCTACTTAACGGCGTGTGGATACGACGCAGATTAGCATGCGCACTCCCAAAGTCTGATTTAAGCTAACTTGATGAACAATCTCTAAAGGAAGACTCTGATTAACTTCAGTTTCAGATGGCGTAAGGTCTTATTTTACCCGACACAAAGAAAATATTTTAACTCGCAGCGGACAGTCGCTGCATGGTAAGTCCGTGAACTCATGACCCGCACCACATAAAATGTATCTTATGGAACTTGCGAAGAGGAAGCATTCGCTTTTATTGGGTAACGGTGACGCTCATATCAGAAAGAGTCATTAGCGGACAGGAAACACCAATCGCATTACAATATTGTGCAGGCTGATACGAGTCTTTTCTATCAGCATATGTCTGGGTTAAGATACCTTCTCACGTCTCTCGGTTCAATCTGACACTTGAGATGCACGTGTCAGACGGCGGCGTCCTTTGATCTGAAGCTGAAATCAACAAGTGGAATTAGACGAACGTGCCTGACCTATTAACGTGCAATGGTTACCGTCTTTAACCATTGCACTACCGGTTTTACGCACGGTAATCGCGTTTGCATTGATCAAAATGCGTAACTCGCACTTGTCGCCAATTTTTGCATGTTTTTTTTCATTTTTGAAACATGAGATTGTTCATCTGCCGGTTCATCCCGAAAACGATATTGAAATAGTGACAACAACTTAGACTACGATTCGCCGGGAATGAGTAAGTCTCGGGTAATGCATTTGCGAAAAGTGCACACCGGCATCGGGGTTACACTGTTCGCAGAACTTTCGCAATCATAAAATTCTATGAACGATGTAGATCATAACCTGATGCGCTGTCCTGCACTTGTCTACACGGCCAGCATTAACACTCTGAACTTTGAAGAATGTGACGGACTTTATAAGCCTGCCTAAGTGAGGACAGTCATGTCGTATCTACTCTGTTCGTTATCGCCCTAGTTGAAAGATAAGAATATTTATACAATAACGTAAGAAATCAATAAAGACCATGATCAGAATGCGCTTTACACCTGCCGCCAAAGCAGATGGATAGATAAAGTCGGCAAAATGTAGCGGGATCAAAGCTCTTTTGCTCGTCACTTAGTGGATTAACTGTACTACCATTTGGCTTTGCCTTGGTGTTAATTTTACCAACTTGATGTCGGCAACACCTATCGAGATCAAAGCTCAATCAGGGTCGGTGATGGGATTAACGCCGGTAAATGAAAGGGGGCTTTGTTAATTGGCGTTGAAATTTGATATACTGGCGCCAGTCATTTTGACGAATTATTGATCTTACGACCCAGAAAAACAGGGCGACTCGAACTTCGCTCTTCGGGAGACCCAGGGCGAAGTTATGAGCCCCAGGGCGAAGTTATCGCCCAACTTCGCCTGCAGTGCACACCCTGTTAGCAGTTATAATTTTTAAAATGTCACCTTTGGTTAGAATCCTCTCAGTGACTTACATTTTAATGCTTTCAAGAGAAAATTAGCGCAGCATACTACTGTTTACTTGTAAATATCAAACACTTATTAGCCCTTCTCCACCCTGTCTAAAAGTTTGAGCCATTAAACTGAGGTCCACCTCTCCATATCATGTTATGTTAATGGGACAGCTCACTTGACTATATATGCCATCACAGAGTGGCCAGAGTTTATTAATAAAGTTTTGTTCTGTTCTGTTCTATTGTCTTTGTCTCTGTAATTCTTTCTCTTCATCATTACCATATTTATTAGGTTATAAGGTGGCGATTTTTCCCTTCCAAAACTGTGAAAATCTAGATCCATCTGACAAGATAGATCTAGATTTTTTGTTTTTTTCTTGGAGGAGAAAAACTTTCTAATAGCCGAATTGCACAAGCCCACACCGGGTAGGCGGCAATCGAAAACGCTCATGCAGTCGATGAAAGCAGATCAAAAACCATTAGAAACAGCATTTTTGATTGCAAAATGGACCCCTCATCCAAGCGTTTGTGAAGGATGAGGGGCAATATTGGAGTAAAGCAGGAGGCTGAGCATGTATAACTAGCATGTTATTCTGCGTATTCAAATTCGGCGCTCTTTCAAGCAAGTAAAATAAACAAGTGACCGATACTAGCCTCGCTATAAAACTGGAAATCCCGAGAAAAGTGTTCATAATTTAAAGAAAGACATTTTGTTGTAATTTAACCCATCAAAGGGAAGGGATTCATAAGGGAGGGTTTATACATGCTCAGCCTCCGGCTTTACTCCAATAATGCCCCTCATCCTTCACAAACGCTTGGATGAGGGGTCCATTATTTCCCGTAAAGCCTTTGGCTTTCGCATGTATAACTAGCATCTTTAAAGTACAACAAAATGGCTAAACAACCAAATATATATTTCAAAATATATATATTTCAAACTACTGAAAAACGCTATCATTAAAACTCTTATCTGAAGATACTACCTCTCTTAAGTAGTATTTCTTAAAGTTTTTAACTGATGTCCAGTCTGCTGTCTTCAGAATTTCACTAACAGAACAACCACGACTAAACGCTGCTGATACTGCAGCTCCCCTAAAGGAATGAGCTTTAAACACAGAAACGTCCACTCCTGAGAGTTCTAACACTTCTTTAAGCCATCTGGCAACAGTACAAGAAGTAACTGAATTATATGAACAATAAGACACCAAAACAGAACGTGATTTACGCAAATCCTCAGTTCTATCCAGATAATAAAGTAAAGTGTGCATGACACACAGTTCTTCCTCCGCAAAATGATACAAATTCAAACTATAACTATTACTAGGTCTAGTAGTTTTTAACAGGTTTTCAAAAATGAATGTAATACAGTTGTCAGAAATTTTCATAGAATCCAAATTCATAGACACTAAAGTCTGAGCTCTAGGAGCTGAAGACAGTGCAATCAAAGCTACAACTTTGAGAGTTAACATTTTTAAGGACAGATCACACAGAGGAAATAGGGTCCTCAAAAAAGTCACAACTTTAGACACATCCCATGTAAATTTGTATTTAGGACGAGGCGGAATACGGTTGAAAACACCTTTCATAAATCTCGAAATAAATAACGGATTGTCACACCATGAATTACCTAGTAACTTTAACGTCTGAAGCAACATAGACTTATGAGTATTTATTACACTATATGACTTACCTTGTCTCATCAAATGCTCTAGATAAGTCAAAACTTTTACCTCAGTCGTACAAACCGGATTACATTTCCCATTGAAACACCAAACACACCACTTTCTCCAAGCCAGACCGTATTGTTTTTCTGTTCCTTTACGCCAGGATGAAAATATGAGGTTGATAACTGTCTCTGGAAATCCTCTGTTCTTGAGAAAATACCTGATACAAGAAGTGCGACCAGGGACAAGCTTCTTGCCATAGGATGACTTTGACCATTGTGCGGAAGACTTAGAATGTCTTTGTGCCGTGGAATCCTAACAGGATGAGAAATCAACATGGATAATAATACAGGAAACCAAACCTGAGAAGGCCAGTGGGGCACAATAAGAATAGCTTTACTGACTCTGTCCTGAACAATTTTATCTAATACTTTACTGATTAAATTAAATGGTGGAAAAATATATGGAACAAAATTTTCCCAAGAAAAAGAGAAAGCATCAGATTTGAAACATCCTGGTTCTGGAAACCATGATACAAATTTTTCCACCTGATAATTTAACCTTGAGGCAAACAGATCTATGTCTGGTGTAAAAAACTGATCACAGATTCTCTTAAATAACTCTTTCTTTAACATCCATTCCGTGGAATCAGAAAAATTACGTGATGAGAAATCTGCCTGATAATTTAAAGAGCCACTTAAATGTGTTGCAGATGTGAAAATATTTCTGGCAATACACCAGTCCCATAACTGCCTGGCTAACATATCCATGTGAATTGATGTCATACCACCCATATTATTGATATACGCAACTGCAGATGTATTGTCGGACTGAATAGTCACATGAATTGAAACTTTATCTGAACAAAATGTTTTTAATGTATAAAATATTGCTAGCAATTCCAAGTAATGTATAGTATTGTCTGATTCAGACATGGTCCATCTACCACCAGTAGATATCTGTGACTCAACTTCAAATCCTCCCCATCCCTGGAGAGAAGCATCAGTCTGTAAAGTAACAGTGGATTTTTTCTGTCTAATTAATTTCCCATTTTTCTTGTCAACATTATCAATCCACCAGTTTATTTCAGAAAGGCTACTCTGAGACAAAATGATATGCCTGTCAAAATCCCTGGATATTCCAAGACCTGCAATTTTATCACGCTCTAAAGCTCTATAATGCAAAGGTGCCTCTAATACTGCATAAAATGCATTAATAATGAGACCAATAAAAGATGCTAACAAACGAACAACCACCGTTTCACTGAGCAAGAGACGTTTAGCCAAACTGATAATCTTCTGAACTTTCTGTTCTGGTAAAAACACCTTAAAAAGGACTGCATCAATTATGAACCCAAAAAATACAATCCTCTGGGTTGGTATAAAAACAGATTTCTCTTTATTAATAGTATATCCCAAAGAATCCAAAGTTTCAGATATTTTTATGACATTAGACCTACAGACATCTCTGTCTTTGTCCATATTTAAAGAATCGTCTATTTAGTACGAGCATCTGAACCCTTGTTTTCTAAACCAAGCATAAACAGGCTTTAAGACCTTAGTATAAATTCTAGGGGCTGATGCTAGGCCAAAAGGGAGACAAATAAACTTGTAGAGTTGTCCTCCCCAAAAGAACTTCAAAAACTTTTGAAAATCTTCATGAATGGGAATGCTAAAATATGCATCTTTCAGATCTATGGACGTAAAGAAATCATTTTCCTGAATAAGTTCTACTATAACCGAAAAAGTTTCCTGTTTAAAATGCTCATAGGTTACAAAATAATTCAAATACTTCAAATTAATAACAGGTCTAAACTTTCCATTAGGTTTAGGAACTATGAAAATATTTGATATGAACTGACCATATTCATGTTCAGAGGGTACTATTGCCCCTTTACATAGCAGGAGTTGTATCTCTTGATCTACTATTTTTCTTTCTGAATCAGAAAAAATTATTTCTTTTGGGATATGTTCTTGAATAGGATAAGAGTCAAACTCAATTTTATAACCAGAAATGTTCTGCAATATCCAGGGATCACAGGTAAATTTTTCCCACACATCAGAACAGAATCTCAATCTACCTGTGCCACTTACCAAACTTTTGTTTACGACGTCATGTCCTCTGGACTGGTGGCAGTTGCCTGTTTTTTGCCCTTTTTTGCCACTACATACTGGGGTTGATATTTATAATGTGGAATTTGTGGTTGTCTAGGATAAGGCTGATAACGATAGTAACCCCTACCATATCCACCATTACCATAATAGCCTCTATGAGGAACACCTCTGCCTCTAAAACGACCCCTATATCTCTGGTTGGCACCATAGCTACCACTACCATAACTAACATAGTTGTAACCACCGTCTTTTGCTACAGTTTGACTAGTGTCACACTTTTTAATTTCTTTCTGCACATCGTCCCCAAATAAGGAAGTAGTAATTGGTGTGTTAATGTTACATAGGTTAGAATATTTCTTTTTAAGTTGAGGACGAATCATGTAACGCCTTCTCAAAGAAAGATTATACTGTGCTTGTCCAAATAATGTCAATGCATCCGCAATCATAGTTTTTGCTTCCACATTGGATTTAATTTGAGGTTTTAATAAAGTAGCCAACTTGATAATTGGTAAAATACCAGTAGCTATTAAAGACTGAATATCCCTGAAGGATTTATCATATGTTTGAGCCCTTTTTGGCATGTCATTCCATATTTCAGCATTGACAGAAGGAGGAGCTAATTTTTCACAGTTGGATGGCAACTTATATCTAGAAACTATTTCATCAGTCTCACACTGAGACGTACAAGCAGCATTTATTAAGGACGCCAAAGATGGAGAAATGGGTTCTCCCTTCTGAGGAGTTTTCAACTTTGGCAATTGCCAGGCAAACTCATCATCAGTACCAGAATTTATCACACTTTCGGTGTCAAAGAGGGCTCCAGTAATTTGGCTACCTATTGCCTGTGGAGGAGGAGGAACATTTTCATTGCTTGACATGGGAATAACCTCCGTGTCACTACATGCCTCATTATCAACCTCTATGTGCATATTGGGGAGGTTCTCCAAACTGCCAAACAAATATGGCAAATCTTCCTCCTCAGCAGGCAAATAAGAGTCTTGAAAACCAAGGAGTTCTTTTAGTTTCATTATGTCACTATCTGACAAATTGTCCAAGTCCATGACATTTGATTTCTTACTTTTCAAGCTTTTTCCCTTGGCCAGATTCGCGGCCGAACTTCCTTTGGCCGAACTTTGTTTGGCCGAACTTACACTCGGTATATTTTCTTTTTCCGAAGTCAAATTTTTTTACTGCTTCGTCAACGACGAAGGATTATTAATACTATTCTTACTTTTAGTAGAGGCCTTTGTTTTTTGCTTTTTCTTCATGGTGACTTTGTCACGAATAATAATATCTTCGGCCTCAAAACCAGAAAAGTCCGAATCGGCGTCATTGTCGCCAACTAGTGACAAGACATCGTCTTGCCCAGCCATACTAACTAAACAAAGCTTGGACTTCGTCCTAAGCTGGCTGAATAGATAGAATAATTTCACAAAAAGATGAGAATAAGTACTCACCGCCGAAATTGACAATATAGAATACGTGTGCCACGTTTGAACGCAGAAATAACTATGAACACTTTTCTTGGGATTTCCAGTTTTATAGCGAGGCTAGTATCGGTCACGTGTTTATTTTACTTGCTTGAAAGAGCGCCGAATTTGAAAACGCAGAATAACATGCTAGTTATACATGCGAAAGCCAAAGGCTTTACGGGAAATAATGTCACAAATTTGCAATCGAAAACACTGTTTCTAATGGTTTTTGATCCGCGCTAATCGATTGTTAAGAGCAATTTCGATTGCCACTACCTGGTGTGAAGACTGGTTTTACTATTTGGGGTATGTTTGTGGAGAGAAAACCCATCTTATAGATGGATAGATACAGTTTCTAAACAATTTCACCATAGTCCACACACCGGGTAGGCGGCAATCGTAAAAACTCTTTACAATCAATTAACGCAGATCAAAAACCATTTTCTGTTGCGCCAATTTGCAATCGAAAATGCTTTGTCTAATGGATTTTGATCCGCGCTCGTCCATTGCATGAGCATTTCGATTGCCGCCTAACCGGTGTGGTCACATGTTACTGAATATTGTTCCATAGTGCAGTGACCATAATTGCCATGCCATATTATCTGTTCATCTGTTTCCCAGCTTCTGAGCTTTGTGAATGGTGTCTGCATTGCATGACATATACTAGTTAAAAGAAACACCGCATTTTAATTACTTCTCCAATTACTCTTAATATACTGAGCATGCAAAAAAACACTAAAACAATGTCTTATCAATTATTATGCAATGTTATCACGTTGATAAGACGTTGTTTGATGTTAAAATGAGGATATGTGCCAGATTAAATTATTTCAAGACATTTTCAAATAACTTAATGCGGTGTTTCTTTTTATGGCTAGTATACTTGTAGCCAGACTATCTCTCTGCTATTCAGCAAAGTGTTCTGTGCATATATAATGTAGAAATAAAATGAAAATGACCACTCTAGAAGTTTGTAACATTGCAGAATTGATAAAATATAGTACTGAATAAAATACATTTGTCAAAAATTTGGTAATTTGTAGGGTTAAATTCCATTTCAGAAATGAACAGACAATGATATGGCGCAGACTTGTTTTGTCTATCAACATATTGATGTCATTTGACGTCTACTTCAGAATGGTTGTGCTAGGGGTTATATTGATGCCTGTCCTAAAAGGGGAGTTAATTCGTCCCCAAGTTATCTTTCCTGCCCTGCCCCTGATATACCAGTTTGTCGATGCTGTTGTTATTAGAATGATATTGTTACAAGTTTCTTTCTTGTCAGAGATGTTTGTGACTGTAGAACGGTCAGAGGTATATAATATTCATTTAGTCCTCTAAAATGGGTTCATTCTGTAAAAGTTATCTAAAATCGTTTCATTCTATGAAATGGGGGAGTTTAGCCTTCCCTCACAATTACATGTAAAACTTCAGTTTACGCCTCATTACGTGAAAAATAAAGCGTAATTACATGTAAAACTGCATCTTGCCACGTAAAGACATGTAACTACGCGTTAAAGTATGTACTGCAACAGAAAGCCAGAAACACCACATAAAATTTTACATGTAGTTACATGTAAAAGTTGATCTTTAGAAAAATACACCTGGCAAAACCTGTAGAAATCTAACTTTGTCAAAATAAAGCCTGTAAAACAAACTATCTGAGGACTTAGAACATTTCTACACGTAAAATCATGTAAAACTGAGAACTTAATCATCTGTGTGTGTAACTTGAAACTTCCTGGTTCCACTTTGTAATATAGTTTTATGAGAAAATGACTTTTTATGAGGGTACCAGCTAAAGAGAGGGAAAGATACAATCTTGTATTTCAAATTTTGAAGTCATGTTCATGTGTAGAGATGTAAAAATGAAAATATAATGATTTGGAGCTTAGTACAGTACTGGATACAATGTTATCAGAGTGAGTAGATGGAATGATATTGTAATGACTAAAATTTATTTCAAAAGCTTTAATCTCAGTCAGACGCTGAAACATGTCAACTTGTGCATGACATCATTGACCACATAATTCAGCCCATATACTTTGCATTCACAAGCACTGAAAGGCTAGCAGCTGGAATGATGACTGGTAGGACATGCAGATTTATGTAAATTTTCAATGTGAGACAATGTTGCTTCCTTGAATTTGAAAACCACCAAATCACAAACACTTTTCTTGAAAATGGGATTGGTAGGAGGGTTATATTAATTTTTATCCCCCGACCGAAAGGTTCGGGGGATATAGCGATGAGCCTGGCGTCCGTCCGTCCGTCCGTCCGTCCGTCTGTCCGTCCGTCCGTCCGTAAACACTTTCTTGTCCGCTCTATATCTTGAATACCCTTTGGAATATTCTCATGATACTTCACAGATATGTAGAACAGGTCATGACGGTGTGTCGCGAAAAAGAATGACAACTCTTGCTTTCTTACTTTTTGAGTTATTTCCCCTTGATCATTTTAGGTATGATTTCGTGTCCGCTCTATATCTTGAATACCTTTTGGAATATTTTCATGATACTTCACAGATATGTAGAACAGGTCATGACGATGTGTCGCGAACAAGAATGACAACTCCTGCTTTCTTACTTTTTGAGTTATTTCCCCTTGATGGTTTTAGGTCTGATTTCGTGTCCGCTCTATAACTTGAATACCTTTTGGAATATTTTCATGATACTTCACAGATATGTAGAACAGGTCATGACGATGTGTCGCGAATAAGAATGACAACTCTTGCTTTCTTACTTTTGGAGTTATTTCCCTTTGACGATTTTAGGTGTCTGCTCCATAGCTTGAATACCTTTTGAAATATTTTCATGATACTTCACAGATATGCAGAACAGGTCATGACAATTTGTCTCATACATGAATGATAACTCTTGCTTTTAGACTCAGTGAATTATTTCCCTTTGGTAGTTTGAGCTGCTGTTTGAGTCTCTGCTCCATAACTGTATAACCCTGGCCAGCTCCAGAATTTGAATAACTGTGTACCTTTTAGAATATTGATGATCATGCTGTGATATCTTATCAGTGTTCCTAACTCTCTCTTACCCCTCCACATTCGTGACCCCTCCCTCCCCCCCCCCCCCCCAAAAAAAAATAAAAAAATTCCAGATTTGGATTCTTTGTCCAAATTCAGTTACTAGAGAGCTCAAAATTAGATTTGTAGGGCTTGTACTTTAGAAGTTATTCACACATTTTGAAAGTTGAATGTATCGTATGCTATACATTTGTGTATATGGTGGCTGTTTGAGATATTACCTCTTTTTAGCAGTCAAGCATACTGTTTTAGTCTGAGTGTTAGATAATCATGCATCTGTTAACAGTTAATGTCATTCAGAAGCATAAAAGAACGACAATATATTACTAATATGTGTTTTGAAGTGCACCCTTTTTACCAAGGCCCATGGGGGTCTTCGGTCGGGGGATTTGCCATCTCCTCTGATGGCTATTTTTAGCTCACCTGAGCACGAAGTGCTCAAGGTGAGCTTTTGTGATCGATATTTGTCCGTCGTCCGTCCGTCCGTCGTCAACAATTTCTTTAAACGACATCTCCTCCTAGACCGGTAGGCCAATTTCAAAATAATTTCACACAAATGTTTCTGTTATAGCCCTGAACCAAAATTGCTAAAATGGTTCCGCTCCGCTGAACAAAATGGCCACCAGAGCTAAAAATAGAAAAACCTTTAATCGACATCTCCTCTGAAGCCAGTGGCTGGATTTCAAAAAAATTTCACAGAAATGTTTGACTCATGGCCCTGAACCAAAATTGCTAAAACGGTTTCATTCCGCTGAACAAAATGGCCGTCAGAGCTAAAAATAGAAATCTAAAAATAGAAAAACCTTTAAACGACATCTCCTCAAAAGCCAATGGTTCGATTTCAAAATAATTTCACAGAAATGTTTGACTCATGGCTCTTAACCAAAATTGCTAAAACGGTTTCGCTCCGTTGAACAAAATGGCTGCCAGAGCTAAAAATAGAAATAAATCTTAGAATGACACAGAGGGCACAGTTTTGACCCAATTGTCATGAAACTTTGTCAGAATGTTTATCTTAATGAAATCTAGACCAAGTTTGAAACTGGGTCATGTGGGGTCAGAAACTAGGTCACTAGGTCAAATCTTAGAAAAACCTTGTGTACACTGTAGAAGGAACAGTTATGATCCAATCTTCATGAAACTTTGTCTGAATGTTTATCCTTATATACAATCTAGGCCAAAAATGAAACTGAGTCATGTGGGATCAAAAACTAGGTCACTAGGTCAAATCTTAGAAAAACCTTGTGTACACTCTAGAGGGCATAGTTACGATCCCATCTTCATGAAACTTTGTCAGAATGTTTATCCATATACAATCTAGGCCAAGATTGAAACTGAGTCAAGTAGGGTCAAAAACTAGGTCACTAGGTCAAATCTTAGAAAAACCTTGTGTACACTCTGGAGGGCACAGTTATCATTCAATCTTCATGAAACTTTGTCAGAATGCTTATCTTTATGAAATCTAGACCAAATTTGAAACTGGACCATGTCAGGTCAAAAACTAGGTCACTAGGTCAGATCTTAGAAAAACCATGTGAATGCTCTAGAGGGCACAGTTTCGTTCCAATCTTCATGAAACTTTGTCAAAATGTTTATCTCCCAACAAATCTAGACAAGGGTGCAACTGGGTCATGTTGGATCAAAAACTAGGTCAGTAGGTCAAACCTTAGAAAAACATTGTGTATACTCTAGAGGGCACAGTTTTGGTTCAATATTCATGAAACTTTGTCAGAATGATTATCTTAATGAAATCTATGCCATGATTGGAACTGGGTATTGTCGGGTCAAAAATTACCGGGTCAAAAACTACTGGTAGGTCACTAGGTCAGATCATAGAAAAACCTTGTGTACACAATTCTGTGTTTATTGTGTGTTGAATTTTCATGAAAATGTGTCAGAATGTGTATCTTCATGAAATATAGGCCAAGTTTGAAACTGAATAATGTCTGATCAAAAACTAGATTGCCAGGTCAGATCTTAGAAAAAACATTGTGTACACTCTAGAAGGCACAGTTTTTGATCCAATCTAAATGAAACTTTGTCAGAATATAGATTAGAAAGTGCAAAACTGCTCCAATTGAACCATCATCAAATAGATGATCTTCCATGTTATTTCATCATAACTCAGGTGAGCGATTTAGGTCCATCATGGACCTCTTGTTCTACATGTCCTGTGGATAGAGCGGATTTATTACCACACATTGAAAAATACTATATTAATCATAATAAACACCCCTGCTATAATAAACGTTCCCTGCCCATTTTCTGAAAATGATTTTATTTTAACTTGCATGAATTCCTGTTTGCTTCATTGGATGTGGTAGTACTTTGAAATGGGGTATACTCTTATATAAAAGAATTTGCTCCTCTAGGAGCAAATTCTTTCCTTCAAGAGTTGATCCCCTCCCCTACTGAGAAGGGAGGCCAAAATAGGAGAGCTACTTCCACTGAATGTATATCTGTTCACCATAGTACTGTTTATTAGAGGTATTTTGGCATGAGCGGCTGATTAATTTTGATTTAGGCTCTATAGAGCTCCCACCCCCGACCCACTTTTGTAAAATCCAATGCCCTCGGGCATTTGTTATGGCTTGAATGAATCAGATTGACCAAAAAACAGTGTTCTTTTATACCTGTATTTTACTGTTACATGCAGTATGAACACCATTTCATGTATTTTCCTGGATCAATTATGTCTATTCTTTGGCATCTTTATTACAAGAAGAATTTTACCCAATGGATAACTGGTGGATGACTTGCAAATTTACATTCTTGTCAACAGTATTTCAGTCATATCAGGACGATGGAAGGGTGATAATGAAAGGCTGTGTGTAACAGAACCTGCTACAGTTGGAAAGATTTTCACCCTCAGCAGGTCTCGGACCCAGGACTGCTACATCAGCAGGCCAGGAATTTCACCCGTAAAATTTTCCAGAATTTTACATGTAAAATTTTACGGGTAAAAATTAAATGCATAAAATTTTACGCAATAATAATTTTACGTGTAACTTCAGGACACTGTATACCTACATGTCATTTTCTACACGTAAAACCATGGTAGAAAGGTACATGTTAAAGTTTATGTGTAAACTGATGAATACGTAGATTAATACATGTAGCTACATGATATTGTGCGTAAAACTATCATTTAAGTTTCAAAGGCAGTTTTATGAGGACCTTGTGAATGCGTAAAAGTTTACGCATTAAAGGAAGTTCTACATGTAGTTACATGAAAATACGTTAATTCGTCCCCAAGTTATCTTTCCTGCCCTGCCCCTGATATACCAGTTTGTCGATGCTGTTGTTATTAGAATGCTATTGTTACAAGTTTCTTTCTTGTCAGAGATGTTTGTGACTGTAGAACGGTCAGAGGTATATTATATTCATTTAGTCCTCTAAAATGGGTTCATTCTGTAAAAGTTATCTAAAATCGTTTCGTTCTATGAAATGGGGGAGTTTAGCCTTCCCTCACAATTACATGTGAAACTTCAGTTTACGCATCATTACGTGAAAAATAAAGCGTAATTACATGTAAAACTGCATCTTGCCATGTAAAGACATGTAACTACGCGTAAAAGTATGTACTGCAACAGAAAGACAGAAACACCATGTGTAGTTACATGTAATTTTCTACGTGGTCAATAATCAGATCTACAGTTATCCTCCTGTTCTTTATTTTTACGCATTCACGTAACAGCCTGTAAATGGAGGTGCCAATACTTCGCATTCCTGGCATTACGCGTAAAGCCATGTTATTTACCCATATTTACGTGTAATTGTGAGAGAAGGGCGTGACGTGAGAGTGTGTGTTTGTGACTTTTTGAGATGACATGCTAACAAATATAAAGTCAATATTGTCAGTTCTTTAAGACAATCTCAATATATACAAATATAACACAGGATCAGACCGTAGGAATAGTTCTGATATGAAATCATTTCTGCTAGCCTGTTACTTTTTCTTTGGGAATAATGGTGGGGGGGAGGGTGCTGATTTTTGGAAGCAATCCTCAAACATTTTGTGATATTTCATGACTTAACTCTTTAAGCACCAGTGACAAAAAAAGCATAATTTGCAAACAGCGTAGATCTACATGAGGCAGCTCATAATGAGCTGCCTCATGTATATCTACACTGTTTGCCCTTTTGTCTTTGAATTCTCAATATGAAATGTCTTGTACAAGGCATTTTTTTTCATTTTTGCAGACGTAAATATTGTCGTCTGCTTTTTGGTGCTTAAAGAGTTTTTAAAAAATGATATATGAGTTACTGACAGTCATGGCAAAATTTAACTAACTCTTTAAACCATTTTCATGAACTTTTACTACTGCAACATGTAGTTGTTGGAGCAGGTTCAGAAATGTTCCGTTATTTCAAAATAATAAAAAGACAGACAGTCAAAGACATTTCTTCATAGACATCGGCTCAATTGATCGTAGTCACAAAATTTATCTTTAATGGTACCTGTCAGCTACATTATTAAGCTGGCGTCACACTGTCCCGATATTGACACCCGATGGCTATACGATAATGGAAATGTTCATTTTTGGCTCTGATTGTAATAACATTGGGTGTTTTGTAAGAGCATCTAAAGCCATCGTATGACCGCCGGAGGATTTTCTCATGTTTCGGCAGCAACTTCGTGAGCGGTGGCAAAATCTTTGGCATGTCAAAAAATTGCCGAAGGACACTGCGAAGGCTCATTTTCGTGTTGAGTTCGTGTGTCTATTTTGCCTTCGTAAGGCCATCTTGAGGGCATCGTGTTATCTTTGTCTTTACTTCGTGTGATCATCGGTGCCATCGGGCATTTTCGCCTCACGAAGACATTTCGAAGGAAACAAGAAGCAGCCCGATTGTCTTCGGAAGGCAACACGACTTCGTAAAGCCCTCGTAATGCCGGCGTGTAGCCATCGAATTATAGTACGACGGAATCGAGATAGGACCACGGTGTCGGCGAAGACAGCCGAGTTTGAAAAGATCAAGCGTTTCTTAAGTGTCATGGTAACGTGGGCATATATAAGGGCAGCCTCAGAGCATCTTCCTCAGTAATGTGAAACTGCCAAAGCTGTAATAACTTACCTTGTTTTTATGGCAATCTATTTTACTATTTATCCTGTTAAAGAGACATAGAATAAAATATATGAGATCTAATTTAACAAAGTATCAAGATATCTTTATTAAATGAGATATTTAATAAACTGTATTAGATATCTTATTTAACATATAATATATCTTGTAGGTTAAATAAGATATCTGATATAGCAGATAAGATATCTGTTTTGAGAAATAAGATCTCTTATATCGTATAAAAAGTATCTCATATGGGATATAAAATATCCGATATCATATACAAGATATCTTATTTTACATTCAAATAAAGAAATCTTATTTATAAACGAAGGTATCTTATGGGAATTAAGATATCTTAGTTACGAAAGAAGATATATGTTAGATATCTAATATGTTTAATAAAATATGTTGTACATATAAATATATAAGATAGCGTATTTAATGTATCAGATAGCTAATATAGTATATTAGATATCTTATAAGATATATTAGATATCTTATAAACGATATATCTATGGCAAATACGATACCTTATTTCTAAAAAACCGATATCTGATAAGGTTCCTATAATATCTTATTCAATGTATAAGTTATCTTATTTGTTAAATAAGATTCCTCATCCAGTATATAAAATATCTCATTTAATGTTGATATCTGAAATACTATATATGATATCTGATATACTATAAAAGGTATCTAATATACTATATAAGATGATATTATTTAACATTTCAGATATCTTATTTCGTAATTAAGTTAAATAAGATATCTCATTTACTTGGAGAAAAACGATATACTAAATATTTTATCAGATATCATTTATAGTGTATAAGATATATAATATTACAGATTAGATTTCTAATATGATATATTAGATACCTAATTTAATATTTAAGATACAAAGTATATATTAAATTAAATAAGATATCTTGTATAATATATTAGATATCCGATGTTCAATATTAGATATCTTATACACTATATTAGATATCTTATATGTTATATTAGATATTTTATATGGTTTACAAAATATCTAAATTTGGAAATAAGATATCTTATATAGCATGTTAGATACCTATATAATAGAATGAATAGTAAAAGGGCTTGCCATATGTTTTGCCTATACCATCGGGAGGGCACGTGGCGATTTCGTAACCAAAAAATGCATCGTACTCTCAATCCGACGTTGTGTGACCATCGTGTGTACTTCGGATAAACTTCTTAATAAAAATACACATCTTCGTACAGCCTTCGCATAGCATTCATGTGTGGTTTGAGGGCCATCGCAGGACCTTCCGATGGCATTGTACTTTCTTCGGTTGTTGATTGGCTGTTGACCAAGTTCGGGGCCAACTTCGCGCGAAATTCAAAATTTCATATTCGTATGGCAATTTTGGGACAGTGTGACGCCAGCACTAACGACTTCCGCGGCAGTCACTTTGTTAGCGCAAGGTTTACAGAGTACAGCGAGGCTCTGACGTCACAAATCTATTTACCGCGACTTTAACTGAGCGGTTTTATACCGTTATAATTGAATCAAAAGAAATCAGTTTTTTGGTGGAATATTTTATCTGACAGTTGACTTTAACAAATTGCCATCACCTTTAGAAGGACATTGGTTGCAGTAGATTTGTAGTATAGGTGCACTGATCTCACAGGGGTGGTACTTCATGGATTATGAGTTATCTACTTGTAACAAAATTCTGGCTTCAGTTTGGAAACTTAATTCATAGTAAATACATTTAATTGTAGTCCAAAAAAGGAAATACTGTTTACTTGTACCAAAATGAGAAAGGAAGAATGTTGGCAATACCAGGCGCAGAAATAATTTTTTAAAAAAAAAATACAGGTCGGGGTATCCATGCCTCATGCATGACTGTGTTATTTGACAAGCAGAAGCAAAACATAAAAAAAAATTTCCACCAACACTGCCGCAGACGGGCAAGACAGGAATTTTGTGGACTTGTTGTTCCTAATTGTTCATAAAAACAGTTCTGGCTACTGAACCAGGTTGTAAATCTTAAAGCACCAAGCAAGCAAATGACAAATTTTGTCTGCAAAATTCCCAAAATCATTCTGTCATGTTACATCATATTCAAAGAACTCAGTTCAAACAGTGTAGATCCTGATGAGGTGGCTCATAATGAGCTGCCTCAGCTGTATCCATGCTGTTTGCAATTTCAGTATTTTCATTTTTGGCACTTTAAGTCATTATACAAAAGTTTGTTTTTGTGTGTGGTATGTCTACAGCTCAAAATCAGAAAAGTTACTTGGCTTTTGAGAAAATTGCTTTCTGCTTATTGTGTAGCTTTGCTTTGCCACAGACTTCTCCACCCGCTTCACACCAACCATAAAATGGGTACCTTTCTGCATTTTCAGAACGAGATAAAATACCACTGTCGGAAGAAAAAATGCAAAAATCTATTTTCAGACATGAGCGTTATCTGTTATGGCGCAGACTCATGGTGTATACAAACCTGATATTGTCCTTTGAAGTTTATACAAGAATGGTTATTTTAGGAATTCTATTGGCTACTATCTTACAAGGGAAAATATTTCTTCCTGAAGTTATCTTCCCTGCCATACCTCTATGTCGACTGTTTATTGAGTCTTTTGTGTTGAGAGCGGTAATGTCCCAAGTTTTTCGTTTGTCCGAGATGTCTGTGACTACACAGAGATTGGAGGTAACTAACCCTAAGCATTCCCCACCCAACCTCACCCCAGCTTTACTCCCTTTTCCCATTCCTGCCCCCACTATGTGCTAGTTTTGATGTATGGACAACATTCCCTGCCACCCAACCGTTTTCCACCTTCTCTGCCCCACTCGGTTCCAGTTTTGATGTAGCAAAACCGTTCCATCCCCAGTCCCTTTTCTCCCTTCCCTGCCCCACTATGTTCCAGTTTTGATGTAGCAAAACCGTTCCCCACCCCATTCCCTTTTCTCCCTTCCCTGCCCCACTATGTTCCAGTTTTGACTTAGCAAAAGTTACTAATTTTACAGGAGCAAACACAAAAAGTTCAGACTTAGAATAGATCAAACCTAGAATAGATCAACCCTTTTAAGACCAGAAGCCTTTTAGACCAGTGGACTTGTCCATCCATATTATTGCACATTGTCATTGTTTTTCAGGAGTGAACGACTGATGTTATGGCGCAGGTTGTTGCTATTTATACCCATGACCATGCAATATAATGTCTTTGCAAGGATGGTAACTCTAGGTGTAGTCATATTACCGGTGATAAGAGGAGACTTAATTCGTCCCCAGTTTATTTTTCCTGCCATACCATTAATAAAATTGTTTATTGGATCAGTGGTTTTGAGGATGGTAATGGACCAAGTTTATCGACTGTCAGAAATGTTTGTTGCTGCTCGTCGCATAGAGGTATATATTGTGGTCGGCAGAAGTTTAAAATATTTCAATTTCTCCTGTGGCCTTACCCTTAAAAAGTGCCAAAAAGCAGTTGACAGAATTTGCATGTGCAAAATTCAAAAATGAAATTGTTTATCCAACCTATATTATCATAATCAGGATTCAGAGACTAAGGCACAAACAGTGTGCATCTAGAAGAGGTAGCGCATTATCAGTTATGACCTCCCCAATCTGCTTATTCATTTATTTTCATTTTTGGCACTTTCAGTGTTGAAAATGGGCAATTTAATGTTGCTTACCTGAACTACATAGACCTTCTAAAATGGGGTCAATTCTTACAGGAAAGAATTTGCTCCTAGAGGAGCAAATTCTTTCCTTTTAGTGTTGACCCTACTAAGAAGGGAGACAAAATAAAAGTTGCAAAGTGTATCCATACACCTTAAGATATTCTTTAGGGAAGGACCACAAAAACCTTCCTGTAGAGAAATTAGAAGTTATTACCAAATGTAAATTAAGTTAGCTCCCCTTAACTTGTACTTTTTATATGCAAATAATCTGACCCTGCTTTGCTTCATACTCATGGCAAGCCAGCTGCTTGGTGAAATCCATTAGTACTATGAATTTTGAGATTATGATCAAAATTATGTCTTTTAGAAGGGAAGTTGCAGTGTCAATTGGTTGTACAGTTAAACTGGTGCACATTGTCAGTCATTTGATTTCAGGAATGAACAACTGATGTTATGGCGCAGGTTGTTACTATTTATACCCATGACCATGCAATATAATGTGTTTGCAAGGATGGTAACTCTAGGTGTAGTTATATTGCCAGTGTTAAGAGGAGATTTAATTCGTCCTCAGTTTATTTTTCCCGCTATACCCTTAATTAAGCAGTTTATTGAGGCAGTAGTATTGAGGATGGTAATGGACCAAGTTTATCGACTGTCGGAGATGTTTGTTGCTGCTCGTCGTATAGAGGTATAATAGTAATGTCAGCAGCAGTTTGCGAATTGCTTCATATTTCTTGTTTACAATTTTGCCATATTTCATCCAAAATTTACCTATAATTAAACCTTCGGCTTTAAATTTTCTTTCCATTTAACATGAAGACAGTGTATATTCTACTATCTGTCTGTGACGGCGTTGACATTATAGTACAAGAAGGGTTGTGCTATGAATCTGCCAGTTACAAATGTACTTATTCAGAATGTATTGTGATGGAGGACCTTTCTGTTTTTCATTAAGATGCATTGTTTTCTGTGTGTTGCGTTGGCATTAGCGTGACAGTTTGTTATAGCAATATCTTTTGAATCCATGGCATTGGTGTAATTTTACCAAACTTGCATTGATACATCATTGGAACATGCCAAAGAGGTAATTAGGTTTTGGTGACTTCGGCCCCATTTTCAAGGTCACAGGAGGTCTTAGGCCCGATTTCACGTCAGTTTAAAACACAGACTAACTTTTAGTTATCAAATATTTTACCTGTACTGTAATGCAGCATTAGTCATTGATTAGTGCTTAACTCATGTTTTAAAGCGACATGAAATCGGGCCTAAGACTCTTAAGTTTTCTGTGTCGGCATGACAATTTCTTGAACCTATTATACCTGGTGAATCAATCAGTGGATATTCACCAAACTTGCACGGATATATCATTGGGACAAGTTTGGAGCTGATTAGATTTTGGTGACCTTGACCTCATTTTCAAAGTCACAGGACAACTCAAATATCTGAAAATTTCACACTAAAAGTCAAATATCTCATGAGCTTGTTGCGCGATTGTTGCCAAACTTGCTTGGATGTAGCTTTGAGCTAATCCCAGGAGTTGACTAGGAGCAAAACCTTTTTCTGGAGCTCTGAAATTGGGCTTCAGGAATTTACTGATGTCCTAGTAAAAACCACATAGCATATTTTAAGGTACATTTTCAGTAATACAGGCTGGTTCCATATGAAGGACCTTGACATAGCTCATGATTGTGTCCTCATCAGCCAAAGTAGAAACTTCTCCTTGTTATACAGTTCTGGCAGTGGCTGATTAACTACACTTTATGCCTGATTTACTACACTTTATGTTCTAAATAGTGCCCCCTTTTGTAAAATGCAGTGCCTCGTGGCATTTAATAGGATTAATATGGTATGTTTTGACAGAAGCAATACTAAGTTTGCTGATCAATAAAACTGCATACCGCCAAAATAAATGTCAGTAAATATTCTAATATATGAGGGGATAGTCGGGTCGGATGATGGTAATGGGTAACTCTCAGTGCGAGGTGTCCTGGTAATTTGGATAATGGTAGGGTACCAGTAGGGTTTGTTTGGTTATTTCTTGTCTCCCCTATCATTCTTCTTTTCATTCTCTCTCTCGCTGGGAGACAGCCACTGTCTGAAAGGGCTGTTAAACTGTTAACAACCAGCCAGCCAAAATCTGATTTACGATGATTTATAGGCCGACTAACAAATATAGTTACCATTGAGACGCGGTTGCCATTGATACAAGTAATACTATGCAGTGTTACATCATGAAAATTGTAATAAAAAGAACTTTCCAGTGACAAGTCAACTGTAGATATCGCAAAATACTGACTCACATATGATGACAGATCAACCAATGAAATAGAGCGTTACATTGTTATCATATAATAAATGTATTTATGGTGTATTGATGGCAATTACAGAGCTCCAGATAAGAGGGATGGAGTGAGCGAGTGAGTGAACTCGGGTTTAACGTCCCACCAACAACGAGGTCATATGGAGACGGTACCTCGGTTTAAAGTCTCATCCAAAAGACCGGAGAAGCGAGGGATCGATCTTGCGACCCCTGGAGTCATAGTCCAGAGTGTTATCCACTACACTACAGCCGCTCCTAAGAGGGATGGATGATGACCTGCAATTTTTACTTATTTTCATCAGTGTTTCAGTCATATTAAGACAATGGGTGGGTGATAATGAAAGGCTGTGTGCAGTGGAACCCCATTTTCGATTGAAAAGATTCCCGCCTACAGTGGGGAAAAACCCGGGACCGCTAGATCAGCAGGCCAGCACTTATCCTACTGACCTACCAGGGCTCCATACATCTCAAAAATCATAATTAGAACTTTCCAGTGATTAGTCAACTGTTGATATTGCAAAATATTGAATCGCATGTGATGTCAGATCAACCAATGAAATAGAGTGTTACATTTTATCATATAATAAATCTATTTAGGTGTATTAATGAAATTACAGAGCTCCAGATAAGAGGGATGGATGATGACTTGCAATTTTTGCGTCCTTTTCAACAGTATTTCAGTCATATCAGGACAATGAAGGTGATAATGAAAGGCTGTGTGCAATGGAACTCTGTTTTTATGGTGGGAAAGATTTCAGGCTTTAGTGGGCCTCAAACCAGGTGGAACCGCTAGCTCAGCAGGTCACCGCTCAACCCTGGACTGAGCTATCGGGTCACCTTCAGAAGAGAGTAACAGGGACAACTTTTCATATTTCTTCATAAAAGTGTATGTTGTGACCTTCATTTGAATTGTTTTACTGAGAAGGTTCTAATGAGGGGTTGAAACACAGGCTTTCTTTGAGAAATACCATAATGTGTATAAGTCTTTGGACACCTGAAATAATTAATTTTCCATTTGGGACAAATGGAAAATTAATTATTTCAGTTGTCCAAAATTTTAGGCACATTAGGGTAAGACAAATAATTTGTCTTTGAGCTATCCTCAACACCCTCTCTGATCTGGATCTCTAATTATCTTATTATTGTTGTGAAAGCTCATGAGCTGCGGCACGACAAAACCAACAAAGCTGCCTGTGCGCCCAGTGAAGACTCAGATCAGACTGGACATCTGCCCAGTCTGATCAGAGTCATAGCTGTTGTCATGGAGGTAGCTTTGACACTTGGCTTCCATTTAAATGCAAAGGGAAGATTCTGATCAGACTGGCCTGCTCTGAGTCTTTGAGTGGGGCACATGCTACTTGGTTGGTATTATCATAGGGCTCATATGTATTTATCTAAAGATGGTGGTAGCCTTCATATATTTCTGTCTATCACTGTTTCAGACATTCCTTCAGTTAGATGAATTAGGAGATGGAAAGAGGGAAAAAGAGAAAGAAGAAATTATTCCAGTCAAGGATTGTTATGTCAAGATCAACAATGTTACTGCCAAGTGGGATGAGGTAAGGCTGAAAAATATTCCAAAAGCAGATGACAAAATTAATGCCTGCAAAATTTCAAAAAGGGTTGAAAAATTGCATTTGGCATGGTGTCAGTATCAGCATCTTTGTCTTCAAGTAGCGCCGTTGGTGGTATTGCCGCGTAACGCAATTGGTAGGGCACCTGACTCATAGGTCAGAGGTCCTGGGTTTGAAACCCGGTCTGGCCACATACTTTCGTTTCTCCTTCCGCTGATTCAAGAAGGGCAGTTGTCAGTTACTGGCGAAAGTATGTGCACTTAGTACTGGTTAACCGCTTAGGAGGTCTAAGCCTGCCTAGGAATAGTGTGGTTAGGATAACTGACCGTCCGGACATGACCATAGATGTTTACCGTGGACGTTAAGCAATAAATCAATCAATCAATCAATCTGACTCAAGAGCCAGAGGTCCCCAGTTGATACCTGGTCGGGCCACTTACTTTTGTCTCTCTTTCCACTGATTCAAGAAGGGCAGTTGTCAGTTACTGGCGAAAGTACGTGCACTAAGTACTGGTTAACAGCATAGGTGGTCTAAGCCTGCCCAGGAATAGTGTAGATGGTTAACTGACCATCCTGACATGACCATAGCAGTTTATAAAACAACAACAACAATGAGTATCAACAAAGGACTGTTTTGCTTAATTTAAAGAGTCATAATACCTTGCTGTGTTGATGGATTTAGGACTATCTGAGGCTATTTAAGACATAAATGTACTATCAGATACTAAGACACAAAAAAATTGAGCCGCGACACAAGAAAACCAACAATGTGGTTGTGCGCCCAGTCTGATCAGAGGCTTCGCTGTCCGCATGGAGGTAGCTTAGACCCTTAGCTAACCTTTGAGCACTTAATGAAGAGTCTGATCCAAATGGGCTGATGCCCAGGCTGAACTGAGTCTGCCCTGGGCCCGCAACCACATTGTTGGTTTTGTTGTGTCATGGCTCAGTTTTGATTGTTGACCTTCTCCATGATTGACCTCGAATGCTTTTAAATTTCCTCTCAAGTACATGTAGTTTAAATAAAGTAAAGTGGGATTTCCACAATGTCTTTGAAAATGTACGTTTTGGGTCAGCAGATTTGAAAGACCACTACGTAAAGCAAACCATCCACCAGGATGTGTAATTGTTCATTTGTAAGAACATTACTTTATCATTTAACCCTATTGCACTCAGAACAGCCATTCTGAGTGCAATAAGGACAGCCCAAATTCCATAGAGTTTCAGCTATTCTGAGTGCAGTAGGGTTAAATTGCTAAAAAAGCAGATGAACAAATGTATGTCTGCAAATTTTCAAAAAACGTTTTCTCCTTAGAACTCAAAGACAAGAGGGCAAGCAGTGTAGATTCGGCTGAAGTGGCTCATTATGAGCTGTCTCATCTGAATCTATGCTGTTTGCAAATGCAACTATTTTCGTTTTTCGTGCTTTAAGTGTTAAGTATTATTTTTCAGACTCTAGAACAGCCAACATTAAAGAATATATCGGCAACTGCCAGTGCCAGAAAACTCTTAGCTGTGATTGGTCCAGTAGGAGCAGGAAAGGTTTGTATTACCATGTTAATCCTATTAAACTGCCTGGGGGGGGCTATTTTCACCTCCCTTCACAGTAAGGGTTGACTCTTAAAGGAAAGAATTTGCTGGTCTAAGAGCAAATTCTTTCCTTTAAGAGTAGACTCCATTTAAGAGCTACTTCACCCAGAGAAGCAAACATGAATTCATGCAGGTTGAAATAATGTTATTTTTGGAAAAAGAGGCAGGGGTGTCGATTAATGTTTTCACACATTATTTTTGGACACAAACAAATCTGCAGCCTCTAAAAGCAGGCTCAGAGTGGTTTGTCTCTGCTAGTCGAAAATACCATATTGGGATGGATTAGTTGGAGCAAATAATGCAGGCCGAAATCAGACTAAAGGAGCAGTCTGATCAGGGCCTACATTTTTTGCCATTCCATCCGCATCTTTGGGCTCATTACTGCCTTGTGTACCATTTTAAGGTTTTTGTTGTTGTTGACTGAGTCGTAACAGAGCATCTAGAGAGGCTCAGTGGAACAAATCCATGGCCCCACCATAACCATGGTTCGTTACATTTTAAGGTTAATTACTGTAATAATTTTAATTTTCACAGTTTTTAGAATTTTCGTTGTGTATTCAATGCATATCATCACATTTCAAGGCACCTTTTTCTAGTTCATAAGCCATTTTGTACTTTTATTTTCAGTCTTCATTGCTGATGTCAGTTCTTAATGAGTTGCCATGTGAAGGAGGAAGTGTAGAGGTCAAAGGTCGGGTGGCGTATGTCTCCCAGCAGCCCTGGGTGTTCTCCGCTAGTCTTAGACAGAATATCACATTCGGAAATAAATATGTGAAAACTAAATATGAGAGGATTTTAAAGGCTTGTGCTTTAAACAAGGTATAATTTATACATAACCAACAATGTTATTTGAAAATACAGTTTATTATTATGTAATACTACATATTCATAACAAGATATACTTAAATACAATAACACTAACTATATCTTAAAAAGCTATCATTATTTTTGGCTCTGCCATTCAAGGGGCCGCTCCCTCATAGTTTGACCCTGAAATTGCATAACTGAGACCTGGGGGTAGCCTTGTAACCGTTGGGTGTTAAAGAATAGGCTTTGCTTATGACAGCCTGAGGGGAGGCTTGACGGAGCTATCTCAGGCGTTAGAGTGCCCTTCACAGAGAGATCCTGTGATGCCTGAGGGGAGGCTTGACGGAGCAACTCAGGCTTGAAAGAGGCATGTAATGGAGACCTGAGGGGAGGCTTGACGGAGCTATCTCAGGTCTCAAAGAGGCTTGAATACCTTCACAGGGAGATCCTGTGATGCCTGAGGGGAGGCTTGACGGAGCAACTCAGGCTTGAAAGAGGCATGTAATGGAGACCTGAGGGGAGGCTTGACGGAGCTATCTCAGGTCTCAAAGAGGCTTGAATACCTTCACAGGGAGATCCTGTGATGCCTGAGGGGAGGCTTGACGGAGCAACTCAGGCTTGAAAGAGGCATGTAATGGAGACCTGAGGGGAGGCTTGACGGAGCTATCTCAGGTCTCAAAGAGGCTTGAATACCTTCACAGGGAGATCCTGTGATGCCTGAGGGGAGGCTTGACGGAGCATCTCAGGCTTGAAAGAGGCATGCTATGCAGACCTGAGGGGAGGCTTGACGGAGCTATCTCAGGTCTAAAGAGGCTTGAATGCTAATGAATGGAATGATTCCATAGTGGCCTGAGGGGAGGCTTGACTGAGCTATCTCAAGGCCTAAGTGATACGTGAATACCCGAGACCTCATCAGGCTACTCCCAGGTATGTTTAACCCACACCATGATTTTGGGGGTTAGTAAAGGCCTAAAGGCCCCCAACTGTGGAAGAGCAGCCACTAGAATGGAAATTGCAACTGACATTATTTAGTTATAACGGAATACATATGTGGCAAAATAACCTGAAAACATAAGACCTATTTCAATACAAATGTAACAAAACTGTTTAAGTTGATAAACACTAAATGCAGGAGGTGCTGGGGTGGATGGCTGGGAACGATTTTTATCTGGAGACAAGCTGATTCAACAATGGCAAAGTCACAACTGACCCAGGCTCTGCTACATAGTTCTACTTGATAATCTCTGACTGGTTGCCCTTAAGTATCCAGCCCTCCCATTGGTCAGATCTAATGACCAATAGGGAGAAACTCCTTTCTGAAATAACACCTTGCACCTGCACTCTTAGACAAAGAGACAGTTATATAATTCCAATATACACAGTCTACTGGCATTCCATTCCCTAATAAACACCCTGCACCTGCAGCAAGGACTGAGCCAATACACAAGCTAGACTGCAGGTGTCCAGGACACTTGCAGCTATTAAACATAAACAAAGTTAAGGCCCAGTCTGATCCTGGTCTGTCCAGATCCAACCCTGACCATAATCTACATATACAGAAACTGGCTACAGTACATATCCATTGATAATGTTTTACACTAATATAAATTTCATTATATGCAAAGACCTGTGGAAATAACACATTGTCAGGTCATAATCTCTCTCTGTCTGATCATGATCTACAGTGCGACAGACAACTATGAGTAAAAGTTATGTATAAACCACAATTATAAAAATTGCCATTTTATACATAACCAACAATGTTATTTGAAAATACAGTTTATTATTATGTAATACTACATATTCATAACAAGATATACTTAAATACAATAACACTAACTATATCTTAAAAAGCTATCATTATTTTTGGCTCTGCCATTCAAGGGGCCGCTCCCTCATAGTTTGACCCTGAAATTGCATAACTGAGACCTGGGGGTAGCCTTGTAACCGTTGGGTGTTAAAGAATAGGCTTTGCTTATGACAGCCTGAGGGGAGGCTTGACGGAGCTATCTCAGGCGTTAGAGTGCCCTTCACAGAGAGATCCTGTGATGCCTGAGGGGAGGCTTGACGGAGCAACTCAGGCTTGAAAGAGGCATGTAATGGAGACCTGAGGGGAGGCTTGACGGAGCTATCTCAGGTCTCAAAGAGGCTTGAATACCTTCACAGGGAGATCCTGTGATGCCTGAGGGGAGGCTTGACGGAGCAACTCAGGCTTGAAAGAGGCATGTAATGGAGACCTGAGGGGAGGCTTGACAGAGCTATCTCAGGTCTCAAAGAGGCTTGAATACCTTCACAGGGAGATCCTGTGATGCCTGAGGGGAGGCTTGACGGAGCAACTCAGGCTTGAAAGAGGCATGTAATGGAGACCTGAGGGGAGGCTTGACGGAGCTATCTCAGGTCTCAAAGAGGCTTGAATACCTTCACAGGGAGATCCTGTGATGCCTGAGGGGAGGCTTGACGGAGCATCTCAGGCTTGAAAGAGGCATGCTATGCAGACCTGAGGGGAGGCTTGACGGAGCTATCTCAGGTCTAAAGAAGCTTGAATGCTAATGAATGGAATGATTCCATAGTGGCCTGAGGGGAGGCTTGACTGAGCTATCTCAAGGCCTAAGTGATGCATGAATACCCGAGACCTCATCAGGCTACTCCCAGGTATGTTTAACCCACACCATGATTTTGGGGGTTAGTAAAGGCCAAACGAGTTTGATGCTAATCAAATGAGGCCCCCAAAATGTAGAACCAAGAAGAAAAGGGAGGAAGTAGTTAATACAAAACCGTCCATAGTGGACCTTGAAACTCATCAGATATTTGATTTATTCCCAGATATGACAGTTTCTCTTCAAAATTGGCTGTGTGTCGGAATGCTGAGATTCCTCAAGGCATTCTCTACTGTACATCCGGGAACCTTTATGTATCTCACATAACACCATGAGTTCCAACGTTATCAGCTGATTTTCAATTCTGGCAATGGCTGCTGTTGTAGCAGCCCGAAAACAAAATGAATGTCCACCATAATTTGATTGTGTATCGGCCAATTGCTCCAAGATACTCTATAGTATGACAGAAACAACTTTCTGCTAAATGGTTGCTTTTGAGAGTCTAGAAATAGTGGGGCTGCACACTTCTCTGTCTTGGGGAGCAGTTCACTTCTAAGTATCTTTGCAATGCTATGGCTAACCTGGAAACCAATCCAAATAGTCGGACAGCTGAAAACTTTGCTCACTATGACACTCTGTGCATATAATGGAATGACTACCCTACCAATAAGGCTTGAGACCAAGGCATGAAGTGTACAAACTCAAAGCCTTGGAAAATTTATGCCAAAGTGCACAGGTTTAACACCTAAGGCTTGAGATATAGCTGTGAAAAGGTACTGTCTCTTGCAATGAATGCTGGGTGATACCAGACGGATGGAGAGAAAGGCATGAAATGGTGTTGTCTCATTATTCCAGGTTGAAAGCTAAAGGTGTGAAGCGATGCTGTCTCGGGGCCTTGGAACAAGCATAAAACAGTGCAGACTGATAGGATTCAATACAGAGGCCTGAAAAAGAGGCGTGAAATTGTTTTGTCTAATGGCAAGGGCAGGCGTGAAAAACAGCACAGGAGAAGAGGTCATTCCTGAGCCTGAGCGCTAGGTGTGCAATGGTGCTGTCTCATGGCTGGAACAGGCATGAAGAATCAGTGCTCTCAAGGATAATCCCTAAGCCAGAGCACTAGGCATGAATGATGCTGCTCATGGCTCCAATCGGACTTGAGACTAAATGGTTGCAAGTGTAGGATTATCATGAATTAGCAGACTCGGTCATGCATTGTTGTGCAGATGGAACAGTATGAGACATGAAAGCTGAGACATAAATGCTGATGGTGCTTGGGGTAAATTCCACAAATCAGGTTAGCCTGAATTGGTAATAAGTCAAACTGTTACATACCTGCTTGACAAGTGATATTTTTGGGAAAAGAAGGCCAAATGAATTTGACAAAAATATCTTAATCACGCAACAACCCCAAGTGCTTGAGCAAAACACAGACCAGACCATTCACACAATGCAGGGTGATATCACAATTCTGACACATCTTCATACACTAAAACCATATTATACAAATTTTACATACACTCTAACACCTAGATTTGCAGAATTTTCATACATGATAACCGCTGCATGATTCTCACCCGGACTATAGTAGAGTGGTTAAAGCCCTAGGCAATGTCGCAGAATGTCCCAGATTTGACTCCCAACTGGGACAAATGAGGCAAGTAATGTCAACCCAGCAGCAAATTGGTGAAGTTTGTACCTGTTTGAATAAATGAAGATTAAAGGCAACAAATGGAGTGGAATGGGCTTCTACCTCATATGCTATGCTGAAGGTGTGGTGGCCTCTAATATCCTCCATTCCCATGGCCACAAGGCACAAGAAAAGTTAACTTTGTGTACTACTTTCACAGTAAAATATCAGAAAGACTGTTAAGTGCCTTTAAAGGTAAAAAACATTAACACAAAATAAACTAAGGCCTTCACTATACTTCTGTCACCATAAATCAGTTAATTTTCCCCGTGAACAGATCAAGGATACTTATGTACAGGGTGGTAGCCACTCTAGTAACAGAATTACATGTATGTAGTAAATGAAACACCTGGCACAACTAGGGAACTGAAAGAATACTCCAATACTAGAGCAGGTATTTTACGCCCCTTCAAGTATACTAGCCGGTCACGAAAACCAGAGATAAAAAACCTTCATAGGAAAAAATGCTCTGGAACGTGAGTCGATGCCATGCTAAAGCATACCTCAGGACAGGACGTCGACCTCATCCCAAAAATACCTGATCTGTATACTGTGCCCAACAGTATTCATACACACAAATATTAAAAACTCTACTCTATAACAAGTAAAAGTTGAAGTGAACGTTGAGAGAATGGACCATCAATGACCAAATTTGAATAAAAAACAATTAGTCACCTAACACAAAAACAGGTGACCACATGAGGAATATTCTATCCTAAAAACAAAGTTTCTTGCTATATTTAAAACACACACATATGACTTATGAACAGTGCTCCCTCCTTACAATGATGATGTTATTCCCGAACACTTTAAATTGCTATTACAGAGAATACAGAATATATACCGGTACTCTGCACAATAGCAATTCAGAGCAGATCAAAATGACATGTAGGAATTTGCTGTTGTAATGAAAGCAGTTATATGCTATTATAAAGAGGGTTGACTGTGTACTATTAAGTTGAATGACAGCTAGTGCCGAACCCACATACGACTCTACCAACGCCCTATGCACTTAACTTTTTCAAATGGTGACAAATACTAGTAGTTTACTTTATTAAGCGCACATTTCTGAGAATTATTATACACTTTGCAAGAACAAATTTAAAGGTTAAGCCTCAGAGAAAAGCTGCTTATGGTCATAGAAGGCTAAAGAATCTTACAAAAGAAAAATAAAAGATTCCATAGCACTTTCAGCTCTTGTAAACAGCAAACAAAGTGATACACTAGTAAAAACATATGCATTCATCATAAATTGTCATGATGCGCACTGGTAGGCACATATGCACTCCTCGGGTTGAATAGTGTATGTCTATGAAGATGATGGTGTACCCCATACAAGAATTAAGTCACAGAAATGAGTTCAGAAAAGTTAACTTGTTAATATTAATAACCATCTGAAGATTTACATCTAAAGTACATGTAGTAGTATACACAGCTGGACTTGTTTATTTACTGTCACTGTTCTTATTACCAGTTGAAACAACACAAAGTCCATGACAAGCTTACCGCCTATGCCGTTGCATGTAGCCTGATATGTATGGGGTCATGCCTCTGAGTCAATTTTAGTTTTTGATGTGACAGGACTCTGCAGCATTCACCATTGGAGGTTTATACTTGTACGATTGTCATGTTAACACATTTAAGTGTACATGCTGAATTGACAGGTTCCATCTGAATATGCTCGGAACACCAGAATGGGTGTTTGAATACTTGTAATGTTAAACGTAAAATATTCCCGCAAGTAGCTGAAGCCACTTCAGCACAACTGTCATTCAGCTTCATTAATGTAATTCCATCTCAAAGATTCTAAAATTCACAATAATGGTTATTGTCTACCTGCGGCAGCTGTCAGGCTTCCAGGACATGACCCTCACCAACATATATGAATATAACATCTGCAGTTATTGCATTAAATGTAGCACACGCCCGAGCAAAAACCGAGAATACATGCTGCTCACTAAACTGCTTGAGAAACTGCAAGCACTTCCAAGGATAAACTAAAATTTAAACACAGTTTCATTCAAATTAATGTGATAAGTTATTCCAGATCGAAGAAACCTCTGTAAATAGTTTGTGTCCATAGAATATGTCAGTGGCTGTGAACAAATCTAAGCCTGAACTTCTTTCAATTGTAAATTACAACTTGAACACTATTTCATTCCAATTTATTGATATGTTATTCCAGATCGAAGAAAGTATGTGTTAAAACCTCTGTAATTAGTATAATATTTTGTCCATAGTGGCTTTGAAACAAATTTAAGCCTGAAATTCTTCAACTGTAAATTAAAACTTGAACACTATTTCATTCCAATTTATGTGATTTGTTCTTCCAGATCGAAGAAAGTATGTGTTAAAACCTCTGTGATTAGTATATGTGTCCTTTGTGGCTTTGAAACATGTTTCAGCCTGAAATTCTTTCACTTGTAATTAAATTAAAATTCTAACACTATTTCATTCCAGTGTTTGTGGCTCGAAGTTCCCGGATGAGCCCTCTGACTCTATAAGTCATTAGAATTGTAAATTTATGGCCCTAACAAGCCAGAGCTTGAAAGTCTTCCAGTTGTGAAAGATTTAATGAATTCTGTGCCTGCATCACCTGATCTTTCGAGTTGAAAGTTAATTATTATCTCTTATCACATACACTAGTTTATTTCACATGAATTCACTTTCTGCATTTATCAATGTTTTATTCCATTATGTTACACAATCCTCTCAATCTGTGGTCAAAGCTCTGCAATAGAAAAAAAGAACGCTTCTCGGCCTCTACCATCACCCCTGTGATGGTGAGACAGAAAAACAAATCCTCTGACAGATCACAATAGTGTATATAATGATCTGACAAAGAAAATCAGACTGCTGGTGAGAATATCCGAGACTGAGAACTTGTTTCATACAGTATGCAGTATGAGTAAAAAAAAAAAAGAACGATTTTTATCTGGAGACAAGCTGATTCAACAATGGCAAAGTCACAATTGACCCAGGCTCTGCTACATAGTTCCACTTGATAATCTCTGACTGGTTGCCGTTAAGTATCCAGCCCTCCCATTGGTCAGATCTAATGACCAATAGGGAGAAACTCCTTTCTGAAATAACACCTTGCACCTGCACTCTTAGACTAAGAGACAGTTATATAATTCCAATATACACAGTCTACTGGCATTCCATTCCCTAATAAACACCCTGCACCTGCAGCAAGGACTGAGCCAATACACAAGCTAGACTGCAGGTGTCCAGGACACTTGCAGCTATTAAACATAAACAAAGTTAAGGCCCAGTCTGATCCTGGTCTGTCCAGATCCAACCCTGACCATAATCTACATATACAGAAACTGGCTACAGTACATATCCATTGATAATGGTTTACACTAATATAAATTTCATTATATGCAAAGACCTGTGGAAATAACACATTGTCAGGTCATAATCTCTCTCTGTCTGATCATGATCTACAGTGCGACAGACAACTATGAGTAAAAGTTATGTATAAACCACAATTATAAAAATTGCCATTTAAACAAAACGTTGGATTCACCTGTACTTTTGCAAAGCACGAGTCTCTAGGAGCTATGTATTAATAATAATACCCCTGATGTATAAAGTATGTCAGATGGAATGAGTTTTCGATCAGTCCAATTGTCAGTTCATTCATTTGTCTGTCCATTTGTCACTCTTTATACCAAAAGTTGTTCATAACCACATGTCAGATTCTTTTCATATTTGGTTTTATTGGAGTCACTGTAGTAATACTTTTAATGTAAAATATCTAAGCCCTTGGGTTAGGCCTCTGTGTGGAAATATGGCCCCATGTTAAAACAGTCATCTGTCTAAGGGCCTGCTGGAGTTCTACTGAGGGTTTCAAGAAAAGTTTTATCTGAAATACCCTGATGTGCTTAAATATAGGGATACCCCGAAAACATTTGGGACAAATGGAAAATTAATGGTTTTTAGGTGTCCCAATACTTAAGCACATAAGGGTAAGAAAAATGATCTCAGAATAGCCAGCTCAAATTCTCCCTTTTACGTAGAGCTCCCTTGAAGTGTCTTTGACGAGATTATGTGGAGGAGAAGTATTGTTAGTATAATACAGTGCTCTAGATAAGAAGGGGTAACAAGGATAATTTAGGGATAATTTTCAACATTTCTTCATAAAAGCATATGATGTACCCTCATTAGAACCGTCTCACCGAGACGGTTCTAATGATGGTCACAACATATGTGTTCAATGAGAAATAAGAAAAATTGTCTCAGAATTATCCCTATTACCCCCTTCTCATCTGGAGCACTGATGATGTTCAACATTCATCTCAAGAAATGCAAAATACAGGCTTCAGATGGATGTTTACTTAAAATGTGAATTTATTTGGGGTCAGTTTTTCAATTTTAAAATGTGAATTTATTTGGGGTCAGTTTTCAATTTTTCATATAATACAGGTGATTGTTAAATCAAATTTGACTATACTTTTATTTGCATTATGTACCGTTGATCTCTTGCATTTCTTAGGATATTGATATCATGCCACATGGTGATGTGACCCTGATTGGTGATAGAGGGGTCAGTTTGAGTGGTGGTCAGCGGGCCAGAGTCAGTCTAGCAAGAGCGTTATATATGGACGCAGATGTTTACTTGTTAGACGACCCTCTGAGTGCTGTTGATGCCCATGTTGGAAGACACATCTTTGAAAAGTAAGTACCATATGAATCCTAATAACTCCCCTGCTCTAATAAAAGCCCCCTGCCTCTTTTCTTAAAATTATGTTCTTTAACTTGCATGAATTCCTGTTTGCTTTTCTGGAAAAGGTAGTCTCCCCTTTAAGAGTTGAAATGGGTTCTACTTTTACAGGGAAGAATTTGCTCCAAGGGGAGCAAATTCTTTCCTTTAAGAGTTGATCCCAGCTGAGAAGGGATGCAAACATAGTAGAGGTGCTTCCTTTGAAAGTTTACCCATCACTTTTGTATTGATTTATCATAGGTATTTTGGCAGTGGCTGATTTACTACACTTTAGACTACAAGTAAAATGTTGCTCTAGTATAGAGCAAAGGAGGAAGCGATGCGGAAAACAAAATTTAAGATTTGATTATCCATTATGAGTAACTTTGTATAAAATACGGTATCGAGCTATCAATGAATTAAAGTATCGATAATTTATATTCTTAAATCATTTTAAAATGACACGTAACGCTGGATTGTGATTAGCATGGTAATTTGGAACAACACAGCATAAAATAAGGCTATATATACAAATGGACAAAAGTTCTGCACGGTCACTGTTAATTTCACAAATAGTTTCAAAAACTTAAGTTAAACTATTGCTACCAGTTTTATTTATAGAGCTAACAACAAAAATTAAAAAATAAAAAAATGTTATAGCTTGGATGAATGGCACCGAGTTTAAGACAGGCACCCTACATTTACTTTTAAGTTCATTATTACAATCATTATGTATAAAAGAAATGCACAGTTCCTGTTCGTGTACTAATATATGGAAAAACCGATTCTAAAAATAAGGCAGTTATGCAATAGCTGAGTTCCATCGCGCGGTCTTCTTCGCGTGTCGATGACCTCAAGTCTTGTAGGTCATATATGAAAAGAGACTACCTCGAAAAATCGAAAGGATACTATAGTTATAGACGATATTATATGCTATTAAAGTTTTCGTTCTCGCTGAACAATTATTATTTTACCCAATACCATGAATGCTAAACGCTAACTTGATTAAACACTTACAGTGCAAAAAATGAAAAAAAATCTTTTAGCTGACTTATTTGCAACAATACAATGCATTTATCAAAGCCGATGATTCTTTCGACATTTAGGACAGAAAAATAGTTCCATGTTTTTGTCCCAAAATATAGAAAATAAAAATAATAAAGATCGAAAACTGATATTTCAATGTTATGTTCCAGGTAATTTGATGTTATAATCGGAATTATAGTGATAAAATCTGCATGAAAGTTCACTTTTTAAGTCGCTTATAGCAATAATCAATAAAACAATCTACACCCAACGCCTTCCCAAACTCATCACAAATAGCACTGCGTTGGTACGCAGCGCAATAAAATAATGCATCCGGCTTCCCTTTTCGCTAAATGCAACGCCCTGGGGCATTTAATAGGATCAATATGATAGTATATGTGTATTATTTCTATAGTTCATTGGAGTCCGTTCTTTCAATGAAAAATACTTTCAATTCAAAGAAGAATGATGTTTAAACCAGATTTGACAATTCCAGTGGCAAGCACAAGAAAAAAAGTTGGTATAAAAAAATCAACAACAAATCTGGCTCTCTTATCAAAATGGAACACATTCTTAAGTTGTTCTCAATACATGATTAAGGATGTACTATCGTTAGGAATTTTTCAGCTCTGTGCATCCTTATGTATCTGTATGCGATAAGAAAAACAAAAAATACCGTAAGTGCCTTACAGCCTATGTAAGTATTTTAAAGCAGTAACAGTGAATGCCAACAGAAAGAGAGCAAGTGAGATCTATCGAGAAGTGGGGGTCAGACTTGCTTTGAAGCATACCTTGTCGGTATCAAGAAACTAGCAATTTTGATTAATGCAAATTAGTTATAGCATTTAAGATAGTGAAAAATTGCACTGAAAATTAGTGCTTTTGGTAAAGAGAGTGGTAAATCAATTGAGCATTACTATAACTCAAAGTTTTTAACAGTGACTCTCAGTTTTCTTTTCAAAATTTGGATATATTACTTTCTGTCACCTAAAGAAGTGTAAGGAAAAGATAGCAATATTTGTATGAAAAATCTTCTTCTGATTTGAAGCACATCTGGAAGCCATATCACTTTAGACAGTTGTTTTGACCTCACATGCCAACTGCACATATTCAGTGTGCAGTTTGCTCCTTGAATAAGACAGGGTCTGTGAAAGGGAACTATAGATGCTCGCACTGCATGTGTAAAGGCATTTTGCAGCCTGTACAGTTGATATTGAGTTCTAAGCATGATCAGCTCACAACAGTCAAAAGTGATATGGTACAAGCTTTGATTGATTGATTGATTGATTGATTGATTGATTGATTGATTGATTAGGTTTAACGTCCCTTTGAGACAGTATTTCAGTCTATATCGGGCCATCTCCCAGAGAAAGGGAGAAAGAAAAGAGAAATGATAGATGAGAGAAAAAATGTCCAAACAACCCCCACCCGCACCTACTGCAAGCACAGCAGCGCTTTGCCCTACTATCATCCAATTCAGTAGGACGCCTTGGCACTGGAAGTTACAGGCAGCACCTTTGCACTGCCTAACCACCCCCTGGTACAGGCAGATCACAGCATGTGCAGAATGATTATGTCAGAAGAAAGGTTTTTTGATGACGCTTATCATATTCATATTACTGTCTGATCATCCCTTTTATCTTTCAGTGTTGTTATGGGTGTATTGAAGGACAAGCCCAGGATTCTAGTCACACATCAACTACAGTTTCTTAAATCTGCTAGTCAAATCATTATACTAAAAGAGGTCGGTTCAATGACGTTTTTTTTTCAATAAATACAAGTAAATAGAGAGTGATTGTAATATTTTATACTTCTTTGTCATAGTGGGAGCTGGGGGTGGGGGGGGGGGGGGGGGTGGGGGGGGGAGGGGGAGTCTGTCCCTATACTTTTTTTGTCTGCTCTTTGCCTTTAATACCCTTAAGCATATTTTCTGGAGACTCCATGGTAACATATAATAGTTCATGACAAGGTATATGGTGACTCTTGTTGTATACTTTTTGAGTTAAATTGAAATGTCTTTTTTTTTTGTCTTTTTTTTCATTTGTATACACAGAAAAGATTGCTTATGCTACACATATTTGTGTATCTTATACATACAAGTGACCACAAGCTGAAAAGGTCCATAGCACCTATAGAATTAGTATTGACCTGCAGTCATGTCGAAGTCTTGCTGTTCACTTATATATGCCTCAATGTGTATAAACTGTAAAAACTGGCAGTACTGTACTGCTATGCATGCTAGTATGAGTCTTTACTTGTCATATATGCTGCCCTCAGCACCTTTTATGCATGTCAAATTATCATGAAAAATATTAGAGATAGAAAATCAAATAAATAATGCAGAACTTTATCACTGCAGGGTGAAATGATAGGCTCAGGTACATTTGACCAGCTGTCGACTTCCGGAGTCGATTTCTCGTCACTGTTGAAAAGAGATGATGAAGAGAAAGAAAAGGCAAAGACGTACGACACACCCCACCCTCACAGTCCACATCCTCACGAACATCATCATAATCCTTTACGACAACATTCCGTCACCCACAGTATTCACAGTGCCCACAGTGGCCATAGTAGAACCAAACTGGACTCTGTGTCGTCACATCATTCCGTTAATGAGAAAGGATCTGTCATGTCACTAGCTTCCATCGGAACAGAATTTGAGGTATGTTTTAACTTTTTGGAGGTGATCTAATAATTTTATGTAAATGGTGTAGACTCAGGTCAGACTGATTTTTTGTGCAGAAGAGGGACATATGTTTTACTTTTGGTGGCATTATCTCCTGTGGAGTTTGCAGGTTTAGCTCTGTTTTGTGACAGTGCACTGATAGGTGAGACACCCCCTCACATGGTCCTGCAGGGGAAATCTGAATAAACTATTTAATGTGTTTCATATAAAACAAGAATTGCTACAATCAAATAAGTGAAATTTGTATAATGCAAACATTTTTGGAAAGCTGTGAAATGATTGCTTTAGACAAGTGCTGTATACTTTGCTTATTACTGGACCAAAAACAAATGACATTTTGATGCTTGTGATTGCTTATAAAGGTTACAAGAAAATGATGTATGACTGAATGCAGCTGTTTGTTGCAAATCGTTCTTTAAAACTACTATGATATAATGCTTAATCCTGGGTAATAATATCATAAATAGTGAACACTGTATAAGGACTTTATCATTATATCCCGGACATATGAAGTATCTTGAGGGGTATATAGTTTTTGCCTTTCTGTTCGTTCATCCATCTGTCCATCTGTCTGTATGTTAGTTCGTCCATCTGTCCATCCATCCTTTCATCCGTCGGTTAAATTTGTGTTAAAGTTTTGAGTTAAGTTTTTATACGCCCGTTTTGAAAAAACGGACGTATTATGGCATGGCGCTGTCCGTCCGTCCGTCCGTCCGTCTGTCTGTCCGTCCGTCAACATTCTTGTGCGCGCCATATCTCAGAAACCGTTTGAGATATCTTCATGAAATTTTGTAGGCATATATATGAGGATGGGAAAAGTGTCGTGTATAGTAATGGTTGCTCCCCCTTTCTTAGTTTCAAAGTTATGCCCCTTTGATTATTTTTTACCCTACTAGTCTTGTGCACGCCATAACTAGATAACCATTTGGGATATCTTGATGAAACTTCATAGCAATGTGTATGAGGGTCTGATGATGTGTCGCGTATAACAATGGTTGGTCTCCCCTTCTTCATTTTGGAGTTGCATCCCTTTGATTAGATTTTTAGGGTATTTTTGTGTATACTAATCTTGTGCATTCAATAACTCAGTAACCATTTGGTATATCTTAATGCAACTTTATAGCAATGTGCATGATCACAAGACGGTGTGTCAAATATAAGAATGGTTGTTCCCCCTTACTTAATTTTGGAGTAACCTCCCTTTGATTAGTTTTTTAGGCTAACCCATTCCCCCATAAGTCCTTTACCCTTTGAAATATTTCAATGAAACTTTGTAGGAATGTGTATAATAATGGGGTAATGTATCATGCGCATGAACCACAACTCTGGCTTACTTCCTGAATTATCTGCCCTTGCATCAATTTCTGATTTACTCTGTATCTCCTTAACCGTTGGAAATATTTTAACAAAACTTTATGGTGATGTGTTTATTGTCAAGGGAAACTAAGAGTTTATGAATTATCTCCCTTGTTTGACTTTGGCGTTTCACAACTTCTGAGCTGCTTCACCCTGGAACCTGATTTTTGGTGTACTAATAGTATTTGATGTGTTGTTTTGATAACATTGCGGTCATTAATTACAGAGTTGTTTCCCCTGTTTTGTCTGCCTATCCATCCTTCTATAAACAATCTTGTTCATTCTGTAACTCCTTCATGACACTGAAACGGGCGTATTATGCGCCGCTTGCGAAGCTCTTGTTAATCTTTGCTTTTATTTCCAATATCCTTAGATGGAACCTTTTGGTATGTGACTAAGTATACTTCTAGGTTCATGCAGAATAGCTGACATCATCTGGATGCTGCTGCTGACCTAAACTTAAACATTTGGGTTAAAGTTTTATTTTAAGTTTATATTTTTCTTTTAAATTTCCAATATCCTTTGATGGAACCTTTTGATATTTGACAAGGATTACTTTAAGGTTCATACAGAGTAGTTGACATGATCTAGATGCTGCTGCTTACCAAAGGTTATGGTCACAGACTTGTATATTTGTGTTAAAGTTTTGTGTTAAGTTTATATTCTTTGCCTATATTTCCAACATCCTTTGATGTATCTTTTGATATATGACTAAGTATACTTCTAGGTTCATGCAGAATAGCTGACATCATCTGGATGCTGCTGCTGACTTAAGGTCAAGGTCACAGACTTAAATATTTGCATCTAAGTTTTGCGTTAAGTTTATATTCTTCTTTTATATTTCCAATATCCTTTGATTGAACCTTTTGATATTTGACTAGGTTTTTTTAAGTTCATAGCTGCTCACCAAAGGTCAAGGTCACAGACTTGTATATTAATTTTTTGTTAAAGTTTTGCCTTAAGTTTACATTCTGTGTTTTTATTTCAAACATCGTTTGATGAAACCTTTTGATATATATCTATGTCAACTTTTATGTGACTTAGTAGCTCCTGTTAGAAAGCTCCTTGATTTGTTATCATTGCTCTTTTTTTTCTAGGCTGAAGCAGTACAGCTGCCAGAAGAAGAAGAAAGAAGTGGAGGGACAGTTGGATGGAGAGTTTACCTTGAGTACTTCAAAGCTGGTGCAGGAATATTTAAATTTCTAGTCCTTGCCATACTGTGTCTTGCTGCACAGGGGGCATACATTGCCAGTGATTGGTGGCTGTCTTACTGGTAGGTAGCTTACACAGTTTATTTTGAGTATTTCAAAGCTGCATACATGTGATGTCTCCCTGATCATCCGGGAGTCTCCCGGAAATGAAGTCCATCTCCCGCGCTCCCGGAAAGCCTTCAGAATCTCCCGGATGCTGAGTTTTCCCTTCATATTTTTTTTCTGATACCCCTTTTCCAACGCCATGCCCTTTTTCCCTGCCAGTAAGGAGATATCTACATGTGTATTGAGTCTATTGACCTGTATTCACAGCATCAAATATTGTTTGCAATAAACAGATAAACAAACACATCATGTCTGTTGACATTAATCCCATTATTCAGGTCACTAATAAACTCACTGACCCGTGAAAACACATGGAGCTATGTTTCAAAGAATTACCGACGTGTTAAGAAGATATGTCACGTGAAAAGAAGCCGATAGCCCTGTTTCACAACTACACAAAATAAACATGTGCAATACAGTTGGAGACTTGTTTTCACTGCTTAGATTCCCTGATACGCTTAGACAATAGATGCAAAACTCTGTTTAGACTGCACAGAGGTGCAGGCTGATCGGTGTCTTCACTTGTTGCTCACTCCGTAAGGAATTTTTTCCCCTGAAGTGCAAACCATACCTGGATTATTATACGCCCGTTTGAAAAACAGGACGTATATTGTTATGGCGCTGGCATCCGTCCGTCCGTCCGTCTGTCCGTCCGTCCGTCCGGCGTAAACTTTTTGTTTCCGGATAACTCCTCCTACAGTTTACATCCGATCGAGCTGAAACTTGGTATATAGTAAGACTATGAGGTGGACCAGCGCATATCGTTTCGAGGTTACGCTCCAATGATTTTTAGCGGAGTTACAGCCCTTTACTTAGAATTTTTGGGGTGTTCGTTTCCGGATAACTCCTCCTATAGTTTTCATCCAATTAAGCTGAAACTTTGTAAATAGTAAGACTACGATGTGGAGTAGCGCATGTTAGACGGAAATTTTGCTCCGATGATTTTTAGCGGAGTTACAGCCCTTTGAAAAAACGTGTTATGGCAGTTTGTATGGCAATTCTTTAGCATTCCATAACTTGGTTACTCTTTGGAATATCATGATGATACTTTATAACAATGTATATGAGGTTAAGACAACGTGTCTCATACAACAACGGTTACTCCCCTTGACTTAGATTTTGAGTTACCTCCCTTTGATTATTTTGTCAGGCTATATTTGTACACCTCATATCTAACTAACCCTTTTGACTATTGTGATGAAACTTGATAGTGATGTATATTAGGTTGACACAATATGTCACATATAAAAACGATTGCCTCCCCTTACTTAATTTTGGAGTAACCTCCTTTTGAATATTTTCTAAGGCTATTCTTATGCAAGCGATAAGTAGGCAACCGTATGGAATATCTTGATGAAAATTTATAGCAATGTGTATTAGAATGAGGCTGTGTGTCTTATATAAGAATAATTGCTCCCCCTTCCTTATTTATGGAGTTACATCCCTTTGATTAATTTCTTAAGCTATTCTTGGGCAAGTCATTACTAGGTAAGCGTATGGAATATCTTGACGAAACTTTATAGCAATGTGTATTAGGTTGAGACAGTATGTCTAATAAAATAATTGCTTCCCCTTCCTTATTTTTTTTTTAGTTACATCCCTTTGATTACTTTTTTAAGGCTTTTCTTTTAAGAACCTTAGTGTTTGAAATGTTTTGATAAACTTTATAGCACTGTAGACAAGGATGAAACAGTGCAAAAAAAACATTCAGAAACGGGCGTATATTTCCCCGCTTGCGGAGCTCTTGTTATATATTGTCGACAACTTTGATCATTAATGGTGTAAAAGTTAGGCATGAAAGTTTTGATATTTCTGTCTTCTGCATGGGTATAGTTTGTGTCAAAAACAGAATTTGAACATTGTTATATACATTTTTATCAGTTTTTACAGCTCTGAGTACCTTTAAACAAAACTTATTCGTTTATGAAAGAAGATAAATAGATACACTGAAATAGAAATTTCAAGGGAGGCAAATCTGTATGAAATCTCAAGTATACCCTTTTGCAAAAGCTAGATTCTGTGCCAGACAGATACCAAACTAATGATACAAATAACAGTAATATAATAATAAATGAATAATTATAATAATTAAAGAAAGGAGGTTTTTTTTTGGGGGGGGGGGGGGGGAACTCAAAATTAAACTAAACAAACTATACTATAGTTCATGTTCTGTTTTAAAGTAAAACAAAAATAAATTAAGTATGTGAAACAACGCATCAAAGTTGCCGTCAAAAAGTCTCCCTGATGGAGAACTCAATCTCCCTGAAATGAAATCCAAATCTCCCTCATGGTCATCGGGAGTTCATCACATGTATGAAGCTGATGCAGGAATATTTAAATTTCTAGTCCTTGCCATACTGTACCTGGCTGCACAGGGGGCTTACATTGCCAGTGATTGTTTGCTGTCTTATTGGTAGGTAGCTTACACACAGTTTATTTTGAGTACTTCAAAGCTGGTGCAGGAATATTTAAATTTCTAGTCCTTGCCATACTGTGCCTTGCTGCACAAGGGGCATACATTGCCAGTGACTGGTGGCTGTCTTACTGGTAGGTAGCTTACACACAGTTTATTTTGAGTACTTCAGGTTGCACTCCACAGTTTTTTTGATCGCTTGGTGACCCTACGGGGTCGACTAGACAAAGACACATTCCAGCCTGACTGAATGAATAAATCATTCTTTTTTCTCTTTGTATGTGCTGTACATATGCCAAAATACACTTTATAGCCATTTATAAACCCTACAAGGCCCCTTTGAGTTCTTAGTATGACATAGCTTGACTGAAACTCATTATACCCCCCGCAAACTGTGTTTGTGGGGGGGTATACTGTTTTGACGTTGTCCTTCCGTCCGTCTTTCCGTCCGTCCGTCCGCAACGCTTTCAATTTGTTTCAAATTTTGTCCTACCCCCCGCAAACTGTGTTTGTGGGGGGTATACTGTTTTGACGTTGTCCTTCCGTCCGTCTTTCCGTCCATCCGTCCGCAACGCTTTCAATTTGTTTCAAATTTTGTCCATGGATGCAGCATGTGAAAAGAGTTGATACGTATTTTTCAGTTTTTCCCGGAAGTGTTTTCCTGCTGAGTTATGCCCCTTTATATTTTTCATAAAAAAAGTTTGTGATCGCAACTCCTCCTAGACCGCTTGACCGATTTTCTTGAAATTAAGTATGTGAACACATATTCGTATGAAGATGTGCATTAAGGTTTCCATTTTGAAATCCGACCCCTATTTTTTGAGTTATGCCCCTTTCTGATATTTTTGGCCCTAATTTTGGGGGGTTTTAGTCGTTTTTGCTTTGATTTTATTCAAATTTGGTTCATTGATGCATCATAAGAAAATAGTTGACACGTGTTTTCCAGTTTTTCACGGAAGTGTTTTCCTGCTGAGTTATGCCCCTTTATATTTTTCGTAAAAAAAGTTTGTGATCGCAACTCCTCCCAGACCGCTTGACCGATTTTCTTGAAATTAAGTATGTGAACACATATTGGTATGAAGATGTGCATTAAGGTTTCCATTTTGAAATCCGATCCCTATTTTTTGAGTTATGCCCCTTTCTGATATTTTTGGCCCTAATTTTGGGGGTTTTTAGTCGTTTTTGCTTTGATTATATTCAAATTTGATTCATTGATGCATCATAAGAAAATAGTTGACACGTGTTTTCCAGTTTTTCCCGGAAGTGTTTTCCTGCTGAGTTATGCCCCTTTATATTTTTCGTAAAAAAAGTTTGTTATCGCAACTCCTCCCAGACCGCTTGACCGATTTTCTTGAAATTAAGTATGTGAACACATATTGGTATGAAGATGTGCATTAAGGTTTCCTTTTTGAAATCTGACCCCTATTTCTTGAGTTATGCCCCTTTTTGATATTTTTGGCCCTAATTTTGGGGGTTTTTAGTCGTTTTTGCTTTGATTTTATCCAAATTTGGTTCATTGATGCATCATAAGAAAATAGTTGACACTTGTTTTCCAGTTTTTCCTGGAAGTGTTTTCCTGCTGAGTTATGCCCCTTTATATTTTTTCGTAAAAAAAGTTTATCGCAACTCCTCCTAGACCGCTTGACCGATTTTCTTGAAATTAAATATGTGAACACATATTGGTATGAAGATGTGCATTAAGGTTTCCATTTTGAAATCTGACCCCTATTTCTTGAGTTATGCCCCTTTTTGATATTTTTGGCCCTTATTTGGGTTTTTTTAGTCATTTTTGCTTTGATTTTATTCAAATTTGGTTCATTGATGCATCATAAGAAAGTAGTTGACACTTGTTTTCCACTTTTTCCTGAAAGTGTTTTCCTGCTGAGTTATGCCTCTTTATATTTTTCGTAAAAAAGTTTGTTATCCCAACTCCTCCTAGACCGCTTGACCGATTTTCTTGAAATTAAGTACAATGTATGTGAACACATATTGGTATGAAGATGTGCGTTAAGGTTTCCACTTTGAAATCTGACCCCTCTTTCTGGAGTAATGCCCCTTTTTTGATATTTTTTATCTAAATTTTTTTTTGGGGGGGGGGGGGGGGGCGTGGGATTTAGTCATTTTTGCTTTGATTGTATTCAAATTTGGTTTAAAAAAAGTTGACCTGTGTTTTCCATTTCTTCACAGAAGTGTTTGCCTGCTGAGTTATTCCCTTTTGTAATTTTTGTAATAAAAGTTTGTTATCACTACTCCTTCTAGACTGCTTGACCAATTTTCTTGATTTTTTCTACAAGGTTTTTCCAGCTTTGCTCACGAGAGCCAATATTAGATAAAAGTAGACATGTTCAGTTACCTTGATAGGATTCTAGGATGAGCTATATTTGTTTGTAGTTGTTATAACATGTATGCTTTGTATAGCTTTGTAAAACTTAGATGATGAAGGTCCATGCTTAACTGTTAAATGCGGGGGGTATTTAGTAAGCCATGCTTACTGCCATCTCTAGTTTTTTTTAATTTTGGAAATGTAAATTTTGCTGTATGCTTTTTGGCCCTTTCATGGTTGATACAAATTAGATTACATATGTATGCTGTAGGTCGAATCAAGAGGAAGCGAGATTTGCCAAACTAGAAGAGGACAGACTACTACGTGAAGATGGTTATAATGTTACAAATATAACGATACCATACGTTGACTCTCACTTTAATGTTGGGGTGTTCAGCGGCATTATTGGTGGTGTCTTTCTGTTCGGGTTGCTACGAGCCCTGATGTTCTTCAAGGTGGCAGTAGACGCATCTCAGGAACTACATAATAATATGTTTGCCAGTATTCTCCGAACTCATATAGGTTTCTTTGACACAAACCCTGTGGGTACGTTAAAAATTACTTTTATATTCATAATTCTGAAGTTCAGTTGTTCCCATATGGGATTAATGTGAGATATATTAATTTTGAATTCAGTACTATTAATCACTAAATACAGTCATCTCACAATATCTCAGAGTCAAAGGCCATCTCAAACTACTGATATCTCAAAGTAAATTTTGTGGTCTCAGAAAATTTACTTTAAGATATCAGTAGTTTGAGATAACAGGAGTTGAAACGTGAAGAAAAATAGGAAATGTGTCCAAACTGTATTCTTTTATATAAAAGGGTATTTTGAGATATCAGTGTTTGAGATATCACGAGTCAGCTGTACTTGAAAGTTCCCCCATATGCATTAGATTTCAATTCCTGAATACTCTTCTCTTGTTGTCAGAATACTTTCCTCCTCTTGTTTGAAAGCTAGTCTACCAAATTTACTTAGTAGTAGACTGAGCCATTTTGACAGTGTTTGAGCATTGCCATTTTAGCCAAGCATGGGCATGTTTGTCATTTTGGCCACGCATGGTCAGTCTTGAACAAGACAAAATGTATAAAATAGGCCAGAAGACTACCATCTGCATGTATATATTTAAGTTTCCTTAACAATGACTTAGCCATAAAGAAATGTTCCTAAAGACAGGCAGACAAGGCTCAGATCAGTCTCTGATTACTATCCTCATATGACTGAAATACTGTTAAAAAGGAGTAAAATTACAAGTCATCCATCCATTCGTCAGTCTCTGATTAGACTGTATAGATGGACATGCTGATTGTAGTCATCTATTTACATGTGCTGTAAGGCTTTAAAGATAGTGCCATAAGATAGCAGCTGCTATGTTTCTTCTTTCAGGTCGAGTTTTAAATAGATTTTCTAAAGATGTTGGTCACATGGATGATCTTCTACCTATTACCTTCTTTGACTTTGTACAGGTATGTAACACCGTTCTTGTCTCGCCTGCAACAAGCGGAAGCCAGGCATAGGTATTACTTTTCAGGTGTTGACGGGGGTGTAAACTTTGAGTCAAGTTTTCTGGTGAAGGTCTGTTTTGGGACAATGCTCAGATATGTGAGACACAGCATTCTGTGGAATTTCTGTGTAGCATCAGATGTGCAAATGTATTCATGAGACCCCTGACATTGTTTTCCACTTCACTACACTAGCATATGAGATGGGAGAGTAGCAGTTTAAGACCCCATTTTGTTGGACGTGTACAAATGCAACTAACAGGCCTATATACTTCTTTGGTTTTTCTGCCAGTTTTACATAAAGACACTTTTTTATACGCCCGTTTTGAAAAAACGGACATATTATGTCATGGCGCTATCCGTCCGTCCGCTCGTCCGTAAACATTCTTGTGCACGCCATAACTCAGTAACCTTTGGGATATCTTCATGAAATTTGGTAGGCATATGTATTAGGTTGGGGGAACGTGCCGCGTACAAGAATGGTTGCTCCCCCTTCCTTAGTTTCCAAGTTATGCCACTTTGATTAATTTTTTCCCTGCAAGTCTTGTGCGTGCCATAACTAGATAACCGTTCAATATATCTTCATGAAACTTCATAGCAATGTGTATGAAGTCGCAGCGGTGTGTCGCATTCAACAATGGCTGCTCTCTCTTTCTTCGTTTCAGAGTTAATCCCTTTCATTCTTTCTTATAGGCTATTTTGTGTATATCTTGTACAATATATTGTCAGGGGAAAAAAGTAGAACAAAAACTGGTATATCTAGTATATTTAGGTTATCTCCCTTGTTCAACTTTGACAAGCAACTTATACAACAGTATTTGATGTGTTAAATATTTAAATAATGTTGCAGTCATTATAACCCCGCTTTGAAAAAGTGGGGGGTGGGATATACAGGTTTACATCTGTCCGTCCTTCCATCTGTCCGTCTGTCCTTCTGTCCCCTTTTAATCAAATTTTTCATCAAAGATTTCTTCACAACCATACAAGCTAGACTGGTCATATTTGGCATACAGGTTGATGATGACATGTTGTACTTCAGAATTGAGAACCAGCCTTCTCCTGCTTATTCTTCCCTGTATTTGTCTGATTTTCTTTCTTTCCATACTTTGAATAATGAATTTTTCGTCAAAGATTTCTCCACAACCATGCAAGCTAGAGTAGTCATATTTGGTATGCAGGTTGATGATGACATGTTGTATCGTGGGATTGAGAACCAGCCTTCGATCTCCTGCTTATTCTTCTATGCATTTGTCTGATTTTCTTTCTTTCCCTACTTTGAAAAATGAAATTTTTCGTCAAAGATTTCTCCACAACCAAGCAAGCTAGAGTAGTCATATTTGGTATGCAGGTTGATGACAATATGTTGTATCGTGGGATTGAGAACCAGCCTTCTCCTTCTTATTCTTCCCTGTATTTGTCCAATATTCTTTCTTTCCATACTTTGAATAATGAAATTTTTCGTCAAAGATTTCTCCACAACCTTGCAAGCTAGAGTAGTCATATTTGGTATGCAGGTTAATGATTACTTACTGTATCATGGGATTGAGAAACAGCCCTCTCCTCTTTTTCTTCCCTGTATTTGTCCGATTTTCTTTCTCTCTTTACTTTGAATAATCTAATTTTTTGTAACAGATTTCACAGCAACCATTCATATTTGGTATACATGGTAACAATGATTTCTCTCTCTCTCTATGCTTTTTGTTACGAAAATAACACCATTTGATTTAAGCAGTTAAGCGGGGATATAGTCGGACTCGCCAACAGTTCTAGTTAATTATAGAGTGGTTGCCTCTGTTTGTCTGCCTGTCTATCCTTCTGTAAACAATCTTGTTCATTCTGTAACTCCTTTAGGACATTGAAAGGGGTGTATTATGCGCCGCTTGCGAAGCCCTTGTTGTGACTTCCTGTTTACTTCCCTAGACAATGTAATCCTTCTAAAATTTCCCTAGACAATGTAATTCTTGCAAAATAGGGTCTATTCTTAAAGGAAGAATTTGCTCCTAGGGGAGCAAATTCTTTCTTTTAAGAGTTGACCCCAATTTAGAAGGGAGGCAAAACCTGAAAATGGCAGAGTTGCTTCCCTTGAAAGTGTATCCTTACACCTTAAAAAAAAAGAAATAGGGTGTAAAGAGCATTATGTGACACTGAAATTGAACTGTGTTAAATTAGGGGATAACTGTGCTCAAAATTGTCATTTGGGGAGGTAAATCACCGGTTCCGTGATCGAAAATTCCATTTTACAGCAATGCACCAGCAGAACCATAAAACACAATTTGCAACCATAAAACCAACAATTTACCTCCCCAAGTGACAATTTTTAGGTACAGTTATCCCCATTCTAATGCACTTCATCATATTTTCGCCTTTTAAAGTATACTTCTTTATACCCACAGTGGTTGCTTTCAGCAGGGTAATGCTAGATGTGGGCCAATATGTTTCCGACGGTATATTGTAGAATATACTGTCGCAAATTTTTGACATTATCCAATCAGACATGGTGTTAAAATCATTAGTGCGTGAGAATACAATTTGCATATAGGGTAGAGTGTTAATTAACTTTGAATCAATGTAGATTCAGCGTCATGATGTTGAATCTACATTGCTTCAGTAGTGATTCTATGTTGTGTGCTCAGTGGAATCAGTCATGAGTCACAACAGTTGGATGATAAGCATTCATTAGCGGATTAAAACAGTTGATTAGATTAGAAAATTTAGTGACAAGTTCAAATTATAAGGTTTTCAACCCTTTAGGGTCTGCATATTATGCCACTTCAACAAATCATCTCCAGGTTGGACTGTCCAAATTCAGAGATTGCGGAAGGTTGATCAGAAATATTGACAAAAGTTTTGCTTTATTTCCAGTGTTTCCTACTGATAGTGGGTATAGTGTGTGTGGCAGGAGTTGTCAACCCCTGGGTGTTTATTCCAGTTGTTCCCCTTTGTATATTATTTGTCTTCATTCGACGTTTCTACCTCAGAACATCCCGACATGTGAAAAGACTGGAGGGAACAAGTAAGTTGAAGGATTCTTTGTGGCAGTTTAAAGTTTTATCTCAATATGTAGCTTATGCTCAAAAATGTCTTTTGTTAATATTGTGGTATCATATATATGTAGCCTGAAGGCATTCCAAGCATAAAGAATTGCTGATATGAATGCATTGCCCTTTCATTTTTGTCTAGCCTGCTTGCAGTCAGTGAGACATAGTTGTCACAACTTCAGTTCAGTGTATGCGCTTGCATGCGGGTGTTAGTGTTTGCGTCCGTCCAAATTTGTCCAGGCCATAACTTCTACATTTATGGATGGATTTCAAATAATTTGGCATAATTGTTCTCCTTGATAGGTAGAAGTACCATTTGAACCATTAGTTCAGGTAGGTTGAAGGTCAAATAGTAAAATGGTCATAAATTGAGCTTGTCCAAGCCATTACTTGTACATTTATGCATGGATTTCAAAATAATCTGGCACAATTGTTCTCCTTGATGAGTAAAAGTGCCATTTGAACCATTTATTCTGATAGGTTGAAGGTCAAGGTCACACTTGAAGGTCAAATGATAAAATGGTCATAAATAGAGTTTGTCTGAGCCATTACTTGTACATTTATGCATGGATTTCAAACTAATTTAACTCAATTGTTCTTCTTCATAAGTAGAATAGTTATTCAGGTAAGTTGAAGGTCAAGGGAAGGTCCCACTTTTAGGTTGATAAAATTGTCACAAATAGAGCTTGTCTGGGCTATTACTTGTACATTTATACGTGAATTTCAAAATAATTTGACACAGTTGATCTTCTTGATAAGTAGAAGTGTTGTGTGAGTATTTATTCAGGTTGGTTGAAGGTCAAGGTCACACTTGAAGGTCTTATGATAAAATTATCATAAATTTAGCTTTTCCCGGCCATTTCTTCTACTTGTTTCCATAATGTAAAAGTTAGAAAAAAATATGCTATCTAAGCATGATGTTGTTTGGCTTCTTTCTAGATTGAAACAGTTAGTTTTGACATACTTATAGGTCACTAAAGCAAACAGCGGGCTTGACAAGTTGTCCCTGGACAACAATTCTAGTTGAGGATTATTTTTTTATCTCAGCAAACTGAACAGTTTTATATGTTTCTATTTAGTGGCTTTGAGTAGAGAACAGCCTTAAGGAGCAGTCTGATCAGGGTGTACACCATATGCCATTTTTTCTGTATCTTTTGGAAGAATTCACACATTGTTCCATTTTTAAGGCAGTCCATAGAGATACCTGAATGCACCAAATCACTGGAACACATCTGTAATTACTGGAATGCACTATAAATATTGGGGTTTTCCCATACACATATTGTTTTTTTGGGGTTTGATATTTTGGAATTTCGTAAAAATAATTATTTGAACCCTATTTTGTTATATTGATTCAACAACGCATGCCCAGTGGGACGCTACTTGTTGAGTCTGTCCTACATACCATTTCAATGTCAAGGATCACAAAACGTGTTCAACACAATTACATTTTACTTTTATGATGCCTTGAATAATTGATAATTATGATTCCTGACCCAGCAAAAAGCTATTTTCATTCACTGACATCTGAACAGTCCCCAAACCACACACAAGTAATCGAAAAAGCTATATTTATAGTGCATTCTGGTAATTACAGGTGCGTTCCAGTGTTTTGGTGCGTTCCGGTATTTCTATGGACCCTTTTTCAGGCATTATAATTTTTACAGCTATTTAACTTTCATCTACTACAGTATCATCTTAATAATGGAACCTGGGGCCGTATTCATAAAACGACTTAAGTGGTTGCTATGCTGTTGCTAAGGCTGAATTTCTTTGAAGGAGATTCCCTACAACTATGAAATTTGCTCTGGAGGAACAGTCTTACAAAGACTGTTCCTCCAGACCAAATTTCATGGTTGTAGGGAATCTCCTTTATAGATATTTAGCCTTAGCAACCGCATAGCAACGACTTAAGTGGCTTTATGAATACGGCCCCTGATTTCAATTTCGTCTCTACATATTTCAGCACGAAGTCCCGTCTTCTCCCACCTCAGTGCTTCCCTACAAGGCCTGCAGACAATCCGAGCATTTAGTGTCCAGAGCAAGTTCGTAGAGGAGTTTGATAATCATCAGGACCTGCACACAGAAGCTTGGTTTCTATTTTTAGCAACATCAAGATGGCTGGCCATCAGATTAGACTGGTTATGTGCTATGTTTGTGACCGCTGTGTCATTCTGTTGTGTCTTAGCAGCTGAAAGTAAGTCTGTTCAATATTTTATACATTTGTTAAAAAAGTTTACTCTTGGCCTGTGACAGGCCAGAATTTTATAATTTAAAGTTGACTTTTTGGAAAACTGTAGATTTGGAAAATATACATATACTTCTCTGTGGAATAGGTGTTGTTTCTCAGTCTTGATGGTTGTTTGTGTCCCATGCCTGTTTTCATAGAATGATAAAGATGGACAAGCCCTCTAGACAAAAAGGGTTGAAATGGTTATTAATCATAAATAACAACTCCGTTGTTACTCTACAGGTTTAGATGCAGGCCTTGTGGGACTGTCAATGACATATGCGATGACTCTGATGGGAATGTTCCAGTGGGGCGTGAGACAGAGTGCTGAGGTGGAGAACCAGGTAAAACTTTAGTGGATAAATTTGAGCAGACCTAAAAGTGGACAGGTTAACTTTGAATAGATCTGAAACTTACTTGGATAATTTTGAACAGACTTAAAACTTGATTGGAAAAGTTTGCACAGATCAGAAACTAGATGAAATAACTTTGGACAGATCTAAAATTTGACCAGAGCTCTAGATAAGAGGGAGTATTTGATGATAATTAAGGATAATTTTTCTTATTTCTCATAGAAACCATATGTAGTGACCCCTCATCTGAACCGTCTCATTGAGACGGTTCAGATGAGGGGTCACAACATATGTTTTTATGCAGAATTAACAAAAATTATCCCTAATTATGACCAAATACTCCCTCTTATCTAGAGCTCTGTTTGACTGGATGATTTTGAACATACCTAGAACTTGAAGGCATGGTTTTAGGGTAAACTCTGTAATGAGCAGGGTTTTCTTGCAATCCAGATAAGAATATCCTCAAGTTCCACATGTATCAATAATTCACATCATACCCATTTATCAGAAGCACCACTAGAAGCAAATCATATGTGGAGCCTCAACCTTGCAAGATTATGAGATAGAATAGAATAGACTAGAATAGACTATAAGTATCTATCATGGGTGTGAGGTGTGGATAGAAAAATCCGTCACGAGGGTCATTGTTCGGCATCACGAGGCTTGCCGAGTGATGCCGAATAGTGATCCCGAGTGACGGAATTTTCTATCCGCACCTCACACCAATGATAGATACTTTTTCTTGCACACCATGTTTTGTTTTAACTTCAGAACTTCTTAAAATGCGTAATTCTAGTGCTTGAGAGGTTTCAATTTGATTTTGAAAGAAGGCGCTGCTTTCAACGACCGCCATTCGGCTCTTTACGTCAACGACTGGCGTGCATAAACTGACGTCATTTTACCGTCTTCGTGACGTAATCATCTAAAATGCCAACGTCACTTGACGACGCAGGTACGTGAGCTCCTATACAACCAATGCATTGACAGCTCGTGATTTTTTTCCGGTCCTGGGTCAGAACACCAGGGTAAGATGAGATTTTCTATCCCAGGTGAAAAGAACGGCAGTTTCTATTCGGTGTGCAAGAAACATTTATCTCTGCAGCTAGGACCTGCAAAATTGTGAATATAACTGTGTTAATGCATTCGTCATAAAGGAAATCACTTGTTCATTTCCACAAGTTACCTTGATTGTACAGATGGTGACATGATTAAGACGGCTTATTGACGTCAGCTGGACATTATGTAAAGAATCGAAACTTGGCCATTGAAAGCATTGGTTTCTTTCAGAATTAAGTGAAAACTTCTCATATGCAAAAGTCATGCAAATTTAGCAATTTCTGTCGTAAAAATAAAACTTGTAAATAAAGAGGTATGAAAAAGTGTCTTTCCTGACATTCATTGTTCAGCATCACGTCAACCCTCATGATGCCAAACAGAAACCCTGACTTTTGATTTTTCTATCTCCATCACACTGATAAAAGACAGTTATAATCTTGAAATTTTCAGATGATATCTGTGGAGAGAGTTCTGGACTATTCCAAGTTGCCGTCTGAAGCACCATTAGAAGCAGACGAGAAAAAGAAGCCACCGGGAGACTGGCCACAGCAGGGGGTGATTGCCGCAGACAAGGCATGTCTGAAATATTCCGAGGAGGCCCCAATGGTGCTGAAAGAAATCAGTTTTACAATCAGGCCTAAAGAGAAGGTATGTGAAACACAACTGAATAAAAGATGAATGTTCTTAAAGCAGTCCAAAGAAATTTCGTTGTTGACTCATGTAAACATTTTCCAGTATAAATTTATGTTGGCTTAATAATGACAAACAATAATGTTAAAGTCCTAAAACCACAAAATGAAGGGGAAAAAAAACATATAGTGCATTCCAGTAAATTCAGATGCGTTACGGTGTTTCGATGCATTTCCAGTATTTCTAAGAACCCGCATAGGAGCAAATTCTTGCTTTTAAGAGAAGACCCCATTTTAACAGGTTTTTGTTGACCTTAGAAGCAATTAGGAAGTCACAGAGGAGGTTCCCCTCATAAAAATACATGTAGGTGGAAAAACATGGAGGGTCACCCATTTACCTTAATATTCTTATTTAGTCTATGTTTGCAGTTCCATAATAAAATTATGTGGTCAAAATTTATCTTTTCGGTGCCAAAGAGCAAAGACTAAATAGAAAAAAAGAAATTATACCATATTGATCCTAATAAATTCCCCTGTTATAATGCCGCCTGCCTCTTTTCTGAAATAATATTAACTTGCATGCATTCCTGTTTGCTTCTCTGGATAAGGTAGCTCTTTGAAATGCTTCAACCATTATGTAAGAATGGTATAACCCAACCAGAAATGAAAGTTGACATAAGTCTACATCAAATACTACCTTTGTCAAAGAATTTAGCAGCCACTAAATATAACACTTCAAATTTTGTGTATTTTATACCTTCAGGTGGGCATAGTAGGTCGAACAGGAGCCGGGAAGAGCAGTTTGATAACCATGTTATTCCGATTGGTGGAGCCTAAAGGAGTTGTTATGATTGACAATATAAACATACAGAATATAGGACTTCATGATCTCAGAAACAAGATCTCTATCATTCCACAGGTAAATCTGATAATACTTCACTGTAATTTTCGTAGATATTTGGATGGTTTAACCAGTTTCGTAATTGTCTCATCTGTGGCTTGTAAAGCAAGGCATAGGTATATCTTTTTTAGTGTTCATCATGTCAGCATTGGGGGCATAAATGTTGTGAGTTTTCTAGTTCAGCTCTGTTTCTAAAAAGCTATATAAAGGCTACTTTGGGTCATGCCAACATCTGGAAGAGCAAAACTCAAAGACATCTTGACCTACATTTTACAATTCACCATTTTCACAAAATTTGCGTCAAGTTTTCTGGGGTTTAACTCTGTGCCTCAAGAACTGTAAAGGCTAGAGCCATGAAACTGAGTCATGCTTACATCTGGAAGAAGAAAGTTCAAAGTAAAATGAGTATTAGGCTATGACATATTCTGTAATAATTCTTGTTGGACAGTCTTACATGGTTATTTTGTTAGTCTTCAGGGCCATTGTCGACCTTTGAAAAGTGGTACGGCCATGGAACGCCTAGAGTGCTGAAGGCAAGAGTGGGGGAGAGCATGAGAGGGATATCCCCCAGCTCTCATAAGGGGGTTCGGGGACCTCCCCAGAGGAAATTTTTGAATTCAGGACGACTCTAGAAGCAATTTTAATGCATTTTGAGACCAATTTCGCTTGTGAAACTCAATTGATTTTATGAGTATTTACCTCCCAATGATGAGAAAATTTTTGAATTCAGGGTGTCTCTAGAAGCGATTTTAATGAATTTTAAGACCATTTTGCTTGTGAAACTCAATTTATTTTATGAGTATTTGCTGTATTTGAATTGCTTACCCCAGCTTTTAAAAACCGCCCAAAGTGTTCTACGAGGGCCGAAGGCATGAGTGGGAGAGAGCACAAGCGGGGATTTCCTTTCTCTCGTAAGGGGGGTTCAGGGGACCTCCCCCGAGAATTTTTTTTAATTTAGGAAGTCTCTAGAAGCTATTTTAATGCATTCTGAGACCAAGGCAAAGAAGGAATAATGGGAAATAGTGGTCCGGCCAATACCATATTCAGCCGAAAAAGAAAGTGGTACGGCCAATACCATATTTGGCCGAAAAAGTGGTCCGGCCATGGCCGGACCGCCCACGACGGCCTTGGTCTTTCGTATATTTCTACAGTGCTTTTTTCATCTTAGTCTATTTCTGAACTTATATGAACAATTTATTCACAGTTTCATATGCCGATTTGAGAAGCTCAAGCTCCTTTCAAACCTTAGTCTTTGAAATTTTTGATATTGCATAAACCATGGTCATGAGAATTTTCAGTCTTACAAGTTTTAGGGTGTTCCAGTCTTCTGATCATTTACCATAGGTACTAACCCTTAAAGAGCCAGAAAAAGCAGACAGCAAAGTTAAGGTCTGCAAAAATCCAAAACATTTATCGTCAAAGCTATATCAGACTGAGAATTCAAAGACTAGAGGGCAAACAGTGTCGATCTAGATGAGGTGGCTCATTATGAGCTGCCTCATATGGATCTCCCCTGTTTGCAAATTCAACTGTTTTCCTTTTTTGTGGCTTTAAATGTTCAATAGTTATAGATAATAGGATTATAGTGCATATTTTCTTATTTTCAAGGACCCTGTTTTATTTACTGGAAAGTTGAGGAGAAATTTGGATCCTTTTGAAGACCACGAGGACAGCTCTTTATGGAAAGCATTAACTGAGGTAAAATGAGTTTGTAGGAGAATATAACAATCCATCATGAGTGTCCCTGTAGGACAGGGGTCAGAATTTCAACCAGGGACAAGGCTTGCCAAGTCCCTGGTTGAAATTGTGCCCTTGAGGGTGAGATTTACCTATCCTATATGGACTGGCTCATGATGGATTATTTTTCTCTCACTCTTAGCAGATTTTAAACCTCAAGTCGAATTAGGCTTCAAAACAGGAGAAATAAAAAAAGAAAAAAAACTTTTTTACCAGTGATCTGGTGTAAATTTTGAGCAGCCCAGTGTGTGTTTATCGGGTCTTAAAATGGGTGTAACCACAGTTTGCACCTTATAAATTTACGGAAAACACAATATGTTGACTATTTTTTCTTCCAGGGGGCAAAAACAAAATGCAATCTAGCCTCTAACATCACACGCGTCAAGTTTGCTAGCGACGTTTCATAACCGGTTTTAGTAACGTCATTAAAAATTTGTGACGTCACAAACCTGTGATCTGCTATCAAATGTTCTAGATGCTTGTATGTCCATTTTGTTCATTTAAGATTGAAATATCAGTCGAAAATTGAAAAAGTCTGGTTGCTAATATAAGAAAGATGTTGCTAATGAAAGATAGAAGTTTCTTACAGAATACAACGTTAACAAAACAGTTCCACTGAGTACCATTCACATTTGGAGCTACTCTTAAAGGGAAGGATTAAATTCTTTCTTTAAAGCATAGCTCCCAAGAAGGCAGTTAAAGTAATCTCTCTTGGAAGTGTATCTGCCCACTTTAAAACGTCAGAGACTATTGCAGGAAATCTGAATATGGGGTGATGAATAGGATGGTAAGATGTAGTGGATAAAATTAATGAATTAATAAAAGAAAGTGTTTTCAAAAGTCATTATAATTAACCAGATAAAGTTTTGCCAAGAGATTGACGGCGTGGAGTTACACTCTAGAGATCCCTGGTTAGATTCTGGCCTAGGTTATTATTTGTCTCTACCCTTTGCATTATTTCACCCTCATTACCATCTCTCCATTCAGTATGACTCGGTATGACTGAAATGCTGTTGAAAGGACTGTTTTATCCCAAATCTTTTAACCATCTATATTTACCACTGGGTCCTGCCCAACCTTGCAAAACACCATAAAAATTTGCTGTTGCACATACATGTACACTGGAGCGCCGTTATAACGCGGGTGTCGGGAGACATAAAATAGAACCGCGTTAAAAGTGATCACGCGTAATAACGATCTTCACAGAAATACCCCCACCCACTAATGAAAAACCCCATGTTTACATGTTCGTAGCGCTTATTTAGCCCTTACGAGGTAGATAGACATGTTTACTGCTTACCTAACACAACGAAAGTCATCGCTGAAGTAAGCTTTCAGTCCCTATGTTCTTACTTATTGTGAAAAATGCGCTGCAAAACGGTTGAAAACCATTTACAAAGCGAAAGTACAATCGGAACACATCGGCCAATTCCGTATCCTGAATTAAACCTATATCGACGAGGATGTCCGATTGAGCGAAAGTAGACTTGTTCGAGTTAATTCCCTTGTATATACACTTGCAAAAAGGTACCTTCGGACGATTATAATATACTTATTTGCGCGAGTACTGACGTCGCTTAAAAAATTTCTAAGCAGCCTACAGATAACCAAATCGGGTTTAAGCTTTGTTTTTTTTCCATTTATAAAATTCTTTTATAACGTTTTCTTTGGAAGTAATCAGTGACTGCTACGCACAGCCTTTTTCCTGAGCGTCGGCTTGTGTATTGTGTATATGAGGTGACCTTCGCTAATTGGTGACACGTGATATGCGCTAATTATCGAAGTCTTTCACACCTTGGCAAGACAACCGACGCTTTGATTGTCTGTGATAACTTTTGACACTCCGTTGATTAAAATTATGTAAACAACCCAATTAACTTTTAATGGTTATGTTCTATTCCAATGTCGTGAACACCGACGGAAACCGCCGAAAAATCCGCGATCTGTAGAAAAATTTGGGAGCCACAGGACAACCGCGTTATACTGATTTCTGCGATATATTGGTCCGCGGTATAACGGCGCTCCAGTGTATATAGATTGTCATAAGCCGAGACTGTTGCTTCTTACAGGTTCAACTGAAGCAAGCCATAGAAGATTTACCTCATGGGCTTGACACCGAGGTTTCAGAAGGAGGGATAAACTTCAGTGTCGGACAACGGCAGCTGATCTGTCTGGCTAGGGCTATACTGAGACAGAATAAAATACTAATGATTGATGAGGCTACGGCTAATGTTGACCCAAGGTAGGTTGGTTTTAAGTCCATTAAGCAGAACATACTCTAGTTACATGTACATGTACTGTCAAAATTTTACGGTTTGGGCAGTTATAGCAGTTAGAGCTTTATACTTGTTTCCACAGGTGTATATTCCTTAAGTATGAATATGTTTGGTCATTAACTGGTTGTATACAGATTCATGTACAACTACTGTTTGACCTCTCTTAAGCAGGCAGCCAAAGCTCATGCTTGCTTAATACAGGTCAAAGCTAATGCTTGCTTAAAACAGGTCATGGTACTTAGGGATACCAGGCTTTGACCTATAAAACATGTTTGACAGTAATTTCAGTGGACATTTTCATTTGTTCAAGATCACATGCAAGGATTTTTAGCTCACCTGAGCACGAAGTGCTCAAGGTGAGGTATTGTGATCGGTCTTTGTCCGTCGTCCGTGGTCAGGTCGTGCGTCCGGCGTCAACTATTGCTTTAAACGACTTCTTCTCCAAAACTGCTGGACGGATTTTGAAATAATTTCACAGAAATGTTCCTTGGGAGGCCCTTTACCAAAATTGCTCAAACGGTTCCGCTCCACTGAACAATATGGCCGCCAGAGCTAAAAATAGAAAAACATTTAAACGACTTCTCCTCCAAAACTGATGGGTAGATTTTGAAATAATTTCACAGAAATGTTCCTTAGGAGGCCCTTTACCAAAATTGCTCAAACAGTTCCGCTCCGCTGAACAAAATGGCCGCCAGAGCTAAAAATAGAAAACCTTTAAACGACTTCTCCTCCAAAACGGCTGGGCAGATTTTGAAATAATTTCACAGAAATGTTCCTTAAGAGGCCCTTTACCAAAATTGCTCAAACCGTTCCGCTCCGCTGAACAATATGGCCGCCAGAGCTAAAAATAGAAAAACCTTTAAACGACTTCTCCTCCAAAACTGCTGGGCAGATTTTGAAATAATTTCACAGAAATGTTTCTTAGGAGACCCTCTACCAAAATTGCTAAAACCGTTCCGCTCCGCTGAACAAACTGGCCGCCAGAGCCAAAAATAGAAAAACCTTTAAACGACTTTGCCTCGAAAACTGCTGGGCAGATTTTGAATTAATTTCACAGAAACGTTCCTTAAGAGGCCCTTTACCAAAATTGCTCAAACCGTTCCGCTCCGCTGAACAATATGGCCGCCAGAGCTAAAAATAGAAAAACCTTTAAACGACTTCTCCTCCAAAACTGCTGGGCAGATTTTGAAATAATTTCACAGAAATGTTTCTAAGGAGACCCTCTACCAAAATTGCTAAAATGGTTCCGCCCTGCTGAACAAAATGTCCGCCAAAGCTAAAAATAGAAAAACCTTGAAACGACTTTGCTTCCAAAACTGCTTAGCAGATTTTAAAATAATTTTACAGAAATGTTCCTAAGGAGTTATGCTTCCAAAATTGCTCTTCCGGTTCTGCTCCGCTGAACAATATGGCCGGCATACCTATAAATAAAAAAACCTTTAAACGACTTCGCCTCCAAAACTGCTGGGAAGATTTTGAAATAATTTCACAGAAATGTACCTTAGGAGACCCTCTACCAAAATTGCTGAAATGGTTCAGCTCTGCTGAACAAAATGGCCACCAGAGCAAAATATAGAAAAACCTTTAAACGCCATCATCACTGAAGCCAATGGCTCGATTTTAAAATAATTTCACAGAAGTGTTTGACTCATGGTTCTAAACAAAAATTGCTGAAACGGTTCCACTCCGCTGTACAAAATGGCCACCAGAGCTAAAAATAGAAATAAATCTTAGAATGACTCAGAGGGCACAGTTACGATCCAATCATCATGAAACTTGGTCAGAATGTTTATCTTAATGAAATCTAGACCAACTTTGATACTCGGTCATGTGGGGTCAAAAACTAGGTCATTAGGTCAAATCTTAGAAAAACGTTGTGTACACTCTTGAGGGCACAGTTATGATATAATCTACATTAAACTTTGTCAGAATGTTTATATTTATGAAATCTAGATCTGATTTGAAACTGGGCGATGTCAGGTCAAAAACTAGGTCACTAGGTCAGTTCTTAGAAAAACCATGTGAACACTTTAGAGGACACAGTTTTGTTCTAATCTTCATGAGACTTTGTCAAAATGTTTATCTCCTACAAATCTGGACCAAGGGTGCAACTTGGTCATGTCGGGTCAAAAACTAGGTCAAACCTTAGAAAAACATTGTTTATGCTCTAGAGGGCACAGTTTAGATCCGATATTCATGAAACTTTGTCAGAATGTTTATATCCAAGAAATCCAGACCAGGGTTGAAAGGGGGTCATGTGGGGTCAAAAACAAGGTCATTAGGTTAAATCTTATAAAAACCTAAGGTACACAATAAAGGGTTCATTTTCCATTGAATCTTTGTGAAACTCTGTCTGTTGGACGTATGGATGTTTCTGAGGTTAAGTTCACAGGATACTCAGGTGAGCGATCCAGGGCCATCATGGCCCTCTTGTTAAGATCTGTGACTGATTGTAATTTTTGTTGGTCAGATTATAAAAAATAAATATACATATATTTCAGGACTGACGGCCTAATTCAGCAGACAATAAGAGAGAAGTTCTGTAATTGCACAGTATTGACGATTGCCCACAGACTTAACACCATTATGGATTCTGACAGATTATTGGTAAGATTTTAATTGCTCTTTTGAGACTGGAAACCCTTTTTTGGGACATATGCAGATGGTGCAGACCCGGTTCAGATGCCGCAAAGTGTGGCATCTGATCAGGGTCACCACTGTTTGCTTACAGGAATTCCTGCATAAAATACAATAAAAGTGAAAACATTCACCAGAAACCCCCAAAACTAGAAATGGATGTGTCCAAATGACAAGGATGGACAAGTCCAATGAGCAAAATAGGGTTTAATCTCATTTGTGGCTACATTGGTGGTAAAGACTCCTTCAAGTCTCCAAATGTAAAAATGTTGGAGATAAATATTTGAGCCACATCATGTGACTTCCAATAATATGGCAATTTTGTCATGTATTAATCAGATCAGCCTTATCATTTACAACGGGTCTATAAAGGCCTCACTGTTGGCTGTATAATTTGGGCCAGTTAAATAGATGGCTGCTGTGACAAGAGAAGGTTCTGATCAGACTGCACTTTGTGCAGTCTGATCAAAGCCTTTGCTTCTCACCAATGCCACATTGTTGGAAATCACATGATGTGGCTCATTTTAATTTGACTTCATTGTACCATATGCACAGCAATTCTTGCAGTTGTCCAATTTTTATTGCGGTATTTCTTGGTCACTATGAAACCACAAAAAATAAAAATTGCCAAACATGTTCTGATTTCTGACAAAGTAGCTCTCATATACATGGTGTCTATATTTGCATTCATGTCTATTTACATAATTCTGGCTCTTTTGGTTAAATTTCATACGGGCCATTGATTCATAAACACACTCACTTGATTCATAAACACACTCACTCACTTATAGGAAAAAATTTGCTCTTAGAAACATTCTTTCCTGTATGAATGGCAGTCTTTGTTTTTTTTCACAATATAGACTCATTAGGGTCCTTAGAATTTTCATGAACTCAGCAAACACTCTGATCTTGTGAAGGCTAACATGTTTTGCTTACAATATGATCTTGGAATTTCCATTTTAGGTACTTGATGAGGGCAAAGTGATAGAATTTAATGCCCCCTATGTCCTACTACAGAAAACTGAAGGCTTCCTCCGCAAACTAGTGGATCAGACGGGAAAAGCTGAAGCTCTTCATTTAATGGAAATAGCAAAAGCTGCCTACAACAGAGAGGAACTTCCTGTCCCATTGCCTGATGGGAATGTTACTATTGTTGAGAATCCATCATCAGAAAATGAAGTTGTTGGAAATCATGTCTTAGGAAATGAAGTGGCAAATGTTGTCACTGATCCATCAGCTATAGTAGATAAAACTGATACACAAGAAAAGACAGGATCAGAAGTTAATGTTGAAAAAGATAAGGAACCACTTGATAATGAATTACATGGTGAAGATATAGATAAAAATCTTGATTTGACTGAAACTAATGATGAAGATACTGAAAGAACTGCTTTAATAGCCAAAGATAAGTCAGGTAACGCTGGAGATAAAGTCTCAGGTAATGCTGGAGATAAAGTCTCAGGTAATGCTGGAGATAAAGTCTCAGGTAACGCTGGAGACAAAGTGGAAGGGGAGACTCCACTTGTGAATGGAGATGTTGGTGAGGATGGTGACTCTGATACTGAGGGTACAGCCTTGATTCCCAAGTCTGATGAAGCAGAGACTGGCAAGAAATCTGACGATTAGGAAAAAAACATAACATAATTTTGTTAAGATGGTGGTTTTCTCTTCAGAATGACCAGATATCTAAATCAGTATTGAGTTGCCGGGCTGCGTAGCCCAATCGGTAGGGCACCTGACTCATAAGTCAGAGGTCCTGGGTTCGAAACACGGTCTAGCCACATACTTTCGTTTCTCCTTCCGCTGATTCAAGAAGGGCAGTTGTCAGTTACTGGCGAAAGTATATGCACTTAGTACTGGTTAACCGCTTAGGAGGTCTAAGCCTGCCCAGGAATAGTGTGGTTAGGTTAACTGACCGTCCCGACATGACCTTAGCTGTTTACCATGGATGTAAAGCAACAAATCAATCAATCAGTATTAAGTTATTTTGCTGTAAGATGGGTTTTCCCTTCCAAAGCAGTATCAGGAGTTTAGATTGGTCTTATAAGACAGATCTAGAGTTTTGGAGTTGTTTTGGAAAGAAAAATAACCTGTTTTGTAAGTGAATAAATATTGTATGAACCACTCTGCATAGAAAGTTTCCATTTAGCATGTGTTGGTAACATAAACTCAGAACAGCTGAATATTTGCACTGTCTGATCAGTGAGTTTTTGAGTTTTGTAGGGGTGGGTATCGCCACTGAAAACCGTATCGCGATATATTACGATACACTGGTCTGTATCGGGATTTTTATCACGATATATCGCGACTTCTTCTTCAGTTCATACTTCTATGTTACTTGCTTTTACTGTGTTGTTTGCTTCTGTCTTTTATTAAATGATTCTAATAAAAAATGAACATCCCATTCTTTACCCGTTTCTTTTAACACCAAAAAAAAAAAAAATAACCAGCTCCTGTACTTTATTAAAATGCAACTGTAACAAGTCTGCGGTCTCATTTTATTTTACTAATTGACTGACTTACTGACATGACCCTTAAGACCATGCATCCAGTGCATGACTTCTTTGTTATTCTGCTCTGATCGACCCAGTTTTGCCCCAAGGCGAGAATGAAAAAAGCATGCAGATTTCAACACCAGTTGTCATCAAAGATCAAAGGAATTGACACGTGTCTGAAGTCTGGGTGAGTTATTTTATCGGTGACATGAAAAGGAGATAGGTACACTAAATAATCGGACAGTAATTGCTGAGTAAATGTTGTAGACCCAGATCAGACAGCTCCTTGGAGCAGTGTGGTCGGGATCTGCAGTGTATGTCAACAAAATAATGAAACTTCCCGTAAGTGAAAATTTACTAAGATATACACTCACACAAAAAAAAAATGTTCAAAAGATGTTCGAATATTTAAGTTATGAATGGGAATATGTGTCAAAATGATAATACCGTTGGAGTGAAAGGATCAATTGGATACTGACAAAAGGATTAAACTGGACATTATTACACCTACAATCAAGGTAATAATTTTTGTTTACATCTGTCTTTGTGTGTGAAGAATACGGAGATCGTAAGACATGAGAGGAAGCGAGTCTCCAGCAAAAGTAAACAAATAAAACCTGTTTTTAAAGACTATATTTGCTTTAATTGCCACCACTACCTAGATCCGTTTCATGAAAAAAGAATATTTGGAGAAAAATACTAATAAAATGAAAAGGAAACTGTTAATTAAAAGCATATAAAACGTTTTCACGAGAATGTCCGGAAACTTCCGAAATTTACCGAGCGTACCGGTATGGCCAAAACATATCATGATTCGTATCATGGCAATTTTGAATCATGATTTACCGGTATACCGGTAATATCGCGCACCCCTAGAGTTTTGTATCAGAAATCTTTGGGTCCTGACGAGTCAACATATGAGCCGCGACACAACAAAACCAACAATGTGGCATGTGCACCCAGCTCAGACTCAGATCAGTCTGGGCATCTGCCCAGTCTGATCAGAGTCTTCACAATCTGCATGGAGCTAGATTAATCCCAAAGCTATCCTTTAAGAACACAGTGAAGACTCTGATCAGACAGGGCTTATGCACAGGCTGATCTGAGTCTTTGCTGGGTGCACATGCCACCTGTTGGTTTTGTCATGTTGTGGCTCATATAGGACAGGCAAAACTGGTTCTTCTGCACTTTTCATCAGGCTGATCTCAGGTGTCCCTCTTTACACTTGCTGAAAGGTACTTTTTCTCATGGCACAGCTGTGTTGTTGTTGTTGTTTTGTTGCTTTACATCCACAGTAAACATCTGTGGTCATGTCAGGATGGTCATTGACCTAACCACACTATTCCTGGGCAGGCTTAGACCTCGTAAGTGGTCTACCAGTACTAAGTACACATACTTTCGCCAGTAACTAACAAATGCCCTTCTTGAATCAGCGGAAGGAGAAAGGAAAATGGGTTTTTATTTGTGAGTATTAATATCACTAGCATTCCCAGGTTGATATGGTACTAGTTTTTGAACTAGTATGTAATACATGTATAAACTTCCAAAATAAAGTTGTTTAAACTGATGTGACGAGAAAAATATTGAGTGACGAGAATATACATTTGTGCAAAAGGCTGCACTAGTTACAAATGATGGAAATAAGCATAAATTCCCACCACACAAGGATGTTATATACCAATATAAGCAAAGCATGCAGATGTGCTAGGTGGTGGTTATGATTTAGCATTCACAACTTTCGGGCACATTTTTTGTTGAGGTCAACTATCATGACATTTACTCCAAGACAAATCTCGTTAAAGCTGAATCTATTTTTTTAAATTTTATTGTGACATTAGTTTCATATTGTAAGATTACTTGTCCTATCCATTGTTATGAGACACAAAACATACTTTTTTATTTGGTTATAAGATAGGGGAGTTCCCCTTTAAAACTACCCCAAAAATCTAGGTCCATCTTAAAAGACAGATCTTGAATTTTAGGATTACCGTAATGTGCTTAAGTGTTGAGACACCTAAAAAAGTTAATTTTCCATTTGTCCCAAAAGGAAAATTACTTGTTTAAACCCTAATGTTCTTTAGTATTGGGACACTTAAATACATTAATTTTTCATTTGTCCCAAACGGAAAATTAATGCTTTTTAGGTATCCCAATATTTGCTTAAGTATTGAGACACCTAAAAACATTAATTTTCCATTTGTCCCAAATGGAAAATTAATGTTTTTAGGTGTCCAAATATTTAAGCACATTAGGGGAAAACCCATCTTGCAGCAAAATTGATGAGACTGATTTAAATATTGGGGTTATTTTAGAAGGGGACACTGCCTGATTTATAACTTAATACACATGGTCCCTTAGATTACCCTTCCCATTCTGTTCTTACGACACAAATGATAATTACAGTCAACTCTCGATATCTCAGAGTCAAAGTTCATCACAAACTACTGATATCTCAAAGTAAATTTTCTGGTCGCAGATAATTTACTTTGAGATATCAGTAGTTTAAGATAAGAGGAGTTGAAATGTAAATAAAAATAGAAAATTAGTCTAAACTAATTTTTTTAGCTCACCTGGCCCGAAGGGCCATAGTGAGCTATTGTCATAACAATGGGTGCGTCGTGCCTCGTCCGTCAACACCTAAAAACAAATATTCAAACATCTTCTTCTGTAAAACTACTGGTCCCATGGTTCTCAAATTTCACATGGAGCATGACCTGACTCCAGGGTCTCAGAATTGTAAAATTGGGTCAGGTTGAAAATCCAAGATGGCCACTGTTACTAAAAACAGCAAAAAGAACAAAATCAACTTCTTCTCCAGAACCACTGGGTATATTTGTCTGAATTTTGGCATGGAACATCAGTGAAACCTTGGTATTCAAAACTGTAAAAATGAAAAAAATCTGTAGCGGAGTTTTGTCACAGTGACCTACTTTCTGTTTACGTGTGTAATTTTGCACAAATGCCAATGTCAAAAACTGACCTATTTAAACAACTTCAAACAACTTCTTCTCTAAAACCACTGAACCCATGGATCTCATATTTCACATGGAGCATGACCAGACTGCAGGGTTTCAAAATTATAAAATTGGGTCAGGTCAAGAATCCAAGATGGCTGCCGTTACTAAAAATAGCAAAAACAACAAAATCAACTTCTTCTCCAGAACCATTTGGTATATTTGGTTGAAAGTTTGCATGGAACATTAGTGGGACCTTGGTATTAAAAATTGTAAAAATAAAAAAAAATCTATAGTGGAATTAGGTCACAGTGACCTACTTAGCGTTTGCAAGACCGATTTTGCTCAAATGTCAATATCTAAAGAAAATGCAACCAATTCTGACCAAATTCGGTCAGAAATGGTTCTTGAATGGAATTATTTCAATTTTGTGCCAGTTGACTATCCAAGATGGCCACCATGGGGGCCGTTATTAAAAATAGCACAAAGATAAAAATGACAATTACTCAAGAACCATTGAATGGAATTGGACCAATTTTGTGTCAGAATGTTCCTTGCATGAATTGCAATTTGGCATTCCAAGATGGCCGCCATCTGGTGTTACTAAAAATAGCACAAACATAAAAATGACAATTACTCAAGAATCCTTGAATGGAATTGGACCAATTATGTGTCAGAATGTTCCTTGCATGAAGTCATTTCGATTAATTGCAATTTGGCATTCCAAGATGGCTGCCATCTGCCGTTACTAAAAATAGCACAAAACATGAAAATGACAATATCTCAGTAACCGCTGAATGGATTTTGATGAAATTTGTGTCAAAATGATTCTTGCATTGAGATGTTTCAAAAATATCTAACTGTAGACCAGTCATATTGGCCTCTGTTACTAAAAAGAGAAAAATGTGAAAATTAGAAAATCTCAATGGAATTGGGCTAATTTTGTGTCAGAATGGTCCTTTCATTAAGCTTTTTCGATTTTTTGCATTTTGGCATTCCAAGATGGCCGCCATCTGCCGTTACTAAAAATAGCACAAAACATGAAAATGACAATATCTCAGTAACCACTGAATAGATTTTGACAAAATTTGTGTCAAAATGATTCTTGCATTGAGATGTTTCAAAAATAACTAACTATAGACCAGTCATATTGGCCTCTGTTACTAAAAATAGAAAAATGTGAAAATTAGAAAATCTCAATGGAATTGGTCCAAATTTGTGTCAAATTGGTCCTTGCATGAAGGCTTTTCAATTTTTTGCATTTTAGCAATCCAAGATGGCCGCCATCTGCCGTTACTAAAAATAGCACAAAACATGAAACTGGCAATATCTCAGTAACCCTTAAATGGATTTTGATGAAATTTGTGGCAAAATGATTCATGCATTGGGATGTTTCAAAAGTAAATATATAAAGACCAGGCAAGTTGGCCTCTGTTACTAAAAGTAGCAAAATGTGAAAATGAGAAAATCTCAGTGGAATTGGACCAATTTTGTATCAGAATGGCCCCGTTGCACGATAGCCAGGTGAGCGATATCAGGCCCATTTGGGCCTCTTGTATATAAGACAGTACATTGAGATATCAGTGTTTGAGATATCGAGAGTTGAGAGTTGGCTGTATTTGCTTTAAATTTACAAATAACAATGCAATGTTGGAGGTCCAGAGAGACAGTGTTCCAGATAAGAAAGGGTAACAGGGATAATTTAAGATAATTTTCAATATTATTGCATTAAAACATATATTGTGACCCCTCATTAGAACCGTCTCAATTCAGAGATAATTTGTCTTATTTCTCAATAAAAACATATGTTGTGACCCCTCATTAGAACTGTCTCAGTGAGACGGTTCTAATGAGGGGTCACAATATATGTTTTAATGCGGAAATATTGAAAATTATCTCTAAATTATCCCTGTTACCCTTCCTTATCTGGAGCACTGGCGAGAATTGCCACTGTTATCAAGTTTTGTAAGTACTGTATTTATTCGGCTATAAGATGGAGTTTTCTCAAGCGAGCTGTGTAATTTGACAGTTAAGTTTTTTTTCTTCCAAAGCAATCCCAAAAATTTAGATCTGTCTTATAGCAGGGATCTAGATTTTTGGGATTGTTTTTGAAGGGAAACCCTTATTCTTATAACCAAATAGATAATGGTAAATTTATTTCCATAGGCTGTCAGGGTAAATGAACATTTTCAGAGTCCCAGTCGCAGTGTTTGTAAAGATTTTATATTGCACTTGTTGGGTTCAAAGGATTAAAACAATCATGTGTCGTGTCTATGGGCATACCGTAATGACCCTGAAATTTTGGACACGCGAAAGTTGGACAATTATTGTTCCAAAATTCTTAGAAAGTGGATTTTACATTTGTTAACGCATCCAAATAATTCTTAGTGAATGGCAAACGTTTTAGACCCTGATCAAACTGCTCCTTGAGGAACAGTTTGATCTGGGTCTACAATGTTTGCCTAGACCTGTCTGTCCAAATATTTAGGGTCATCACGGGATGCATCGACATCAATGTTAAATTGTACTCGCTGGGCCTGGTTGTTCAAAGCATCATCAGCCTACATAAGTTGTTAGTCAAGGGCTCCTTCAGTTTTATAGTACTCAAAATGAATTGCAGTAATAGTTTTTGCTGAAAAATTGTGAGGAGCTTTTGCCCTGCAAAAGTTTCTCACAATTTATTGGCAAAAAGTGACATTATTTTTCTGTACCATACAATTGGAAATTTAACATCTTGCTGACTAACGACATTGTTAGCTTTTAACAACCACATCCAGGTTTTTAGATTATGGGCAAACACATCATCAGGCCAGCTATCCTGTGAGTGACATATTTCATTATCGAGGTTTTATAAATGCCCAGCTGGTAAGTCAATGTTTCAAATGTACCTTTTTGGTAACTGTATATATGTGTTTAAGTGCTATTTCTAACATATTACTGAGGAGAATAAAAAGCAAAAAAGGACAAATACAGCATCATGACATCAGTTGAAGAAGATCTGGCTTTGTTTAGGTATAGACATACATGTATATGACACCGAATTTTTACTTCTTGTAAATGTAGTATAGAGTTAATGTTGTGTCATGTGTCGGGTGTTGATAAAACCATATAACCAGAGAAATATAGCTAACATTTTATTGCCATTGTTAAGGGTAAATTTTATAATAATTTTGATATATTTGTTTTTTTCAAATAACATACAAGCATTTTATGATGAGCCTTGGTATGAATTTGTAAGGTGTAAGGGTACACCAGCTCATTTTCTATCATTATTACAAAGGGTAACAACTTTTGTAGCTTCCTGTTTGCTTCCCTGGATCAAAATGCCCTTTAAAATGGTGTCTACACTTAAAAGAACAAATTTGCTCCTAGGAACGAGCAAATTCATTCTTTTTAAGTATGGACTGTCCTTTGGAAGGGAAAAAAATGAAAATAGCAGAGTTGCCTCTTGAAACACTATGCCTGAACAAATCTACAAGAGTAGCACCTATGCCAGTGTTGAAGTTTTACATTAAACTTTTTAGAGCATGGACAAATGCATCGTCAGGCAATGACAGGCCTTTTAGTGTAAGTTTCAGCCCCACATTAAAGTGCTTATAATGAGTAGACTTTTAGAACTATCAGACATACTTCTCTCAGCAAGACCTGTGGGCTGGGTTGTTCAAAGCATCCTTAGCCTAACGACCTTGTTAAGAGATTGACCTTGTTAAGAGGTCCTTAAGTGATTTACGACTTTATAGCCAAATACTTAGATATTTTTATTGAAAATATGTGAGAAGCTTTTGCAATGCAAAAGCTTCTCTCATTTTTCAACAAAGATATTCAAGTTGGCATATTTGAGATATTAACATTTAACTACCGATCTCATTTGTTTTGAACAACTGGGCCCTGAATTGTCTGTGAGAGAATCATGCAGAGATTTGAAAAGTTTAGTTTTTATCGAATTTATATGCCACTTGACTTCCTGGTCATTGGATTCACAGTCAGAAGAGAGCTAACAAGTCGCCCAAGGGCAACGATCGCTCACCTGTCAGTATATGCTCAATTTATATAAAATTGGTAGTACTACAGTCCCAGTTGCTAGATACCAAGTTTCAAGGCAATTGGCCCCGTGGTTCTGGAGAAGAAGATTTTTCAAGGTTTTTGCCATTATATGGGCATGGTGGCCATCTTGGTCATGTGAGTGGACCGAATATATAAACTTTGTTTCCCGCTTTGCCTGAAGGCTGCATTTGAAATTAAATTGAAATCTGCCCAGTAGTTTCAGAGGAGAAGTCCTTTAAAAATGTTGACACATTACAGACAAACGACCTTTAGCCAAGATAACTAGATCCATATATGGGCATGGTGGCCATCTTGGTCATGTGACCCAGACCCCGGGTATAAACTTTCGTTCCCCCATCCCACTGAGACTCCATATGAAATTTGGCTTCAATCGGCCCAGTGGTTTCAGAGGAGAAGATGTTTGAAAATCTTGACGACGGATGGTCCCACAGAATGACCTTGACCTTTAGTGACATAATATCTTCATCTGGTCATTTAGTCGACCATGTATACCAAGTATTGTACCTAATACTTAAATAGTTTCTGAGAAATCCACTGTTTAAGCGTTTTCCCATATAATAGCCTAACGTACCAAAGTTGACCATCCCGTAAATTAGGTCAAGGTCAACGCAAGATCATGATTTGTATAAAATATGATGTGCCCGCATGCCCAATGCTACATACCAAGTTTCAAGGTCATAGGCCTTTTGGTTCTGGAGAAGAAGATTTTTGAAGGGTTTTTACCATATATGGGCATGGCGGCCATCTTGGTCATGTGACCTGGACCAAATATATAAACTTTCGTTCCCCAATCCCACTGAGACTCCATATGAAATTTGGCTTCAATTGGCCTAGTGGTTTCAGAGGAGAAGATGTTTGAAAATCTTGACAACGGATGGTCCGACGGAATGACCTTGACCTTTAGTGACATAATATCTTCATCTGGTCATTTAGTCGACCATATATACCAAGTATTGTACCTTAGACTTAAATAGTTTCTGAGAAATCCACTGTTTAAGCGTTTTCCAATATAAAAGCCTAACATACCAAAGTTGACCATGCCGTAAATTAGGTCAAGGTCAACGCAAGGTCATGATTTGTATAAATTATGATGGGCCCGCATGCTCGATGCTACACACCAAGTTTCAAGGTCATAGGTCTTTTGGTTCTGGAGAAGAAGATTTTTGAAGGGTTTTTACCAAATATAGGCATGGCGGCCATCTTGGTCATGTGACCTGGACCAAATATATAAACTTTCGTTCCCCCATCCCACTGAGACTCCATATGAAATTTGGCTTCAATTGGCCCAGTGGTTTCAGAGGAGAAGATGTTTGAAAATCTTGACGACGGATGGTCCGACGGAATGACCTTGACCTTTAGTGACATAATATCTTCATCTGGTCATTTAGTCAACCATGTATACCAAGTATTGTACCTTAGACTTAAATTGTTTCTGAGAAATCCACCGTTTAAGCGTTTTCCCATATAAAAGCCTAACGTACCAAAGTTGACCATGTCATAAATTAGGTCAAGTTCATCACAAGGTCATGATTTGTATAAATTATGATGGGCCCGCATGCCCGATGCTACATACCAAGTTTCAAGGTCATAGGCCTTTTGGTTCTGGAGAAGAAGATTTTTGAAGGGTTTTTACCATATATGGGCGTGGCGGCCATCTTGGTCATGTGACCTGGACCAAATATATAAACTTTCGTTCCCCCATCCTGTTAAGGCTCCATATGAAATTTGGCTTCAATCCACCCAGTGGTTTCTGAGAAGAAGATGTTTAAAATTGTGGACGCCGACGCCGACGACGGACGACGGACCAAGTCTATACTATAAGCTCACCTTGACAGGTGAGCTAACAAGTAAATTGCCAATTATGAAAATACTTGAGTTTGCAAACAGTGTAGATCCTGATAAGGTGGCTCCTTATGAGCCTCTTCAACTGGATCTACACCGTTTGCCCACCATTCTTTTACTTCTCAAAATGATGTAGCTAGGATGAAACATTCTTTGAAATTTTGCGCGAGTAAATTTTGATGTCTGCTGTTTGGGTGCTTTAGGGTTGAAAGTTTAATCCAACTCTTTGTTGATGTTGAGATGTATGTATATAACAAACTTCTTTCAGATGATGGAAATACACAGTGATAGATAACCTGGGTTAAGATAAATATGTTTTAGTAGAAAGTGCCTCTTAATAACATGTCTTTCTATAGAGTAGGCTGTTGAGATATATTTTCACAATTTAGTAACTGAAATCTGATATAGTGTCCAATCCTTGGACTCATATACATGTATTTATAATTTGTCAAGAAATTTCTAAGATATGAATGAAAAATATGAGCATCGACACAACAAAACCAACAGAGTGGCATGTGCGCCCAGTGAAGACTCAGATCAGCCTGGACATCCATTCACCCAGTCTGATCAGAGTATTTACTGTGCGCTTAAATGGTAGCTAACGGTTCTAAGCTACCTCAGTGAAGACTGTTCAGACTGGGCACATGCTCAGGCTGATCTGAGTCATTGCTGCATGCTTATGCCACTTTGTTGGTTTTGTTGTGTCACGGCTCATATAAAGAATGATTTGTTGTGCTTGTGTGAAAATCAGTTTCAATTGTGCATTCTTTTTTAAAACATACATTCTGACCCTAATTAGAACGTAATTTATATTTTCACAGAGAAATTAAATAAAACCATTGTTCATACAAAGCCCACCTTCTGCAGAGCCGTTATAATTTGATTGGCATTCTTATATGTATGTACTATATGTATAAAAAGGAGCCCAGGTAGCTCGGTGGGTTAAGCCCTGGCCTGCTGAATTAGAGGCCCTGGGTCCGAGCCCCGTTGTAGGCGGGAATCTTTTCAGTCATAAACAGGGTTCAATTGCACACAGTCTATCTTTATCATCCACCCATCGTCCTGATATGACTGAGATATTGTTAAAAAGGACGTAAAATCGCAAGTCATCCATCCATCCCATATAAAATAAAGCTTTAGACAGTTGTTTCTGACATAATTTTTATCCTGTAGTTTTACAATAGTTTTCATGAACGTTATGGTACATATGAGGTCTATTTTAGATTTTTTTGTGTCTGTTTATTTGGATAGTTTTATGTTGCATGACAAATTATTTTAAATGTATTATCTTCTTTATATTTTAACATTTTTAAGGCTACACCAAATATTTTCCATTTCTGTTGCCACAGAGAAATTGACGGAGTGCTATTTGACTGTATATATTTAATTACTTTACACTGCAGATGTTTGCATCTTTATTTTATGTTGAGATCATTTGAGCAGCCACCCAAGAAAACCATCACAGTGGTTGTGTGACCATTGCAGACTCAGAGCAGCCTGGGCATTAACCCAGTGTGATCAGAGTATTCCCTAAGCGTTTAAAAGGTAGCTAAGGGCATAAGCTACATCCATGCAGACAGCGAAGACTCTGATCAGACTGGGCGGATGCCCAGGCTGATCTGAGTTTGTGCTGGGCGCACAACCACTTTGTTGGTCTTCTAGTGCCGTGGCTCATATATTTTAGTTAATTTACATTGCAGAATCTGATGTTTTTGTTGTTATTTTATGTTGAGATCACTTAAAAATTGACAGGGTGCTGTTTGAATGTAAATGCTTTATTTTTGTTTGGATACTGTTTGAATGTGTATATATATGTTAGTTTGTTTGACCATCGTTGTTGTCTTTCCTTCATTCTATCTTATTTGAAGTTTTGACCTTATATATTCCATTTCATTTACACACAGAAATGTCGAGATTTCGATTTGTCTGCATTGGATTTACATATGATTTGCAACATGACAAAACCAACAAAGTGGCATGTGCACCACATGAAGACTCAGGTCAGCCTGGGCAACCGCCCAGTCTGATCAGAGTCTTTGCTGTGCCCTTATAGGGTAACTTAGGGTCTATGCTAACTCTATGCAGACAGCAAAAAGTCTTATTTGACAATATGTTTAGCATAAAAACATGTGTTCGTCAAGTTTTATCAGTATTTGTTGATGGAGCCAAAAACACTTAAATGATGTATAGCTTATATAAAAGTATATGTGTTTATACTTAGAAATGCCTGAGTATTATACAGTCTTCACGATTTACATATGTTTTTTAGAACATATCATGCATGTTCAGGCTTATTGCTATATATTTTTGTCTAGTCCTTGGCAATATCAAAAATCTAGGTGTGGCGAGACAGTATTTAGTTTAGGGTGTAAAGTCTATGGATACATCTTGGCCCAGTTATTCAAAGCATCGTAAGCTTTACAAAGTCATTAGTCAAGGTTTGTTAAGTCTCCTAGTACACATAAAATCAAATGTGCTAATATTTTTGCTGAAAAAAATGAGAGGAGCTTTTGCAAAGCTCCACACATTTTTTCAACAAAAATATGACAGTGTTTTTGGTTGTTTACAAATGTATTTGAAATTTCAACATTTCTTTAACTAACAACACTGTTAGTCTTTATCAACAGGGCCCTGATATTTTTCTGCTATTTTTAAAAAGGGAAATACTTTCGTGACTTCTTGTTTGCTTTGCTAGAAGACCAAGCCCTTACAAAGTGGGCTGAAAGCAGAGAATTTCAAACAGATTAAATGTTAATCACAGAGCATAGATGCTTGCAACACTGTCTGGGTGATTCAGATCCACATCTGTCTATCTTCCCTGTCATCTTAACCACCGAGGAGGACTGCAGATGGTGTTCTGGTATACCAACCACCATTTTTATAAAGGAAAACAACTTCGGCTGGCTTCCTGTTTGCTTCTCTTTACAGTGAAGCCCTTCAAAGATGGGTCAATTATTAAAAGAAATAATTTGCTTCTTGGAGAGCAAATTCTTCCCTTTAGGAGTTGACCAGACAGTGAAGGGAAGTAAAAACAGAAATGACAGAGTTGCTTCCCTTGAAAGTGTACTCAGACACCTTAAGGATAATTACAATGTCTGGTTAAGGAATCCTAATGTTTATGATAGTTATGGTATAGTACGATAATTATGGTTTACAGTAAAAATTTTAAAAAATTGGGACACTTCAAATCATAATAACAGTTACAGTAGTTGTTTCAAAAGTGAAACACTTGTATTTACAGTGCAGTAATGCATTGAAAGAATTTATGTGGAATGGTAAACAGTGTAGACCCTGATCAGACTGCTCCTTAGGAGCAGTCTGATCTGGCTCTGCACTTTTGGCTCAGTCCTCTCTGTCCCAACATTTACAATTTTTAGGTACCCCAAATATTGACTAATCAGGAAATTTTATGCTAAAATTGTCTGTTAATATTATCCTTGATTATATGTGACCTTGATTAATGATAGATCAACAGAACTGTGATTAACAATATTTCAGTAATTAAAAAATAAAGAAGCAATTGATAAAATTTGTTTGTTCTGTTCTTTGTTGCCTATGCAGTCAACTCTTGAAATCTCGAACACTGATATCTCAAAGTACCAACTTTATATCAAAGAATAGAGTTTGGGCATATTTCTTATATGTATTTACATTTCAGCTCCTGTAATCTCAAACTACTGATATCTCAAAAGAAATTTTCTGGGACCAGAAAATTTACTTTGAGATATCGGTAGTGTGAGATGAACTTCAGGGCCGGGCCGCGTAGCGCAATCGGTAGGGCACCTGACTCATAAGTCAGTGGTCCTGGGTTCGATATCCGGTCTGGCCACATACTTTCGTTTCTTCTTCCGCTGATTCAAGAAGGGCAGTTGTCAGTTACTGGCAAAAGTATGTGCACTTAGTACTGGTTAACCGCTTAGGAGGTCTAAGCCTGCCCAGGAATAGTGTGGTTAGGTTAACTGACTGTCCCGACATGACCATAGTTGTTTACCGTGGACGTAAAGCAAGAAATCAATATCAATAGATGAACTTCAGATTTGGTTTAAGCATATTTTATTTGGAAAAATCTATGTACAACATATATTGTGACAATATCTATATAAGGATACGAAAGGATATAGTTCTTCTCCTTTGAGAAATTTGAGATATCGATTCGAATTTGAGATATAGAGAGTGGACTTTATTTAAAATCTACCTGCCAATGTGTGAGACAGTGCAGCATCTGGCTTTGTAGAGTTACTATTTGCCTTTCATGCAGAGGGTCCTGAGTTTGACAGTCAATGAGGGACACGTGTCCAGTCATGTTCTATCATTTCTAAACCAGGAGATCAGCACTCAGGGTACGTGCCCTGAACAGGAAAGGGCGATATCTAGATGACGGGCGATGACTGCAGTGACTGATTGTCAGTAGTGACGTCTGTCTTTTCAAACAGATAAAACTGTACATATTCCTGCAAACCTCAACACACTCTGAGGGGTGGGCCTGTTATGGTTTCTTATCCAGAGACTACGGTCTTGCTAAACAAGTGCAACTGAATAAGACATTTGTATGAGACATTTGGGTTGAAATCTGACAGAGTTGCAGCCATAAGAATTGTCCATGCACTAGTTTGAATTATGACCCATATGCTGACATAAACCCTCTCAAGACTGGAAATCTGAGTTGGGGACATTTGCATACAGTGCAGACATAGTTCAGACACTGCAGAATTGGGTCTGCACTGTTTGTGTATGTCTCCAAAACAAGTTTCCATACCTCAAAAGAGTTAAAAGCAACATCTCAGAGACTTTGGACCTCAGTTCTTATAAAGAAAAAGACCCTGTGTGATTTTTGCTGTCTTTTTATGGGGCACCTTATCTGGTACTTTTCATTCATTAACCTGCGGCCGCAGGTTAATGAAAACTAGCTCAAATGAAAATGAAGCAATTTTGCTTTTTGCACATGCTATCTGCCAAAATTAAAAATTGCCAAAATAAATGTTTAAGTTTTTGCCCCTAAACCGCGAAAATTTGAAACCGCGAAAATTATCTCGCATACGATATGTCAATAAATGTATGCTGCTGTCATATACTGCCCCATTGAGAAGACCACTGGGACAATTCTGTGAATCAACCTCTGATGTATGTCTTTGGCTACTTAAATTACCTAACTGTTGTTAGGAACAACAATATAAACAGAGATGGCCATGTCTGTTGCACTGAGTAAATAATAATAAAAAAAAAGAAACCCATTTTCTGCCTCGGTATCAATAATTGACTTTTGTTTTGCCATCAGCAAAGCAACTAATGAATGTCTGTGCAATAGCTGAAAAGGTCACAGGCCAAGAATTAATTATTGTTCATATAGGCGAGAGAGCTGCGTCTTCGGCATATACTTGTTCCTGTGAACTAAATGTTTCATTTTGAAACAAACATCTACGCCTTACATACATGTAGTTACATCCATGGTCTGATTCACAGCACTGGCAGAGCGGTGTTCTTAATGCTATATAACTGCCCATGCCAAGAATTAGGTCTCAGTTGGACTTACAGGTTAGCGGGGTTGTATGGCAAACTCTTTAACTATTCGTTCTGTTAAACAGATATCTGAAATACTATATGAGATATCTTTCTTCTAAATTTAGAAGATATAAATATAGAATTTTGGACATCTTTAAAATAATAATAATATATAATATATCCAATATAACTCAGCATATAAGATTTCTTGAATGTCAAATTAGATATATATGATATATCTTGAATACATCAGCTATCTTCTATAGGAAGATATCTTATATACAATATATATATGTAAGATATCTAATATGTTATATAAGATATCTAATGTGGATAAACTAAAGAAATAGTTTATGCCATGTAAGATATATCTTATATGTCATATTATCTAATATAATTCATTAGACATCTGATATATTAAGTAAGATATCTTAAATATTCTGATATATAGATAATCTGTTTTAACTTATAAGGTCTCTTATTTATATATCAGATATCTTCTTTAGTAAATAAGATATCTCAATTCCTACAGAAGATATACCTTATGTAATAGTTGGAACATTTATCAAGGTATACATTATATCAGATATCATATGTCCCCCCATTTAGTATATACACAATAAAAGATATCTCTTTCAAAGCAGATTGGTCGTATATATATATATATATGATATTTGATGTATTAAATAAATAAGATGTACATTCTCATATATAGATAATCTTATTTAACTTATAAGATACTTTTGAAAAATAAGATATCTCAATTCCTATTCATAAAAATCTTTTTTAGTACATAAGATATTATCTTTATTTGAATGTTTATAAAGATATTTCATATATCAGATAACTAATATCCCATACTAGATATAAACAGTTTAAGATATATCATTTCTCAAAGCATATATGTCATATAAGATATTTAATATAAAACACTAGATATCAGATATATTATATAATATATATTCTGAGACAAGTCATACATTATCAAATTTTACGTATATCTTATTTACATAGTAAACAAGATATCTCAGTTCCTATACATGTGTAGAAGATACACCTTATCTAACAAACGAGTTATCTTTGTTTGACTCTTTATTAAGATATCTTATATATTATGTCAAGTATTTTATAGCCAGCATTAGATATATTATTCAAGATATCTTAAGAGCAGATATCTGAATTAATAGATGCTATATAAGATATCTTAACATATGAGATATACTGATATCTTTTTTTACTTTAGTTTGTATAATGTTTCACCATAGTAAGTTAGTAAATATTAGGTAGTATTAGTGCTCAGGATTAAGAGCAGGTGTACAATATTCTTTCCAGTTCGGCAGGATGAATATCCCATGGCCATATAACTATAGAAGAAATCTTTAATCTGCATATGCATGAGATGGGGACTGTCCATCTCTTCATCTATTCGGGGTAGGCTTTGAACAAATTTACTGATTCCTGCTTCTGAAACTAATTACTGCTTACTGATTTTAGAAATACTTCTGACTTCAGAGGTAACCAACAGTGACCCATATCAAGTTTTCAAACATTTTCATTGAGCTAATTGCACGCATTTTTTGGGACATTCTCGGTCCGTTACCGGTAGTTTCTGTCCATTCCAGTAATTCTAAATATGGATATTCCATTCCTAATTTGGAAACCGGAAGTGAGAAGCTATTTCCGGTGTTTCCAATTTGGAGTAAACCTAATCAATTAGGCTTCAAATTTTCGTCAGTATTAAAGAATCTAGGCTTCTGTGAGAATCTCAAGAGCCCAAATCAACTTGTTTAAACAATTCCTATGGTTCTTACGTCGCTTGGAAGGTGAGAAAATATTTTATTTTGAAGAGAAAGCATTTTATTTCAGTCGGAAAATGAATAAAATTTGCGTGGGTGGATGAGTAAACAAATTTTATTCAGAGCACTGAGATGTAGATGTCAGTGCTCTGAATAAAATTTGTTTTATAAAATCTGACTAGTGAATTTACTTATTATTAGTTCCCGCAGTTCCAGACTATGTCGTCGATTGACCCAACAGATGTCCCTTTATTGCTTTGTCTGACAAGTCACCCCTCACAACAGTATTGTTTTCTGAAGCAAGTGTTCTGCAACCTGCAAATAGAAGAAGCAAGTGTTACTTGAAGTGTAACGGTTTAGGTATGTAAACACTTCTACAGCTTTGCTGTAAAAGCCTGCTTTTATGGCAACGTGGGTAGAGTGGGTGGCTCTTTCACCAAGTTAAGCTATGTCTGATCTGCTCTGCTGAGTCTAAGGACAGGGTTCATTTTATTGCTGAGTGTAGTGCGCTTAGTTCTGTCAGACAGAGTTATATCACAGTGTTGGAGACCATACTTCTGGTTAGTAACCCAGTGTTCACTGTTAAGTCAATTGTAAATGACAAGTTCCTGCTTACGCAACTAGTCCTTGACTGTACTTCAGATGCAATAGTTAGTAGAGTCATACTGTGTCCACAGGAATGTCAGCGCGTGGAATCGGTTTCAAGGCACCTGTGCTTTGCACTTCATCTTAGAAGATGTAAATTGATAGACCAACCAGTGTAAGGTCACTAGGGGAAGGCTGTTTAACTATAAATAAAATTAAAACCTCTAATAAATATCGTCAAGTGAAATAAGCCGCAACTGTACATGTGTAACATGTAATATACGTATCACTTATGTGGTGGTGGTTTGGTGATGGATGTATATTGAGTTAGAATAGTAAGAATTGCTACCATCGTATTCAGCGCTGGATTTATCAAGTAATAGTAACAACGACTAGATTCAACATACTCCATCAGGAACATCTGAATTATATACACGATCTACAGGCACATTATTAGTATTTTCGGCATCGGCATCATCATCATATTGTATATCTCAAGTATGCCCTTGCCCTCCTGCAAGAGGATGAGGAAACGCCATCAGGCGTGCAGTGTCTATTCTAGGGTGCGCGATTGCGGGATTCAGGCTAATTTTTCTCGTATCCCGCATAAATTCAGACCGAATGTGTGACAGTCCCGCGTAAAAAATAAACAAGGAAAACGTCCCAAAACCAAGAATTTACTCTTGCCTGGCAGAAAATACCGCGGTTTTGAATAAAACGGCATCAAGCCATCATTGCCGAAGTTGTTTGCGCCATATTATGTCCATTAGAGTAGCTTCCCTTGACTTCACGAGTTCGATGAAATACCGGAACGAATTTCATTAGAGAGTGGGTAAGATGCGTAACCCACACCCGCACCTACGTTAGCATACCGCGGTAGAAATTTATAAATCGCTGAAAAACTATGTATCAGCAAAATAATCACTGTAAACCCTTTGAAATACTTAGATATAAGACTAAAACCTTCAAATCAACTCAGAAAATATACAACTGGAATGTGATAGGATTTAGAACAGAAAAATCGATCTCAAACTGGGTAAAACAGGTCAGGTAAGATATTACTGTATAGTCTTGGACAGGAATAAATGTCTAATGTCTAAAGTCAGTTCAGATAACTGTATAGTCTTGGACAGGAATAAATGTGTAAATGTCTGTTTTATGAGCTAAATGTTTTCTGTCTGTTCGAAAATTGTCCCCCCTATTTTTGAGATGGAGGGGGGGAAATCCCCCCTCATTTTCAGTTTCTAGAATAGACACTGGGCGTGTGGGACTACCGGTAGATAGTCCGGATCTCCAAGACAAGTAACAAATTAATCAATGGAAATCGCGCTTAGCACCTGAATGGGTGACTGGTTGCTTGAGCTGGTGGACGACCCGGCAAGTTTTCTGGTTAAGCTGTTCAAGTAATAATATAGGCAGCTCTTTATGACAAGGCGCAACAGGTTAATGATTATTCTTGGACGTATCACCAGTGAACAATTCTGATTCTAAACAGACACAGCAGTATATGACCCTTTATCTTTATGCATGTCTCAGGGTTTTCTTCCAGTGGAGGTTTTTGTGGGTAGGCAGATTCTTGATCTAAAAATATTTTAAGGGTTACCTCTAAAATATTTTAACAGCTGAGAGCCCGAGACCATACTAGGGGGTAGTGGACAGGCAGAAGAAAACAGACCGAGCATATATACCTATGCAATAGACTGTTGTATCTTGTATCCCATTCCACCTATGCCAATCTTGGCCATGCACTTTAAAATTATTGGTAAATGTAGATCGTGTATCAAGGAATTCCAGCCATATTAGGCTCACCCCCTACAGGCTACAAGGCAAGAGTGTTAGATTGCTACACGGCTGAACGCAAGACAACCTGTTACCAGCATATGGTCAAAAAACTTCTGGGGTTTAATGTAGGTTTCCAATCATGACCTTCATGCCAGTGTGTACTGTTCGGTTGGAGGAAGTAGAACCAGAGTGCCCATGGAGAAATATTATTATTAGAAAGAACCACAGCAGACTTGCTGGGTATGCAGACACAACTGAAACAGACTTAGTCTCATCTTCCTAAGGTGTCAGCGGTCTGCTGTTGCAGGTAGAAACCCTTGACAAGCTGCCTTGTGACAGTAGTGAGGTACACTGCTTCACTGGAAGTCCAAGTCTTCCTCAGTGATCGGCATCATCAAGAGGGCAGCAATTAGACCTCTTTAAATGTTGTCAGAAGTCAATCCTGTTTTCCCCCTCTCAACAAAACCAAAATTCCAAGGCAGATGGACTCACATTTCCTCCCCTCCAGCCACCCACATTAATAAAAGTTAGATATTACATGTCACTCAGGTTGGTGAATTCAATAATAGTGAAGCAGAGCCACATCTTTGACATTACTAAAATTAATGATATCCGTCACGCCATGGCAAGCAAAACGTATTACACCTGATAGCATTCTCATGCCAATGGCAGACCCTTTTCTGACAAAGATTCTGTTCTTGCTTTTCGATGTATTTTAGAGGCTAAGATAATTCTGGGATAGTTCTTGTTGATTCTCCATAAAAAGATACATTGTATCCTCTATTAGAACTCTTGCCAAAATGGTTCAGGTGATGTGTCCCAACATACATTTTCATGATTTTGTTCTTCCCTCAAGACAGCTGTAGTCACCATGTCAAGACAGGTTTTAGTATTTATTGGTCACAGGCGACAAACATATTTACACATGGATTCTTAGGAAAATTAAGCGGATGGATGATTTGCAATTTACATCCTTCCAACAGTATTTCAGTCATATCAGGATGATGGGAGGATGATAATGGAAGGCTGTGTGCAGTGGAACTCCATTTATGGTTGGAATGGGTATCCAGAGGGAATTGAACCAGAGACTACTAGGTCAGCAGGCAAGTGCTTAAACCCACTGAACTACAGGAGCTCCTAGAATTAAGCTGAAAAGTTTGAATGTAAACATGATAATCATGAGTGAGAGCATCCCGAAACTGCTGTTGGAGTCTCAGATTTGTTGGCTGCATCATTTGTCAAATACAGTGCTCCAGATAACAAGGGGTGACAGAGATGATTTGGGGATAACTAGCCGTATTTCTCCACAAAAACATATTTTGTGACCCATCATTAGAACCGTCTCGTCGAGACGGTTCTAATGAGGGGTCACAACATATGTTTTCGTTGAGAAATAAGAAAAATTATCTTTAAATTATCCTCACTACCCCCTCTTATCTGGAGCTCTGAAATAGATTATGAGAATGCTCAGAAGTGCCGCCTTCAGATGCATAAAATAGGATTTCACATATTATCAAATTACCCCCAGCTACCCCCTGCTTTGCATTAAATTTTCAAGGATATGATTTTAAAAGTTGTCCTATTTTGGATTTAATATATCTGACAGAGCTCAAGATAAGGAAGGAACTGGCGATTTTTTCCTTTTTCTTCATTTAAGCATAATAAAAGCACCAAAAATTGAAATTGTTGAATTTGCAAACAGCGTAGATCGAGATGAGGCAAGTCATAAAGAGCTGCCTCATTTGGATCTACATTATTTTGAATTCTTAATTTGTTTGTTGTACCGGGTAGCTCAAGTTTGGATGAAACTTTTTTTTTTATTTTGCAGACCTAAATTTTGTTGTCTGCTTTTTTGGTGCTTAAAGGGTTGATATGCTGTGACCTGTCATTAGTCTAGAACTGCCTCATAGAGGAAGTTCTCTTGAAGGGTCGCACCATACAATTTACTAAGTACATGTATATTGTATTATAAATGAAAAATCTTCAAAATCCACTATTATTTGGGGCCCTGAATTATCCTGTTTTGGTAGATTAATCTGTATCCATCATTTAACAATTATTTAAGTTGTAAGTCATGCTTTGCTGGTCACAGTTTCCGTTTATTTGGTGGATATAAAGGCTTATGAAATGGGGGTCCCAGTTGAGTTTACCCTCTGGTAACACTGGACTTGTAAGCAAGCGATCAACAGTGTGATCCCCACTTATTTAGGGGATTCTGATGAGATGTCACAACATACATTTATAATAGTGGAAAAAACATGAAAAAAAACATCCTGAAATTATCTGTACAGTCTCTCTGATAAGCATTAGCGGACTGTGCTTTCAGAAGTTTTCCCTCCATTACAAGGCTGCCGATGGTGACCTTGGTTGCTCAGATCACTTCAGTAACCATCATTAGCCTTTGGCAGCCCAGTTGTAGGATTGTCAGCTGGCATTTTTACAGCAGTTCTTGAGCTAGGGCAACTTTGTTGGGCTGTTATGACAAACTTTCAGAATTGCCTCTGAATGCTTTCTGGCATCAGGATGCAAAATGAGTATTGCTGTACTCATGGCATCATCCTGTACATTTAAATAGCAGCCTAAAATGGGAAAGCAAATTGTAAGTTCCTGTAAAAAGTACACATACATAAATATAATGTTTCCATTATATAGGGTAGATAAGGGAAAGAGCTTCAAGCTTTGACTTATGATACGCCATGAAGCAGCAGGTACTGAACTATGTTGGTACCACTTATAATTGGCTCTTAATGACTGTTTCAACATCTCATCCCTTTATGGTTCTCTAAATCTGCCACAGGACCAATTTCACCAAAAATGTGACTCATTAATTTGATTAAACAGCAAGCCATATATTCTTGTGAATAGAGCATGAGATTGAAGCAGACTGCGGAGCCCCAGTTAACGTGGAATTTTAAGAGATATACTGGAATAACTTTGTATATATTTTTCAATAAAAACATACATTGTGACCACTCGTTAGAACCGCCTCAATGAGACGTTTCTAATGAGTGCTCACAATGTATGTTTTAATGGACCATCCAAAATTAACAGGCATTACCTAAAAATTATAATTGAAAACTCGATCTATTCTGGAGCTCTGGAGTGAATTATGTTCTATATTCAAATGAAAGCTACTTGTACAAATATGGTATTGGTTTCGTTATTGCTGTACGAAATTGTATAGAGAAACCCTACAGTCTGTAAGCTATACAGTTTCAATGATTGATACACTTTGTATGGCTGCAATGTTTTATATATTTTTGTGTGACATTTTGCATTGAAATTAGACTAAATTATAGTGTACTGTTTGTGGGAAGACCTAGATACTCTTAATTATACATTAACCATGTTTAGTGAAGAGATAAAAGACTTATTTGGGATATCGGATGAAGTTAGTTTAGGGAACTGATCTAAACAGCTGGACTTTTATTATTGAAATGAGGCAGAACTGTCTATGAACCTGTGGGACATAGCTCTCAAAAACTAAAAAGGTAAGAGTTGCAGTTTTAACCTTTAACCCTTGAGGAGAAAAAAGTAACTGCTTACAGGGTGATTCAAGATTGGCTGCTCAGACAGGTGACCTGTTATTAAAATATTTGTGGCTGATGAAAACAGGCAGGTTTGGCTGTTCATTATTTGCAAACAGAGTACCCTAATGTGCTTAAGTATTGGGACACCTACAATAACAAATTTTCCATTTGTCCCAAATGGAAAATTCATTATATTTAGGTGTCACAATATATACGCACATTACGGTAGATCCCAATAATTTTGCTTTTATGGGAGAGTGAGTTGGCAGGTTTGGTATTTGCAAGTACAGTTGACCCTGAGCAGACTGCTCTTGAGCTTGTAGCAGGTTATTAGTTTCTAAGAAAAATAACCCATAAATGAGGGGCTAGACTGGCCCCAGTCCTTGTGTTTTGAATGCATATCAGTAAGAAAGCTAACTCTACAAGGAATAATTTTTACATCAAGTAATTGCAGAGTTACCCTAGAATGGTTGGCCATCAGTTATAGAACCATGTTGCAAATATTGATATAGTTATGTTTTATTTGTTGATGAGCTTATAACCATCTAGCTGGAGCTGAATTTCAAGGTCCCAAGGGTGTGTTTGACTGTTTTATTACACAGGATAATGCTTTTCAGTTCTCTGAAGCCCTTTATTGCACCTTGTCATATTCAGGCTACATAGGCTCAAACTCACTTATTAACATTTAAAGTGCCAAAAATGCAGACGACAAAATTTACTTCTTCTAAATTTCAAAAAAAATTGTCCCAGCTGCATCACATTGAAACTTTCAAAGATTAGAGGGCAAACAGTGTAGATCCAGATGAGGTGGCTCATTATGAGCTGTTTCATCTGAATCTACACTCTTTGCCAATTCAACTATTTTCATTTTTTGGCACTTTAAACATCAATGATGCCTATTTGTACATGGAGACAGACACCAGGTCAATATTATCCCATCACTTTAGCAAATGTCAGACTGTTATAATATAGAAATAATGTTTCCTGATTATCTGTTTAATGATTTATTTCTGCAAACTCAGCAAAAGCAGAACATGTGACTTCTCTTCATTGGTTGCCAGCATGAATAATTGCACATTCAGAACTTTTTCAAAATATTTCTTTAGCAACTTTGAGAAAAAAGCATTCACAATTTACAGTAGCAAGCATTTTAGATTTTAAGAAGCAGAGTGACCTCTGTGCGCAATGTCTGTTCAGAAAAGATGGGGAGGTGGGGTATAGTATCTAAGGGAGATAAATATTCTTATTGTAGAAGTAATGAATAGTAAATGTTAACTCCCTTACACTATAAAATTGTAGTTACATGTAGTTGGTGTGCAACAAGAGCCTCTTATTTATTCATAAAATATACCTGATGAAGGATCTTATGATTAAAAGCAGCAGGTTACGATAATTTTAATTCAGGTCCACAGACAGTTTCTATGGAAAAATATGGAAAAAAAAAATGAAAGTTTTGGCTTAAAAGTGTTATTTCCTTGGCCTGTTGAATAGGAAGTATTAACTTGAGATACTTCCTGATTCACATATCTTAAATTACAGACATTACTGTTTCAGTACATGTATTTGCTTATGAGATACCACTCTTAAATGTAGAAATTTAAGTAAACTATATGTACATGGTTAATAACACTATCAATGTAAAGTTCATTGGTAACTTGGGGAAGTTAAAGTAAAACGTTTGTCTCACCCTTGTCATTTCCCACATATGTGTATGTAATTCAGTATTTCAATTCTCATTACATTATGTCCCCCCCCACCCCCATCCCCCCCCTCACACACACACACACACACTTTTTGTATGCTCACTCACCACCCCATGGCCACTGTATAGGGCACTGTGCATCCCTTCATCAGTTTAAAACGGAAGGAGCAGTGACAGTTTTAATAAATCATTTCTTGATTGATGGCTGTCAATATCTTTATTATGTGAAGACTAACATTGAAGGTCGATTGGCTCTCCTAGCTAGTATTTACTGAATAATCATTGTTTCCCAAAATTTTGGACAGTTATGCCTGTGCAAAAGTGTAGACCCTGATCAGACTTCTCCTTAGGAGCAGTCTGATCAGGGTCAACACTGTTTGTCAAAAGTTTGATAAAAATCTCCTAACAAAACAAATGAATCTGTCCATGTTCAATGATAGTAAATTCAGTAAAAAAACTGTTGTCGTGTCTGAATATTAATTGTAACGAAGTACTGTATATCCTAGAGCACTTATGTCGGAATGTCCCGATATTAAAAAAATTGTTTTATTTGTAGAAAGCTGTTAAACAGCATCACAACTTGAATATTGATCTAAAGATGATTTGATGTTTTGGGAAATTGGGATTTATTTGTATTAGAAAATCTTCAGAATTTAGATTTGCTGAAGCTGCAGTATTTAAGTGCAATAGACAAATGGAACAGAAAAGTAGAACTCGACTTTCGGACAGGTTTGTTTGCATGAATTTTTTATTTCAAATTTGAGTTTTTTATTGCCCCGACTGTGACTGGCAGAAGCAAGACCTATGTATTACTCTGTCAGTGCTGTTGGCTTCCTGTCCAAATGCTCTCTCAGAGTACCTTTTACCCTTTTTAGACTGGAATCCCATTTTGAGGTATTATGCAAACAGTCCAGAGTTGAACCTCCAACCAATACATGGGACCTTGGTTTAAAGTCTCAACTGAAAGACAGGAGAATCAGGGAATGGAACCTCAGACCCCTGGATTGGTAGTCCAGTGCGTTATCCAATACACTACCACCGCTCCTGCATGATGACGGTTCATGATGGTTTCTTATTTTGTAGAATGATGTTCTTTCATTTGTTGCTGGTTGGTCGGGAGTGTCTGTCCATGTATTAATTCGCAAAGCAGCAAAAGAGCAGATGACAAAATTTATGTTTGCAAAATTTTAAAAATAATTGTTTTGTGCAAGCTTTTTCATATTGAGTGGGTAAACAGTGTAGATACAGATGAGATGAGGGAGTTCATTATGAGCTGCCTCATCTGGATCTAGGCTATCTGCAAATACTGTTTGCAACAGTGTAGATACAGATGAGGTGGCTCTTTATGAGCTGCTTCATCTAGATCTATGCTTTCTCTGCAAAAAATTCCAGATTTTTTTTGGCTCTTAAAGTGTGTACTATTTCATTGTATTCCTAAAATTCAGCTGGCATTGTCATAATATGCCAGAAAAAAATGCTGAAAGTGATGTTAAATTGAATGCATACACATCATGCATTTAGCTGAAAATATTTACCTTTTGCAAAAGTACATTATGTAAACATTATTACATACTTCAGGCTATCCATCTTCATGACAAAGTTAATTACACCTTCATACTTGCCATAAACGTTTTACTAACACCAAACCCAATATCATAAAACATTATTACCTTGTTAATGTAACAGGATATTATGGCTAGCAATTAATGTAAATTTTTCATACCTTTTCTGTCCTTTAGATATCCCGCAGAGAAATGGCCGCATTTAAATGAAGTCTCCAATAAAAGTTTGTATCGAGTCTATTAATATAAAAATCATATCACATACCTGGATGGGTTTCAAATTAAACATAGTCTAGTCATTTACGAATTCAATCTGTATCAGGATTCACACATTTTAAATAGGATATATGCATCCGAGCTCCACCTAATGTAGGCCATGGATAAGAATTTGTGGATTATTTTTCTTTTTCTGCCATAAAACATATGTTGTCTCCACTCATTTGAACTGCCTCGATGAGGCAGTTCTAATCAGGGGCCACAGCATATGTTTTTATGCAGAATAAATAGAAATTATTGTATAATCATCATAAAAAAATTCCAGCTTACCTGGAGCTTGGCTTGTGTTTCCTCACTAAGTTAGTAGCGTGACCGACTTAATAAAGGAGACTTGATTCAGTCACCTTGTGACACCCCTATAAATTTTACTAATGTTGACACTACGTGTAACCTGTCGTAGTATACTGTTTTGGTCTACAGTTTCAAGATATTAATGATTTTGTGTTATGGAATTTAGGCGGATTATTTTTTGAGAGGTTTACACAAAATTTGGATTAAGTTACGGTTGACCCAGGACCTTGCGTGGTTGTGGTATTTAATATAGTTTTTTGCTATAGAATATAGAGTTCATATCTTTTAAAAGTTGGTAAACATCTTTTGATGCATGTATGCAGAAGAAATAGGCCTGGATCATATTTCTGAAAGTGATACAATTAGGAACGCCCCCAGAATTCTTAATGAATTTTAGTGCATCAGGTGTTGAATTTGAAAATTATTCATAACATTTTTGGCCTCTTGTGTCTGCATGTGTGCAGTCGGGTCAAAGTAGCTGAAACTAAGAAGGAATGCTGTTTTAATTTAATTTAAAAGAGATCAGTTGGATACGCATGGAATTATCTATATGAACAGGGCTATTGGAGATTGAAACAGCAAGAAAGTGAAAGTGAACAAAATAATTTGGAGTTCATATTGTTTAATATGACATCGTATACATGGTAATTTTCGCAGTGTTCCATTTTTCGTGGTATTTCGCGGTCAGTATTAAAATCACGAAAAATTTCTTGTTTCTTACAGAGTGTCTTCCTACACAGTGTTCATATATTTTGTTTGTGTTTGCATTGGTAGTTGCTGGTACTTTTCACTTGAGCCAGTTCTTTCATTAACCTGTGGCGGCCTTGCCGCAGGTTACTGACTCAAGTGAAAAAGAAATAGTTTTGCTTTTCGAGCACGTGCTAACTGCGAAAACTAAAAATCGCGAAAATTAATGTTTATGTTTTTGACCCTTAACCGCGAAAATTACCGCATATACGGTATTTCTGTGAGATAAAATGTTAAACAAGACAAAATGTAGTTTGAGTGTAGGGTAGTTCCCAGAAAGTGAAAGTTTAAGAGTAGGGTTGAATAGAAATTAGTTTTGTTGTGGAATTTTCTGTAGTGGCCGGCTTAAGTTGAAGTAGTTGATGGGTTAATTTTTATGGCTGTTTCTTTCACAAACTCTGATGATTCTGGAATACCTTGGGACCCTGAAAATTTGTTAACTCTTTAAGCACCAGAGACAAAAATGGCTCAATTTGCAAACAAGGTGGATCCTGATGAGCTGGCTCATTTCCATTTTGAAAAATGGCAGAAAAACATAAAGATGTCCCCATATACATTAAATGATACAAATGCTTGAGAAGAATATGGATTCATAATCTAGAGGTTATCAGTTCAAGTCCATTTCAGAATTTTGTCTCGCCTGCAATAGCAGGAGCAAGATATAGGTATTGCTTTTCCGGTTTCCTTGATTGGTGTTGGCTGCGTAAACTTTTGTCAAGTTTTCTGGTTTAGCTCTGTTTCTCCGGAAGTACCGGTCAGGAACTCAGTACATGCTTACATCTAGAACAGGAGATTAAGTGCAAAGCAACTACTCTTAGGTCATGACCTATATTTTATGCTTCATTGACCTCACAAATTTGCATCAAGTTTTCTGGTTTAGCTCTGTTTCTCCGGAACTGTAAGGGTTAGAGTCATGAAACTTGGTACATGCTTCCAGCTGGAAGAAAGCAGCTCAAAGAATACGTCACCATTAGGTCCTGACCTATATTTTATGGTTCACTGACTTGACATATTTGCTTCAAGTTTCCTGATTTGGCTCTATTTGTCTGGAACTGTAAAGGCTGGAAGCATGAAACTTGCTGAAAGAGAGAAGCTGAACACAGCCAACACTATTAGATAATGACCTGAAGGCATGTTTTACACAGGGTATACTCGATTCCGCCAATTTTCCCTTCCTGCAGAGACTACTGTCCTCGAGAAATGGCTTCCTGCCAAGACTGTCCGCATGACTCTGCTTCCTGCCGAGAGCCTCGGCAGGAAGCAGAATCAGGCGGACATTCTCTGCAGAAAGCCATTTATCATGTACAGAAGTCCCGGCAGGAAGCAAGAGTTTGCGGACAGTCTCGGCAGAAGCCAGATATGATGTACAGTCTCTGCAGGAAGCGAAAGTTGGCGGAATCGATTATACCCTGTGTTTTAGGCGTCACTGTCATACCAAGTTTCTTGTTCACTCCTGTTTTGTGGCAAAGGGCATGCAGGCAAACATGGCTTTCTGCAAAATTCTTGAGATTCTTGCTTTTGGATTGTTTCATCCTCATCATCAACTTACCTAATTCCAAACAGCCCAAAATACTGTTGAAAGGACTGTAAAACCCCAATTAATGTTCATCGGTCAGTTACATAATTGATGCAGAAATCAAATGATACCAAACTCTTTTCTAACAAAATTAAGTGTAAAACCTATCATATTATTGATTTGATTTGATTCCTTACAAACAGATTCATGGTTTTTGCCCAACTGAATGACAGCATTTATCACTATGTCCGGGCATTGTAGTCCTGTGTGACATTTTGCAAGGATAAAATTACTCAATTCAGTTTAATATTCTGTCTCTTTCAAAGATCTGATTTTATCGCAAAAGTTTTGAAGTTGATATATATTTCTTCAATATTATCCCCATTATCTAGTATTTGACATTGCCATGACAAGCCTAAGTATTTGGGCCAAAGCAGCTAGAGCAAACATTGTAGACCCTGATAAGACTGCTCCAAGGAGCAGTCTGATGAGGGTCTACAATGTTTGCCAAATTGTTTATTAAAGATCTGCTTCTAGAAAAGTTTCGAAGATAAAAGACCTGTGGTTGAGGTGTCTGAATATTTAGTGCAGGATATCAGGTTCAATTTGATACGCTTGTTTGTTTGATAAGTGCCGTTTAAACAAATATCAAATCTCAATTTTACTTTATTTGGTTAACGATGCCGTGTAAATTTCAAATTTGTGATAAGATGTGGAAAGAAGTTTCAAGGGTCTAATATTGTATGGAATATTGTTCGAAGTTTGTGGTTCACAACACCAAAGGAGTGAGAGAACAAAACCTTGTTTGTAAATTTGTGTTTTGGGTGAAGAAATGTCATATCATTTTGGATCAGTATCAGTCTTTCAGTATTTGACTAGTACAGCTCTACTGTGGATTGAAACTCAAGTGCTGTAAATTAATATTTGAAGCTTGAAATCATTAGAAACTTTTGCAAATAATGACTGGAATGGGTGAATTAAGTTCTTAGTATTTGTTTCATGTTGCGTCTTGAAATATTCTCATTTTCTCAGAAGCAGTTGGTATACAGTTTTGCATTTATAGTATAGTCATTGAGTTCTGTTGCAGCAAAATGATAGTTTTGCATTTTTATGTTGGCACAGATTTAAATTGGCGGGGTTACACACAAGTACAGGCACAATTAGTCTCCAGACAATATTGGAAAATTAAATTATATATTCAGTTAGTTAAGTGAAGATCTAAACCTTGACAGGCACAATTAAAATTTGACACCTGTCATTGAATTTTGACAACTTTTGAATGACAAAAAGTGTCTGCATCATATACTAGAAGCTCTATAGATAAAAGAAATCATGCCAGGTAGTGTTTCTTATAATTCTCCATAAAACACATTTTGGGGCTGCCTTACTGAGGCGCTTCTGGTGAGGGGTCATAACATAAAAGTTTTCATTGAGAAATATGGAAAATTCTCTTATGAATACAATTTGAAGCTGTGTAAACTTCATTAAAAATATCTGTAACAAAACAAAGTAAGCTAGACATTGACCTTATACATGTACATAAATGTTTGGATTTAGTCAAAAGTTCTAACAGGATGGAGTCAAAATTTCTAGTTACTTCATGGGACAAAAAGATTTCTGACATATCTGGCATAATACACTTAAGGTGACTGGATATTCCTTCTGGGGAAGCAACTCTGCCATTATCATTTTTACCTCACATCACAATTGGGGTCAACTCTTCAAGGAAAGAATTTGCCCCTAGGGGAGCAAATTCTTTCTTTTAAAAGTAGACCCCATTTTTGAATGGTTTGTTCTTCAGAGAAATAAACAGAAAGCCCCAGAAGTTGTCTCTCATTCTTAACTCTTTAAGCACCAAAAAGCAGACGACAAAATTTACGTCGGCAAAAATAAAAAAAATGCCTTGTCCAAGACGTTTCATATTGAGAATTAATAGACTAGTGGGCAAACAGTGTAGATCTAGATGAGGCAGTTCATTATGACTGCCTCATCAGGATCTACGCTGTTTGCAAATTTTGCTAATTCCGTCACTGGGACTTTAAGAATTAAAATGGCAGCAAAACATGGTGGTGTAACAATACACCTTAAAACTGAAGATTAATATTGATCAGGTTTCAATTATGAGACATTATTTTTATTTTGTGGGACATGATTTGTATTTTACACATACTCGAGTCTTGTTCGATGTTATCTTCCAAATAGGCCAGATTTTAGTCTGATTATCGGAGGTAATAGTTGGCTAATTATGATGATCCTGTAAGATAGTGTACCTGTTTTCCTTAGAGTTTGTGTTATACTAAATTACCATGACGGAACAACTTGATTTGATATTAAGTTTGGTATTTAGATTATATCTTATGAAATTATTTTGTCAGAATAACTTGGTAGCATATTCAAATATTGTTGTTTTATGTTGTAATGGTATTTTATTTGGGTGGTAGGAAGGGCAAAGATGTCTTGAAACTTTCTGAATTTGGTTGCCTAACAGGTATTGGCTTCAGGTAGGGCAAGGGCCTGCTGTGCTTTCTCATGCAAGAAGGGCGTTGTTCAGAGATAATTTACTTTTACTTGCATCTATCCCATATTGCTTGGCTTTCTTCCTCTCTCTGGGAGATGGCTGGATAGGCATGACAGAGACTGAAAAATTGTCTATAACTTCAAATATGGGCTTTTAATCCAAAACAACCAACCAACCAACCAATGGTATTTTATATAAGGAGGACAGGCACAAAAATAGGTCGCATTGACCAATTTTTGTGTGAAATGAGCTGCAACATGCAGACTGGTATTAGCCTTAGCTGTTTGCAAATGCAAACAGCGAAGGCTAATAATAGCCTGCATGTCCACGCAGTCTGATCAGAGCTTTGCTGTTCCCACACATACTATATGTACTGACCCTGAGGAACACCAGGCACAAAATAAATCTCTAGCTAGACTGCACAGATTCACAGATCAGTCTGAGTCTTCACTGTATGCAACCTTTCAGCATGACAACCAATATTCACACAGACAGAAAAAATGATGGAGAAAGTCCTTTGAGTTGAGCAGCCGTTGTTATGAGCAACCTTAACTTTTGGCAGGAGCAAAAGAGAGAACTCATCCCAGCCTGTGCATTCTTAATCCTTAATGCGCCAAAAAGCAGACGACAAAATTTACGTCTGCAGAATTTCAAAAAATGTTTCGTCCGAGTGATATCATATTGAGAATTCGAACACTAGAGGGCAAACAGTGTAGATTCAGATGAGGTGGCTCATCATGAGCCACCTCATCTGGATCTACACTGTTTGCCAATTCAACAATTTTATTTTTTGGCACTTTAAGGGTTAAAGAGTAGCTAGGCACCATTTTGGAAGGGTTTTGCCATCCAGGGAAGTCTTAAAAAAATTTTTTTGGAATGAAATGGTGAAAAAACATGGAGGTATACCTGTACACTGTACATAATTGTAATGGGCATTGGCACAGGGTACCGCTAATTTTCGCTTCCTGCAGAGACTGTACATCATATTTGGCTTCTGCAATCTCTTGCCTCCTGCTGAGACTTCTGTACATGATAAATGGCTTCCTGCTGAGACTGTCCGCGTAATTCTGCTTCCTGCCGAGGCTCTCGGCAGGAAGCAGAGTCACACGGAAAGTCTCGGCAGGAAGCCATTTTACGAGGTCAGTAGTCTCTGCAGTAAGCAAGAGTTGGCGGACAGTCTCGGCGGAAGCCAATATGATGGATAGTCTCTGCAGGAAGCAAAAATTGGTGGAATCGATTATACCCTGTGATTGGGAAGACTTCGATCAGGTTACACAGATGTTTGTTTTTTGTTTATATGTACAGTAAATTGCCTTTTCTCATAGTGCCTATCATTTGGTGTTCACCTCACCTTAGATTTCTTCTGTGGTATCAAAAGAACAGTTGATGTAATTACCATCAGACAGTTGTAATGTATTAAGTCATTCAGACTCTGTACTTGTCTCTATTAAGAAATTGTCCTAGGTATAGGGAGCAACATTTCGGTTCTTGGACCCAATCAGAGCAAGTTGTAGAGTTGTAGATACCAATCAGACTGGTTTGATGAAGGCATGCACCAAATATTTTGCCATGACACATTGCTTCCAGTAGATAATGAACAACATATTCAAATTTCAGGATAATAGGTTCAGTGATGTTCTGATATTTAGGCTAATTAGGTACAAGTAGTTTCTTTTTAATGCTAGCCTGTATCAGTTAGGATGATGCCTTTGTAGTTTGTACCAAGCTCAGGAGTTCTATCTAGAAAGTGGAACTTACATGGTGATCAATGGCATAAAGAATATGTTTTATGATAGCTCAGCAGTTCTATCTAGAAAGTGGAACTTTTGAGGTGATCAGTGGCATAATGAATATGTTTTATGATAGCTCAGCCACTCTAGAAAAAGAGTGGAAATTTTCAGGTGATCAGTGGAATGTTGTTTTACAGCAGGTAGGCTATGTAAAGATGATTGCACTGCAGTTCTAGAAAAAGAGTGGAACTTTTCTGGTGATCAGTGGAATTTATTGTTTTGCAGCAGATAAGCTTTGTAGATTATAACTCAGCTGTTCTAGAAAAAGAGTGGAACATTTCTGGTGATCAGTAGCTCAGCTGTTCTAGAAAAAGAGTGGAACATTTCATGTGATCAGCGGAATATTGTTTTGCAGCAGATAGGCTTTGTAGTTGACAGCTCATCAGCTGAAGAAAGAAAGAGGAACTATTATGATAAGTGGAATATCTATGCATGCTACAACCATTTTTGCAGTGGATAGGCTTATACATGGTACCTCAGAAGACAGCAGTTCTAGAAAGAAATCAAGTTGAACTTTTCTTCTGGTGATCGGTTGAATAATGTGTTTCGCTGGGTGTCTGACGTTTCGTCGAAAACCATTTCGCCGACTGACAATTTCGCCGAAGGACCATTTCGCCTACTTGCAATATCGTCGAAGCGTCACTTCGTCTAAAAAGTGGTTCAGGTGTGACATTTGGTCGAATAAAACGCTTCAGGTGCGACACTTGGTCTAAAATAGAACCAGTGGCAGCGGACATCCACTGGCGTCACATTTCAGTTGTTTGACGAAACGTTAAAAGACGGTTCCAGAATGATCACCTTTTGTACAGACTCTTGCTTTCAGTACTTGTGCCAGAGCAAAACCTGTACGGTGATGGGACGTTTAGCATTGCTCCCCAACACATACGCTACATGGTATTGTTATGGGACAGACAGCTGGTGCCACTTATGTATTGCCTCCTCTCAAAAAAAAAACACCAAAGTTATGTATATCAAACTGTTTCAGAAAATCACCTATGTCGCAGAAAACAGGGACACTGAAATTCAGGTTGAATGCTACATCAGTACAGATGCGATTTTGAGGACGCCTGTATTAAGGCTTATTTTTAACAAAATTTTCCATCACCGATTTTCGTCGAATTTTCGACGTCTTTCGACGAATTTCGACCAAATTCGGCGAAATGGTCAGTCGTCGAAATGGTCAGTCGTCGAAATGGTCAGTAGACGAAATGGTCAGTCGGCAAAATGGTCAGTCGGCGAAATGGTTTTCGACGAAACGTCACGGATCCGTTTCGCTACCATTTAGAGTAGATTCAGAAGTACAACTAGAATCAAATTGAGATGATAGTGTGAGATTTGTTCATATAATCTATTATTGGGCAAGGTGATGATAGTGGTAATATCCCAGTAGGTTAATTAGTTCCTCATTGGTTAGTTACTATTGTCAGTGTACTGTTATCCTCGAACAGGTGTCAACCTAGATATTGTACTAAGTACTCAAAAAGCTACAAACATACTGTACTTTTAAGATTCTAAATATTGGGACAGTGGTGCTAGAGCAAACAGTGTAGACCCAGATCAGACTGCTCCTGGAGGAGCTATTTGATCAGGGTCTACACTGTTTGCCATTACACCTGCAGTGTTTTGACACGTCCCCAGATAATGAAATACTGAATTGTTTCAGTCATTGCTTCTTGTGTCGCAGTATTTAGGGCAGCTACAATACTCAGAAAGTAATAACATCAGGTTGGGTGAGTGAGCTTCTGTGAGCTGTAAACTCTTGTTACATCACAGTGAGTGCTTGTCAGAGACAAATAGTTAAGCTGAACATTTTTCAGTGAAATAAAGCACATTTTTATGTGGGAAAAAAAGTGCAGTTACAGTTTTCTGTTTAAGAACGCACCTTTTTCTGTGACATAAAGCATTTTGTGGAACAAATCACATATTGCGGTGGAATAAACTTCATATTGAATAGAGACAATGGCTGTGTCAGCAGCATCAAAACTTCACATGTTGCGACTTCAGTCTCTGAATGAGAGAACTGAAAGTGGATTGTTTCAACGTCGACTACATCATGAGCATGGGGATCATGAACAACAACAACAGCTCCCACCATTTCCAATGGCAGACTCCAATGCGGTGGTGAATAATCTTCCACCACAGCCAAACAGGTAAAGGCAGAGTTGATAGATTGGTTTAAACAATTTTTTATTCAATTATCTACATTTGGTACATTCAAAGTACAATTTTCATGAAAAGGATTTGGTCAAAAGCTCATAGCTTGTATAGACCATTTCCAAGTTGATAGATTGATGGATACCTGGATGAAATATGGTATTACGGCCCTTTTACAGTATTTCAGTCATATCGAAGCCATGCAGCGTAGCCAAGTCTGTAGGGCATTTGACTCATAGGTTCGATACCTGGTCCAGCCACATACTTTCATTTCTCCTTCTGCTGATTCAAGAACGGCAGTTGTCAGTTACTGGCGAAAGTATGTGCACTTAGTACATGTACTGGTTAACTGCTTAGGAGGTCTAAGCCTGCCCAGGAATAGTGTGGTTAGGGTAACTGACCGTCCCGACATGGCCATAGCTGTTTATATTGTGGACGCAAAGCAACACATCAATCAATAACTCAGTCATACTGAGCCAGTGGTAGGGAGATGATGAAAGGCTGTGTACAAAGTCATCCTGTTTACTTTTTGAAAGAACACAACCCGAGAAGGATTTGATTTTTTTGGTTGGTTGATTTAATGCTTAACGTCTACGGTAAACAACTAAGGTCATGTCGGGATGGTCAGTTAACCTAACCACACTATTCCTGGGCAGGCTTAGACCTCCTAAGCGGTTAACCAGTACTAAGTGCACATACTTTCGCCAGTAACTGACAACTGCCCTTCTTGAATCAGTGGAAGGAGAAACAAAAGTATGTGGCCAGACCAGGTTTCGAACCCAGGACCTCTGACTTATAAGTCAGGTGCCCCACCGATTGCGCTACGCAGCCCGGCAGCAGGATTTGAACATGGACTGCTGGCTTTGCAGGCCAGGACTTAACCCCTATAGATGTGAATGGGGCTCCTTTGATTGACTAAATTCTGTTCAGTCTAATGGCTCTTTGAGATATATACTGTATTATTCTTAGTAAACTCCCCGGGGAGCATTGCATTTTATGAAAGGGGGGCTTTATTTAGGGCCTAAAGAGTAGTTAATCATCCCTGCCAAAATACCTCTAATAAATAATAAATATTTATAAAGGTGAATGTGTATACTCTCTGAGGAAGCAACTCTACTATTTCTTGTCTCCCTTCTCAGTAGGGGTCAACTCTTAAAGGAAAGAATTTGCTCTTCTAGGAGCAAATTTTTACCTTTAAGAGTAGACCCCATTTCAAAGAGCTATCTTATCCAGAGAAGCAAACAGGAATTCATACATATTCATTTAACACTATTTTCTGAAAAGAGGCAGAGTGTGTTTATTAAAGCAGGGGTGTTTATAAGGATTAATACAGTAGTTAGGTTTTGGTGGCCTTAACAGCAAACCAGTGGCATGAAGGTGTGCTCGTTTACCATAATGCTTACGGTAAGTTGCATATTAGTCATTTTGTTTGAAAAATCTTTTGTTTTAACAATCATTGTTCGGTACGTATTGATGATCTAAGACTTTGTGATCACTCATTCAATGAAAAGGTTGGACAATAAATATTATAGGTACTGCATTTTACACATTTCATTCTTAAATTCGGTGAAGTTCGATCTAAGTCATAGTTATTTGATTCATAAATCTGGTGAAGAGTGTAAAAAATAGAAATGTTGTTCCTGGAAAGTGTTATATATTAAACTGTTAATATTTTTGGGAAAATATTTTGCAAAAAAATGGACAAGAAAAGGAAATTTATTACTCTGCCATGAGACGTAAAATGAACTGTAATGACTGTAAATACATGTAGGAGTGGCTGTAGTGTAGTGGATACACTCCGGACTACAAATCCAGGGGTCGCAAGATCGACCCCCCGCTTCTCCGATCTTTCGGATGAGACTTTAAACCGAGGTCGCATCTCCATATGACCTCGTTGTTGGTGGGATGTTAAACCCGAGTTCACTCACTCAGTCACTAAATACATGTATTGCGGAAACAGATGAGCCCCAGATTATGTACACAGAGTATAAACCAGTCTGCTAATTTTCACTTCCTGCAGAGACTATCCATCACATTTGGCTCCCCCAGAGACTGTACACAATCTCTTGCTTCCTGCAAAGACTGTCTTCTTCCTGCAGAGGCTCTTGGCAGGAAGCAGAGTCATGTGGACAGTCTTGGCAGGAAGCCATTTTTTGAGGACAGTAGTCCCTGCAGGAAGCAAAAGATCGCGGACAGTCTCGGTGGAAGCCAAATATGATGGACAGTCTCTGTAGGAAGCAAAAATCGGCAGACTGGTTTATACCCTGTGATGTAGGAGCACTCTGATCAGGGTTTGCACATAGCAGTCTGTACACATATAGTAAAATCAGCTTGTTCAAATTTGAGGATAATTATAGTAATCAGTTAAAGTGTTGTGATATGTAGGTAAAATATGGTAATAAAAGCAATGAAATGGTTGGGTACACTTTCAGGGGAATCAACTCTGTTGTTGTTTTTTTTGCCTCCCTTCTCAAATGGGGTCAACCCTTAAAAGGAAAGAATTTGCCCCTGCTGAAGCAAATTCTTTCCTTTAAAGACATGAACCTTTAAAGATTAGACCTTTTGTTGTCTAGGGAAGCAAACAGGAAGTCTCAAAATTTGTCTCCCTTTGAAAAAACTGGCTGAAATACAAAGTAGTGTACCCTTAAACCTTAAGCGATAATATCAAAAAGGAACTTACTAACGTGCGCCATGAGACATTAAAATACATGGATGTACCAGTACTTAAAATACATAATAAATACATTGTCTTTATTGATCGTTTTATATAATTTTCAAATAATGTGAGTTTGTTAAATAGAGATGGAAATATGAAATTGAAAGTCCTGTGTATTTTGACTAAAAACGACATGAAAAAAAAACAGTTAGGACTAACAATACAATATAAGTTGCAACATGAAAGGAAGTGTTTTATGACTTACAATGTGATGGAACTTTTGGGGCAAAAAGCGAATAACAATATGATTTTAGTTGCAATATGAAAGGAAAATTTTTATGACTTACAATGTGATGGAACATTTTGGGCAAAAAGGCGCAAGACTTAACTTAGAACTTCAGCACCTTGACCAGTTTACACAGTCTGATTTGTTTCAGCGGAGGAGACTTCGTCGTCAAGAGTCTTTATTACAGTCACCAAGGTAGTGGTCATATGTCATACCTTCCGATCAGTCTGAGTTTAGCTCTGTAAAATACCATTTGTGATGAGATTGTATAATGAAATAAGGGTGTGCTATCCTAATGTGCTTAAGTATTGGGACACCTAAAAACCATTAATTTTCTTTGTACCAAATGGAAAATTAAAGGTTTTCGGTGTGCCAATATTGTGCATAATTATAAGAGTAGTATATTTATTAACCCTTAGACTGCTAAACATGAAAGTGGTCATTTTTGTCTCGCCTGCAACTAGCAGAAGTGGCACATGTGTATTACTTTTCTGGTGCCGATGGCGGCAGTGTAAACTTTGCATAAAGTTTTCTGATTTAGGTCTGTTTTGTGGTAATGCCTAGACATACGAGACACGGCATTCTGAGGAATTCTTGTAGAGGGGTACATCAGCTTGACAGCCTTCAGAAATGCTAGACATCAATCACCCCACCAGATGAGGTTGTCCTATGTGGGAGGGATTCTGGTTTGTAACAAGAGGGTTTTTTTAACCCCAAAAGATGTAAATATTTACCAGCTGTTCAAGGGGTAACCTTTAAGTGTCTTAAATGGTTCATGGTTAAATCATAGACCTTCATATTTGGAAGTCAATTGACCCACCCCTTTAAAGCGGGCAGGGCTTGTTTTGCCGAATAATTACTTCCCTTACCTGAATAGATCAAGGGAGGTAACAAAGTGTCTTTTTCAGTAGTATTTGAGAAAGATGATAATTTTATGATATTGCCTCTACTTGGCACACTTAACAAATCTGAGATATTTTTTTATTACGTCAACATTTTTTTTCTGCTGAGATAATACATGAACAACTTGGATTGGTTACGTTTAATTGAAATATGAGTTATCAGAACTAAAATTAAGCACCAGTGACAAAAATAGCAGAATTTGCAAACAGCATAGATCCAGATGAGGCGGCTCATGATGAGCCACCTCATCAAGATCTACACTGTTTGCCCTCTAGTCTTTGAATTCTCAGTATGATATATCTCGGACCAGGCATTAATTAAAATCATGCAGACGCAAGTTTTGTTGTCTGCTTTTTGACTTTTAAAGGGTTAAAAGAAATTGATACAGGTTTAATGTAAATCAGTGATTTTGTGTTTTTTGTTTTACAAGGATGCAATGTCTACTCCAGTCCTTGAAAGGTCAGTGCACAGAACTTAACTAAAAATTAATATAAGTCAGCAAGGTGCTAGTGTTTATTTCTAGAAGATGAGGAGCTAGGGTTCTTAACTCATGAAATATGTTGGAATAATATTAAAACATTGTTGGGATAATATTTAAATATTATAGTTCTATGGAGCTTCAGCATATACAAAGCTCCCCAAATCAAATAAGGACAGATTCGTGATGATAATTCTATGACAAAAGGTAAAGGTTTCCTGTAGCTGGCCTAGCAGCTATAGGAGAACTAGAGGTTAGAGGTCAACTGTATCTTTGGCACTGCATATGGAACAGGGCTCAGCCTAGAGGGCAATTTGGAAGAAATATAAGTCTCCCTTAGCTGGCTGACTTTTCCCTTATAATTTTGAGCTGAGGGAGAAGTGAAAATGTATAGAACATAAAGGGAAATCCAAAATTTGGACCAAAACTTTTCCCTAAAGTACCAAAAAAGTTGCAAAACTTCTCCCTGTCTGAAAGCTCTAGGCTGACCCCTGATGGAAGCTGCAGCCCACATCTCTCCTTTTGCTGCCTTATCCTTTCCTAATTTGAAAAAGGTACCCCTTTACCGCTGGGTTGACTGAAAGTTTTTCAGTTGCTGGCTGGCTAAAGCAGGATTCAAACCCATGACCTCCTGCACCATAACCGAGCATCTCTAACCACTAGACCATGATGCCTCTCCATTCACCTTTCTGAAGCCACTCCTACTTCAAACAGACTGATATGCTTCTCTTTATATACTGTTAAGTAAAATCACTGACTTTTTGTGGGACATTCAACATGTGTGATTTTGTTTGTGGGACTATGTCATATACTATGTTGTCATTGCATTGGTCAGTTATACACTATCAGGTGACTTTTGAGTGACATTCTGGGTGTTGCTCACACATGTGTATTCTGTGATGTTTTTCTTAATTGTCAATAAAACATAATATTATATGAGCCGCAACACGACAAAACCAACAATGTGGTTGTGCGCCCAGCGCAGACTCAGATCAGCCTGGGCATCCGCCCAGTCTGATCAGAGCCTTCGCTGTCCGCATAGAGGTAGCATAGACCCTTAGCTACCCTTTGAGCACTTAACGAAGAGTCTGATTAAACTTGGAGGATGCCCAGGCTGATCCGAGTCTGGGTTGGGCTCACAACCACATTGTTGGTTTTGTCGTGTCGCGGCCCATATACCGTAGTTATTTGGCTACAAGAAAAGGTTTTTCCCCTCAGAAAAAAACACACAAAAAGTCTAGATCTGTCTTGTAAGACAGATCTAGACTTTCTTGTTTGCTTCGGAGAAATTATGTATTATATGGATGAATTGGGTGTTTAGCTCGCCTGAACGAAGGTTCAGGAAGAGCTATTGTTGTCACCCTGGCGTCAGTGTCCGCGTCCGCGTCCGGAGTGGATGTTTTGGTTAAAGTTTTATTATGTGATGGGCAATTCGCTGCAGGCGAGCTATCCTGTACGCGGACAGGTCTTGTTGTCTGCCCTTTCAATAACATTTTAGTCATATCATCTGATAAGGAATAGCCTCTTATGGATTGCATTGTCAGTATAAAATGATAGGTTGGTAATAAAATGTCTTTGTCTCTTTTCAGTTCTGATATGTCTATGGGCATAGGTGTGTGTCAGCGATGTGGAGAGGGTTTCGGCACACACGAACAGATTGTCAACTCAAACGGAGAAGTCTGGCATCCAAAGTGCTTTGTGTAAGTTTATTTCCCCTTTCATTTATTGTTGGTGCTTGACTAAGTCTGGATTGTTTGTCTTTGGTGAGGTTTGCCAAGAATAAGCCTGTATAAGTACAGATCTGTTATATATCCTAAAAATCAGAGCCCTTACAATATTGTTAGTTAAAGAGACATTTTTTTTTCAAAAGCATTGTACACAAAAACTGCTATTTCTGCAGCAATTTTATTGGCATACCTGGCCCCGAGGTTATAAAACTTTTTTCGTGCTCAACTCAGCTGAGCATGAAATTTTCTCTGCTGATGAATAAGAAAATGCCAACTATTAGTTGGCATTTTCATATTCATGAGCAGAGAAAATTTCATACTCAGCTAAACTGAGCATAAAAACAACCATACTTACCAGTAATTTGCTATTAATTAGCAGGTAAAATTTCATGCCCAGCTGAGTTGAGCATGAAAAAAGTTTTATATCCTTGGGGCCAGATTTTATGTGTACTAAAAGACTAAATGAGAGACCTCGACAGCCACTAACGCAGGGTATAATTGATTCCGCTATTATCGCTTCTGCAGAGACTGTACATCATATTTTGCTTCCGCCGAGACTGTCCGCAAGCTCTTGCTTCCCGCAGGGACTACTGTCCTCGAACATTGGCTTCCTGCCGAGACTGTCCGCATGACTCTGCTTCCTGCCGAGGCTTGTCCTCAAAAATTGGCTTCCTGCCGAGACTGTCCGCGTGATTCTGCCTCCTGCCGAAGCTCTCAGCAGGAAGCAGAGCCACGCGGACAGTCTCGGCAGGAAGCCAATTTTCGAGGACAGTAGTCCCTGCAGGAAGCAAGAGCTCGCAGACAGTCTCGGCAGAAGCCAAATGTTCTGCGGAAGCGAAAATTAGCGGAATCGATTATTATCTGTGACTAAGGCTTTTGTTAAGCTTAGGATGTGGATGCTTTGACTTGTAGCTGGGCCCAGGTTTAACCCATGAAAGCCTTAAGTGCACCAAACAGGCATTCACAGTCTTTTCTGACTTATTATTGTACATACATGCTGTAAGGCACCTTTTTTGATAGCCTGATTCAAAATTACTGTTTTTAAAGCATATAAAGTAAGTTGGGTATTTGTTTGTTGTACAATGTTGCAACCATGCCAAATGACATCACGCCAACACAACTGCACTCAGATGTCCTAAATTAGGCACTAGTAGTACAGATATAACTGTACAGATGCTATAAAAAAAACAGTATTATAGTAAATCTGGTGGTTATTGTACACCAGTTCAAAAATACACACAGTGAGCTGTTGTTGACACCCTGACATAACCGTCAGCATCGGCAATTATATTTTTAACTTTTTTGGTTTAAGATTATTAGGCAAGCTTTGCTGTCCTAGAAAAGTTCTTGTTTTGCCTAAATTGTTAAAGGAAAGCTGCTAAACATTTTGTACTGTATTTAAAATATTTTATTCATTAACCCACACTCTGAGATAATTGTCATTGTGGTTAAAGGAAAACATTAGTTGTCTCACCTGAGATTGTCCTGGTTTAACCTTAAAGTATTTAAATATGACTGTTCATTAATATTTGTCAGGCAGTAGCATAAATATTGAAGAATTGGGATAGGCCAAATGTTGGTAAGTATTTTTAAGGTGAATAGATACACTTTCAGGGCAAGCAACTCTGTCATGTTTGTTTTTACCTTCCATTTCAATGGTGGCCAAGAGAAGAATCATCTTCTTATGGAACAAATTCTTTTCTTTAAAAGTTGTCACCATTTCGGAGAAGGAAGTTAACAAAAAAAGTCACAAAAGTTGTTCCTTTTTCTGAAAATGACAAAAAAAAAACAAAAAAAACATGGAGATGTTCCCATACACCTTAAAATTTTTGTTCCTCCATTAAGTCATATGTTGTGGTATATCATGAAATTCCCTCGTTAACAGACGTCATCCTCACAATTTTGACTTTCCTTGGGGTTTGTTGACATGAAACAATTAACATAAAAAAAGCAAGATAATGTCAGTCATTTTTCACAGTCTTAAATTGTTTTAATTTAGTTAGCCAGTATTCAAGGGTTGTTGTCAGCCGGCGTTATCATCAGTGTCAGTACTTGCTGTTTGATACATAATGAAGGTTTTTGTCTTGCAAGCAACTAGCAGACATTGGTATTACTTTTCTGGCTCCAGTGGCATAAACTAACTTTTGTCAAGTTTCTTGTTTAGCTCTGTAAGCTGTATAGGGACCTCTTTGTGATTATGTGCTATGTGCTAAAGGCACAGCGGCCAGCAGAATTCTTGTTTGATTATGAGCAAACATGTCATCGGGTGAGCTGTCCTGTCTGAAAACAGGTCTTGCTTCTAATCTTCTTATATACCGTAAAAACTCTATATATTGGGACAGTTAGGTCTGAGCAAATAGTGCAAACCCAGATCAGACTGCTCCTTGAGGAGCAGTCTGATCAGGGATTACACTATTTGCCATCCCATTTGCATTTTTTGGACACATTACTGCATTGGAAAACCAAACTGTTCCAATTTTAGGACAATTATGGTAATTATTTTTGGTGTCCCAATATTTAGAATTTTTACGGTAAATTCCATACTAACATTTTTCTGTTTTTGATTGCAGATGTGCCCAGTGCTTCCAGCCTTTTCCAGAAGGAATCTTTTATGAGGTATGAATGAAGACTTTTTCACATTGAAGAATTATTCTAGCCTTGTAAATTCCAGTCCTGCAATTAAGAAGTGGTTACAGGGATAATTTTTATACTATAACAGTTGCATTTTAATTAGGTTCGCTTGGACAAAAGTTTTCAGTTTTGCAATTTTAGACACATTCACTGGTATTTAAGTTAACACAGTTATGTTGTCCATAAAATTGCAAACATTTGTACAATTACAGTATTTCTCCATTTCAAGTTACATTTAGACCCCACATCAGAACTGTCTCATTGAGACTGTTCTAATGAGGGGGTCACAATTTATGTTTCATTGAGAAACAAGAAAAATTATGTCAATATTATCCTCCGAACTCCAGCTTATCTGCCGCTCTGAACCCTTGTTTGTAACTAAAGCATGTTGCTTTGCCACTCTTGTTTAAATTACTGTGTATACTATCTTTACCCTTAAAAATCAGGCAGATTAAAACAGATTTTTTCTTCTCCGAACATTTAATTTATTGAACAATTTCAGCATTTATGATGGCCGAACATTTACAATCACAGCAAAATGTTGCAGGAATTACTGCATTCTGTGGCATCTAATCAGGACCTACACTGTCACATAGACCTGTTTTAAGGGATGCTAGACATTACTGAGTGAAACAGATCAACTTTATATTCTGTTTCAGTTTGAGGGTAGGAAATACTGTGAACATGACTTCCATGTCCTCTTTGCTCCGTGCTGTGGCAAATGCAGTAAGTATCTACAGAACAGTTATTGAATTTATTAACCCATTGCATTCTGGGCATTTTTTGTCGTCTGCTGAAATTGTCATCTGCATCAAAAATCAAGAATATTTTGACGATATTGGTCTAACTAACTCTTGTAGAAATGATGTCTAGGCAGCAACAGTTTGGATCTCAGATCAGGCCCCACATTTGTGGGGCCTGATCTGGATCCAAACTGTTTGTCCATGTACCCCTAAATGGGTATCCCGAATGGAATGGCTTAAGCTATAAGTTGGGGTTTTACCCCTTCTAAACAACCCCACATACAGTTTCCAAGATGGCCGCTGTTACTAAAAATAGCAAAAACAATAAAATCAACCTTTTCTCCAGTATCACTTGGTATATTTGGCTGAAATTTTGCATGCAGCATCAGTTGGGCCTTGGTTTTCAAAATTCTCAAAATAAAAAAAGTCTGTAGCGGAATTAGGTCACAGTGACCTACTTTCTGTTTACAGGTCACATTTTGCTAAAATGCCAATATCTGAAGAAAACATAAATGGATTTTAGTCAGATTTGGTCAGAATGGCCCATTAATGGAGTTCTTTCAAATAAAGTGATTGGAGACCATCCAAGATGGCCGCCAGCTACCGTTACTAAAAATAGCAAAAACATGAAAATGATAATATCTCTAGAACCCATAAATGGAATTGGATCTAATTTGTAACAGAATGATCCATGCATGAAGCTACTTCAAGATGTTTCAAATTATTGACCATCCAAAATCCTCGCCATCCACCGCTACCAAAAATAGTGAAAAACATGAAAATTATATCTCATAAACTACTGAATGGATTTTGACCAAATACATATGTGACCAGTTGATGCTTTCATTGAGTTTTTAATGTGAAGATGCAAAGCTCTTGTCTGCTATATGAAGCCATGGTAAATGATGCAAGTATTTTCTCTCTCTTTATTAACAGAGGAGTTTATTGTGGGTCGTGTGATCAAGGCTTTGAATAACAGCTGGCATCCTGACTGCTTTCGTTGTCAACTTTGTGCTGGGCCATTGGCTGATAGTGGATTTGTCAAAAATGCTGGAAGGTAGGTTTTGTGTCAGAAGCTATTGATACAATTCAGCATGGATATAATCACAAGATTTCATGTAAAGCCAAGAAAGGGCCAGAGCTCTAGATAAGAGGGAGTATTTGATGATAATTGAGGGATAATTTTTCTTATTTCTCATCGAAACCAAATCTTGTGACCCCTCATCTGAACCGTCTCATCAAGACGGTTCAGATGAGGGGTCTCAACATATGTTTTTCTGCAGTATTAACAAAAATTATCCATAATTATTACCAGATACTTCCTCTTATCTAGGGCTCTGAAGGGCCCAACGTCAAAATGTCTGTTTGTTAACAACACCATATTTGAGTGGCACAAGAAATCCTGGGTCTGGTTGTGATATTACATGCAAAAATACTGCCATTTTTTGCTGAAAAGGGTGTGAGGAGCTTTTACACCTTGAACAACTTGGCCCTGTTCTGCATAGGAACAGCAATGACTCCGACTGGTGAGTGAGCAAGTGACATCATAAATGTTTCTTTTTTGTTGTTGTTGAGAAAAACATGGAAAAAAACCCCATCTAAATTCAGTTTTCTAAAAGAATTATTTTAATACATGACACTTTACAGACAGACAGCATATTAAACATTGTAGTCTTTAACAGCCAAAACTCCACATAGGTTTGACCGTTCTGAGTGCACTTTCGTTAAGTAAGGAGCAAATGCAAGGAGCATAATGTTTACAGGTAGCTGGTCATATATTTGATAATTTACAGTCAAATAAATGTGCATGCATATTTTCTTTTTGATATTTAACAGGGCTCTGTGTCATGAGTGTAATGCCAAAGAGAAAGCCAGAGGACTTGGGAAATACGTCTGCCATAAGTGCCAGTGAGTAAAATTATTATACTTGGGAATGAATTAGGGGATAACTGTATTCAAAATTGTCATTTGGGGAGGTAAATCGTGGGTTTTATGGTGGGTAATTTCGTTATCGGCGACAACGCCAGCGGAGCCGTAAAACAGAATTTGCGACCATAAAACCGAAGATTTACCTCCCCAAATGACAATTTTCAATATAGTTATCCCCATTCTAATGCACTTTTTCACATTTTCGCCTTTCAAAGCGTACTTCTTTGCACCTATTGCAAGCGCTTTCAGCAGCGTAAAACCAAACGTCAGCCAATGAGAAGTGACGTTTTATAATGTCGTCGGGTTTGCGACAGCATATCGTAGACTATACTGTTGCAAATTTTTGACGTTATCCAATCAGACGTCACGTCACATACGTAAGTGCAGTAGAATTGATGTTATATCATAGCCTAATTAGTCCTTCTTTGATACATATAATAAATTAACATTCCTTAAGCGGGAACTCGGAAGAAAGCCTCAGTTAATCAAATGGTGATACAGAAATAGAAAATGTACGCAAATTGTTTTTTTAATGGCAGTAAATTGACTGGTTTGAGAAGTGAACCAGTTGTAGTTTACAGCTGACCCCTGTTATCTCAAAGCCCAATTAAGGCTTCAGTACTTATACTCTGAGACATCAGTAGTTTGAGAACAAGGGCTGAAATGTACAAAAAATGTGTCCAGATTTTCATTTCATAAATTTTCTTTGACATGAGACAGTACTTTGAGATTTCAGTGTTTGTGATCATGTGAGTTGGCATTAAATGTTTATCTTGTAGTTAATCTTCAGATCTTGTTTTTAACAAAGTTCAGTACACTGTATATCCACACAAATTATACCACCCTTACCAGAAAATGCCAACTTTAGTACAAAATATTTTGCAATGAGCAAGGTCTACACTAGCAAGGGTGGTATAAAATAGTTATACCATGGTTTGTCTGCCTGTAAGGGAGATAATCCACTCGCTAAAGCTCGTGAATTATCCCCTCGTACAGGCAGACAAACCATGGTATAACAGTTACTTTAAGTTCTTTCTTTTTGCTGTATTTTCAGTGCAATCATAGAGGAAGGTCACATCAAGTTTAAAGGGGAACCGTACCATCCTTATCATTTCAACTGTAACTCTTGTGGGTAAGTGAAATATGCATGTAGTTGGCCCAATAGAGCTGTAGATAGTGATAATGTTGGATTAAGTCCTGTTAAATCTCCATAAAGTACATGTTGTGTAGGGCTGCGTATCGGTCATTTTTTTTGATACAATATTTGTATTGATACAAAATGATCTATATTCCATGTATCATTTGATACTTTTTCCTATATTAGCCTGCTTTCTAGTGTATTGTCTACACTTAATAATATGATAGTGTTTTGTAGATACATGTATCCTTACCTGTTGGCTTTAGTCACCTTCTGCCAATATTAACCTGCTTTCAAGTGCTCTAGTGCTTTGTAATAGCGGCACTGTTTTATCTGAGTAATTTCTCATTTCAAAGAACGGAAGATAGCTTGTCTTCCATGTCGGCCATTTTGAAAAATTATTTGTTGTTGTCACGAGATAGCCACAGACTGATAACACAAAGACAAGCTATCTTCCGTCATTTGAAATGAGAAATTTCTCAGAATTTATGCAAGAAAATAACAGATTTTGGGCAGCAGCAAAGAGGGCGAACTTTCTTGGATTGATGATCGATATTTTGTGCAATACACAAACGTTTGATTCGGTATATCTATCAAACCTAATTAACCGGTATACAATATAAAACTGTGTACCGCTATGCAGCCCTAATGTTGTTGCCCGTCATTATATCTCTGGTGTACTACCAGTAAGTATGTCAGGGTGTATATAGTTTTCTGGAAGGGGCCTGGGATTAGTAATTAGGACTGAAAATGTAATTGTCATATACAGGGTACCTTTAAGTGAAATATTCTTAAAAGGGCTGTAAAACACATACCACACAAAAATGTTACAGTTTACAAATGAGCCGGGACACGACAAAACCAACAATGTGGTTGTGCGTCCATCGCAGACACAGATCAGCCTGGGCATCCGCCCAGTCTGATCAGGGTCTTCGCTGTCCGCATGGAGGTAGCTTAGACCCTTAGCTACCCTTTAAGCGCTAAGCAAAGAATTTGATCAGACTGGGCGGATGCCCAGGCTGATCTGAGTCTGCACTGGGCGCACAGCCACATTGTTGGTTTTCTTGTGTCGCGGCTGAAATTATTTATGTGATTTACTTTGCAGGGTTGAACTTAATGCAGATGCAAGGGAGGTAAACGCAGAACTGTACTGTCTTCGTTGTCACGATAAGATGGGAATACCAATCTGTGGTGCTTGCAGGTATATTTTCTCTAAGATTTCCTTCTTTCCATTTGCCTATTAAGGTGAATGAGTACACTCTCAGGGGGACTCAACTCTTCCTCTTATATTTTTGCCTCTCTTCTCAATGGCAGTCATGTCTTAAAGGAAAGAATTCTTTTCTCTGTGAGCAAGTCTTTTCATTAAGAGGAGACCCCATTTTGGAAGAGCTTCATTGTCTAGGGAAGCAAGCATGACATGAATTGTGTCCCTTTGTAAAAATAAGTGAGAAAAAAAAATGGATTTGTACCCATACACCTTAAACGGGGAGTTGTTTACAATGATTCGGCTATATCTGTAAATTGATTGTGATACTTTACCTAAGAAAAAGATCAGCTCTAGCAGTGAATTGTTGTGTAATAAGTCACTGTTTAGAGGTTAGTTGTAAAGTAGATGATGTCTCGAGTGTGGAATGCAAGTGATTTATCTACTTACAACTGACCGACAAACAGTGAATTGTTACTCAGCAGTTCAATGCTAGAGCTGAACTATTTCGATTCTAACACTCAAAAATGCTGAAAAAGTATTCTTTTCATTGAATTCTCCCACCCATCCTGCCAGCACGTTCATGCTCCCACCAATCTTCTTAAAACTGTATCTAAGATAAATGTACATTTTTATGGCGAGTTTAGAAAGCAAAAAGAGATGTTACACCATCTGATGTCTCAAAACGTCACAAAATACTTCAGTAACTGCCAGTGACATCAGAAATTAGACTCACACGCTCCAAAACAGTGAATTGTTGCAGGGTAAAACACGGGAACTTTTTATTGCTTCTATAGGCACACTGTGTTAGAATTGTTGGTTGCAGTAAATCAGCTTAGTACATATTCAAAATCTCAATGGAAAGGATTACTTTGAAATATGAGTCGCGACACGAGAAAACCAACAATGTGGTTGTGCACCCCGCACAGACTCCGATCAGCCTGGGCATCCGCCCAGTCTGATCAGACTCTTCGCTAAGCGCTTAGAGGGTAGCGAAGGGTCTAAGCTACCTTCATGCGGACAGCAAAGACTCTGATCAAACTGGGCAGATGCCCAGGCTGATCTAAGTCTGCGCTGGGCGCACAATCACTTTGTTGAATTTCTCGTGTCGCGGCTCATTTCTGTTTATATAGTGTACAAGGCATATACATGACAGAAGTACAAATAACATTTTGATTTGCGTTGATATTGTCTAGAAGCCCAAGGAACCAAAAATTTTACTTTGAGATAACAGGACCTCTGGTTTTAGTATTGATTAAGGAATGAATTTCATTTTTCTGAGGTTTATCGAAGTGTAAACTACATTGGGTCACATGCAAAGTGAATGAACCCCAAAGGGGTTCATGTAAACTTTGCTAGCGACCAAACGTAGTTTACACTTCGATAAACTTCAGAAAAATTAAGTTCATTGCTTATATTTACATTCGTTTCAGTCAAAAACTTGATGAAAATTCTATATTAGCATTAAAATTGCTGCAGTAAAACATTAACGCGCACTTTTTTCTGGTAACGCCGGAACAGCGTCAATGACATCATAACGTCGCTGACGTCCAATCATATTATAAGAAGCCATTGTTTATTTTGACGTCATTTACGTCGCATGTCTCTTAATGTAATTATTGGAATGTAACCTACATTACGTTCCAATGGTTTACTAGAGGGCTTTTCAGTAATTGCACCAAGAATGTAAATATTAGGAATTAACCAGACTTTTCAAATTCATCTCATAATCTGAGGCTCACTGTATTGGTCGTTGTCATTTCAGACGTCCTATAGAAGAAAGAGTTGTCCATGCTCTTGGGAAAGCTTGGCATGTTGAGGTGGGTTTTCTGTTTTAGTATTTATTGACCTTACAGTTTGTATAGAAGATTAGTAGTGTCTCACCTGCAGCTAGCAGAATGAGAGAGATTCATAAAAATTTTCCAGCGGCAATGAAATGGTGCTGCAAACTTACATCCTGTTGTCTGGTTTAGCTCCTTTTTGTGTCAATGGGCAGATAGGGGAGACACCTCCTTTTATGTCAGTAAGTGTTTTTAAGTTTCTGATATGTCCAGTTGCAAAACCAGAGGAGTCCTTTTTAGATGTTTAAGGTAAATGGATACACTTTCATGGGAGATAATTCACACTGCAAAGAATTAACCCAAAATATGTAAATCAGTCTTGGATAATTCTGACAGCATAAGATTGGCTTTTCTCTTCTAAAACAATCCTAAATAACCAGATCCACCTTCGTAAGAAATATCCCCCACCCCCTACTGCCACCAGTCACCTCCATCTTGTATATAAGTCAAAAGGGTATTTTCGTAGATTTTATTTTGAGAAATGTTCAACATGGAAACTGAAATTACCATTTTCAGAGTTTAAGTTATATAGAATTTGTAAATTAATGGTCTCAATATCTTAATACAGGGGCGTAGCTAGGGGCAATTACACAGTACGCAAAATCATGTTTTATACTCATTAAGGGCAATAATAGGGGGTCATGTTGCTATGATGTTTCAAATTTTCGTGTCTGGTGGCAGTTAGTATTAAAATTATACCCAGTAAACAACATTTCAGCATCAAATTCGCAGGTGTGTGTTGAAATTTTGTCAAGTTTGACAAAATTTCAATACGTACCTGCGTATTTGCATATAGGTAGCTACGCCCTTGCAATATACATTTGTATTTCTTACTGTTTTCAGCATTTTGTGTGTGCCAAATGTGAGAAACCATTCTTTGGGACTCGTCATTATGAGAAGAAAGGTCTAGCCTACTGTGAAATACATTATCATCAGGTATACAATTCAACCTTAAAGGGCAAAAGAGCAGACAACAAATATACGACTGAAAATTTTCGTAAAATGTTTCATCCCAGCTCAATCAAATGTACGACTGGAAAATTTTGTAAAACGTTTCATCCTAGCTCAATCAACTTTAGAAATCAAAAACTAGATGGCAAACAGTGTAGATCCAGATGAGGTATGAGCCGCCACCTGGATCTGTGCTGTTTGCAAATCATTTATTTTTGTTTTTGTCACTTAAAATTTACAGAATAATTCTCAGATTATTGAAAAATAAACAATATCTCCATCGGAAAAGCTGGTCCCCGCAGATTTATCATCTGATTTATCCTGATTCACTCAATGATGGTTCAGTCTCAATGCTAGGTTAAGAAAAGTCTTAACTAGCATAAATACAAGATACTTAATGTTAACAACCAAGTCATATATATAAGATTTGACATGGGCACTTGTCTGTGGGAAATTTAGTGTCATATGAAATATTTAGAAGATAGCACAAAAATTCAAAGAAAGCACAAATATTTGTACATGCAAATCTAAACATGAGAAAGTCATAACATCTTCACATGTACATAAATACAGTGATGGTAACAAAGTATATATTTTTCTTTTTTTCAGTTGTTTGGAAACATCTGTTTTGTGTGCAATAATGTCATCTCGGGAGATGGTAAGTTGATTTATTGTATACCTAAGTTTTCTCCCATTTACATGTACTTTGCATTAGAACAGTTTTGCAAAAAAATCTGTATATTCCATTGAGTCAGGGGCATATTACATAGAGTTAAGAAATCATGTTTGACAGAGCTATTTTCGTTTTGAGAAAATTTAGCGGCCATTTTGTCAATGACAGCAATTGACAAACAAATAGACGGATGATACTAGCTTCAGTTTTACTGTTTAAAATGCATATTTGACTATTAGATATGATTTACTTTTGACCTGCTCTTTTGAAACATATTGTGGAGGAAATATTAGAGATTTTCACAAAGGTTCATCTCATTATATCAATTTATGTTTGATCTGCTCCTGGCTAGATTTATATGTGCAGGCTTTAACTCTTTAATGCATTAGGATATTTGCATGCAGTTTCACATGTGAACAGCTAATCATTTTCAAGAACAGGTCATTTTATGATAATCCAGACTAAGACAGGCTCACATAAAATACAGTATACGCGGTAATTTTCACGTGTTCAAATCTTTGTGGTTAAGGGGTGCAAAAACATAAACATTAATTTTCACGATTTTTTATTTTGGCAGTTAGGAACATGAGCAAAAATCAAAATTGCTTGATTTTCATGTGAGCTAGTTCTTTCATTAACCTGCAGCCAATGAAAGAACTGGCTCAAATGAAAAGTACTAGACTTTACCGAAGCAAAGAGAAACAAAATGTAGGAACGCTGTGTCTACAGAAGATACTTCGTAAGAAACAGGAAATTATTTCACGATTTTAATATTTGTGGTTTCTAAGTGACCGCAAAATACCGCAAAAAATGGAACACCGCGAAAATTACCTTGTTTACGGTATTCATGTCTCTATTTCAGTGTTTCATGCTTTCAACAAGGCGTGGCATGTCAACCACTTTGCCTGCTCCCTTTGTGACAGGAAAATGAGTCAGAGGTATGTACATGTACTGTCAAATACTAGTGTACCGTAAATACAAGTATCAGGTGTACACTTTATAAAGGTGTATGTGTACACCTCTTTGTTTTTTTGCCATTTTTAGCTCGCCTGAACAAAAGTTCAGGAAGAGCTATTGTTGTCACCCTGGCGTCCACGTCTGGATTGGATGTTTTGGTTAAAGTTTTTTAAAGCCCAATATCTCCTGAGCTTATGGATGGATTCTTTTGATATTTGCACTGTTGTTAGATATTAGTCCAAAGTTTTACTGAGTCCTACCCCAAACCTGCTCAGTGACCTTGATGTCAAGGTCAGGAACTTAGGAAATTTTGGTCTTTATAAAAGTTTTCTAATTGCATACTGATTCATAATGCTTGGCAGAGATTTAGTTTATACTTGTACTGATGTTAGACACTTTTTTGAGTTTTTATTAAACACTATATACTTACCCCACTGGTGAAATTGAAGTCAAGGTCATCAAAATAGGATTTTGTCATACGATTAAAGTTTTATATTCATGAAGACATAATTATTTCACAGTGCCAGAATGGAATCTGTTGACAGTAATACTTGGACTGATGTTAGATTATGGTTCAGGGCTTTGATACATTCCCCATCCCCCTCCCCCCCCCCACCCCACTACCCACCCCTCAGGTTTTTATGCCCCCTAAGGAACTCCGGGTGGCATATTAAAATCGCAGTGTCCGTCAGTCCGTCCATCTGTTACAAATCGTGTCTCAGCGATAACTTTAAAACTACTAAAGCAAATTTGATGAAACTTCACAGAAAGATGAAGCATAATGAGAAGGTGTGTCGCGGGCAAGACTTGGGTCCCTACGCCCAAGGTCAAGGCCACAATTGGGTCAAATGTCAAATTGTGTCTCAGAATCGTGTCTCAACGATAATTTTAAAACTACTGAAGCAAATTTGATCAAACTTCACAGAAAGATAAAGCATAATGAGAAGGTATGTTGCACATGAGACTTAGGTCCCCACGCCCAAGGCCAAGACCCCAGTTGGGTCAAAAATCAAATTTTGTCTCAAAATTGGGTCTCAGCGATTACTTATAAACTACTGAAGCAAATTTAATAAAACTTCTCAGAAAGATGAAACATAATAAGATGTGTTGCACATAAGATCTGGGTTGCCAAGTTCAAGGTCAAGGTCACAATTAGGGGTCAAAGGTCAAATCTTGCCTCTGTGATAACTTAAAAGCTGCTGAAGTGAATGTCATCAAACTTCACAGAAAGGTAAATCATTATGAGAAGGTATGCTACACACAATATTTATGATCCCAGATCCAAGGTCAAGGTCACAATCTGGGGTCAGAGGTCAAATTATGTCTCAGCAATTATTCAGAAAAGTTCCAAAGCAAATTTTAAAGAAAGATAAAGCCTTATGAGAAGATTTGCCATTCACAAGACATAGGTTCCCACACCCAAGGTCAAGGACACAACACAGTTTGGTTAGTGTTTGAATTAAGTCCGCTCGAATCCTCTTGAACTTCCAAAGTGCATTTAAACGTTACAGAAAAGTCAAAACGAAATGAGAATGTATATCATGTGCAAGACTCAGGTTCCATGCCCAAGGTTAAGGTCACAACTAGGGTCAAAGGTCAGTTGAAGGGGCCGTCGGGGGCATTTGTTACACACTGTAACATTTCTTGTTTTTTACCTCAAGCTCATGGACTTTGGAATTCCATGTGGATTCTTTTATTTTAACTTTATTTTAAGACTTATTTCGGAGATAGCTTTTGTTTATAAATGTGTTATCATTATGGACATGCTTGCCTGAAGTTTATTGCATAGCAATTAATCCACACCACCTTAGCGACTGTTTGATGGGCAAGCACCAATTCAGGTGAGCTATGCTGTCAGGCAACAGCTCTTGATACAAAGGGAAATAACTGCTGTTCCTTTAGGCTTAACCAGATGATGAAACACATAAAATAAGAAAGTAGTGACTGGTGACTCAGCCCTGGGTCCTCGTCGCGATGCTTACGTGCACTCATAAGGCTTTGCAACGTTTCTGACTAGTTTCGTCAGATTATTCTGACTCCTCAGAGATTTTCGTGTTTGAAATAGCCTGTTGCTGGCTTGTTTATATTGTCCCGCGCGCCGCTCACGTGATCCGCGCCGAAAACGGCGCTCCCTGTCACGTGAGCGGCCCAGGGCCGCTCTAAACGGCTCCGAATTTGCACGTGAGTGGTGCTCACAAGCGGACAAGGGACGACGGAGACGTAGAAACCTCAAAGAGGAGGAAAACTTAGGAGCTATCCACTAGAAATTCACCTACTCTACAAAGATACTAGGGGTTATCTGTCGAAGTTAACAAGAACAAGACAATTAACGAGTTTCTAAGGGAATGTATAGAAAGAAACATCACACTATCTGGCCTTACGATCAACGGCCTATTCGTGCCAAAGACGACACCGACTTTACCAAAGCTTGGTATGACATACTCTCAGATTCTTCGAGAAAACTCACTCAAAAACACGCGGGCAAAAACGGCCTGACGCAAAAAAACAAGTACAAGATTGTACTACGATAAATTGTAAATACTGCACATGATAGAAACAAATCTAAAGTGTTCACTAATACGTGCACATAGTACAATTATAAATTCCCTCTGAGAGGACACTGCACAACAAGAAATGTTGTCTATTTAATAACATGCAAACTTTGCAAACAACAAGACGTCGGCGAAACTAATAGAAAGACAAAGGTCAGAATGATAGAGCACCAACGTGACACCCGCAATAAAAGGGACACACCGGTCGCTAGTCATTATAACCTAACAACTACTCCCTACAACATATGAAATTTCAGATTGTTGAAATTTTAGCATCAGACCCTGACAGTGAAAAAAGCACTGCCGTCCATCGGAGAAAGGAGCTCCACTGGGTCTATCAGCTCCACAAACTACGAATGTCCGAATAGGATCAATGTTCAAGGGTAAAGCCGGAGTTTTCCAGTCACTCCGAATTCTATTATACCCCAAGTGCTCCTGCTTCACCACTGAGCATAAGGACCAATTGTTAGCTTAACAAGGCTACAGCTTAACGTCTATTGGCTTCATAACGTCATTAACGTAATAGCTAAACGTCTCTTAGCAACATACAAAAATGGCACCTACAACACAGGGAGGTTGATGCAAGCGAACATACGCTCAAGAAGCCTATATAGACACAAAGCTGCCACATCAATGTTAAATAGTAAACTGTTACCCAGCATTCTTTAGTTTATTCTTTCCCCGTAAAACAATAAAAAAAGATGTCGCCATATACTATAATAAGACATAAGTAAACACTTTTATAGCTTATATGCATCAGGAGAGACAATATTATAATATTACCCCCTGTTGCAACCGCAAAAAAAGCGTCAAAAAAGATGACATTGCTACGAAGAATTGTTTGTCTACAGAACAGTAAATCCGTGTTGTGTGAGCGGTCACGCTCACGTGAGCGGTGCCGGTTTGGCGCCGCTCACGTGATCAACGGCGCCGATCACGTGAGCGGTACCAATTCGGCACTGCTCGCGTTATCGGCGGTACCTCTCACGTGGTCGGTCCAGCGCCGCTCACGTGGGAGGCTTATGGCCGCTCACACAACAATGGGGCCGCTCACGTGACCAAGTGAGCACCACTCACGTGCAAATTCGGAGCCGTTTAGAGCGGCCCTGGGCCGCTCACGTGACAGGGAGCGCCGTTTTCGGCGCGGATCACGTGAGCGGCGCGCGGGACAATATAAACAAGCCAGCAACAGGCTATTTCAAACACGAAAATCTCTGAGGAGTCAGAATAATCTGACGAAACTAGTCAGAAACGTTGCAAAGCCTTATGAGTGCACGTAAGCATCGCGACGAGGACCCAGGGCTGAGTCACCAGTCACTACTTTCTAGTTTTATAACCCACACTTAGCGCCCGGACCTGGGTCCACCGTCGCAGTAGTCCAAATCAGAGAATCCAACAAGGAATAACAGTGATATGTCAGTCAGCGCCAGTATGAGCGGACTAACTCTGACAACACCGTCGATTTCTGACACTTCACAGTCGTCTAACAAACGCCCAAAAAAGCGGACAAGGGACGACGGAGACGTAGAAACCTCAAAGAGGAGGAAAACTTAGGAGCTATCCACTAGAAATTCACCTACTCTACAAAGATACTAGGGGTTATCTGTCGAAGTTAACAAGAACAAGACAATTAACGAGTTTCTAAGGGAATGTATAGAAAGAAACATCACACTATCTGGCCTTACGATCAACGGCCTATTCGTGCCAAAGACGACACCGACTTTACCAAAGCTTGGTATGACATACTCTCAGATTCTTCGAGAAAACTCACTCAAAAACACGCGGGCAAAAACGGCCTGACGCAAAAAAACAAGTACAAGATTGTACTACGATAAATTGTAAATACTGCACATGATAGAAACAAATCTAAAGTGTTCACTAATACGTGCACATAGTACAATTATAAATTCCCTCTGAGAGGACACTGCACAACAAGAAATGTTGTCTATTTAATAACATGCAAACTTTGCAAACAACAAGACGTCGGCGAAACTAATAGAAAGACAAAGGTCAGAATGATAGAGCACCAACGTGACACCCGCAATAAAAGGGACACACCGGTCGCTAGTCATTATAACCTAACAACTACTCCCTACAACATATGAAATTTCAGATTGTTGAAATTTTAGCATCAGACCCTGACAGTGAAAAAAGCACTGCCGTCCATCGGAGAAAGGAGCTCCACTGGGTCTATCAGCTCCACAAACTACGAATGTCCGAATAGGATCAATGTTCAAGGGTAAAGCCGGAGTTTTCCAGTCACTCCGAATTCTAAAAACACATAAAATAAGTCAACTCATAGAGGAAAGGATTTTGGCATCTAGGGGAGCCAATTGTTTCTCGTAAGAGTTGACCCCAGTTCAGAAGGGAGGCAAAAAAGAAAATGGTAGATCTGCTTGCCCTGAAAATGTATCCAGTCAGATAAATTGGGCTGAAAAGTTTTAGCAAACAGTGCAAACCAAGATCAGGGCCCGAGGTTATAAAACTTTTTCATGCTCAGCTGAGTTGAACATGAAATTTTACTTGCTATTAAACAGCAAATTACTGTTAAGTACGGTTGTTTTCTTGCTCAGTTTGGCTGAGTATGAAATTTTCTTAGTTGGCATTTTCATATTTATCAGCAGAGAAAATTTCATGCTCAGCTGAGTTGAGCACGAAAAAAGTTTTATTATCTTTGGGCCTGATTGATTCAAGTACCAGTCAGCCAACAATTTTATTAAACTTTCCCAGATAAACTAGTTCAGACGCATATGCCCAAGAGTTTGTTAGAGAGAGTTACAAGTTATAGGGACACAATATATAGGAGCATGTCCTAGATTGACAACAGTGCAAAGTTCAGGTTAGAAAACTCACTGTCGTCTATCTCTTTCCGATCGAAACTGTTGAACACTCAGTATGTGAGTTTGTGTGAATGTCACCTTTTCAAAATTACAGACTTGTGCAAGTTCAGAATGATGGATGGATGGAGGACTTGGCTGTTTTAACAGTATTTCATTTTCAACAGTATTTCAATCATATCAGGACAATGATAGGGTGGTTATGAAAGGCTGTGTGCAGTGACTTGCTGATTAGGTTTGGACAGAATTTCGCCTTGAGCAGGACTCAAACCGGTAACTCTGTGGTCCAAAGTCAGGAGCACTTAAGCCACTTGGACATGCAGATATAAAGGGCATAAAGATTTACAGCTTGCTTTGTTCTAGTTCATTAAGCCCTGGCCTGCTGATCTAGTGGTTCTGGGTTCGAGCCCTGCTGTAGGCGGCAATTTTTTCAATCGTAAATGGGGTTCCATTGCACACAGCCTTTCATTATCACCCATCCATTGTCTTGATATGATGGAAATACTGTTAAAATGGACATAAAATTGCAAGTACAATGTAATTCATCCATCCATCATTCTAGTTCTTTCAGGACTATATTCTTATAGATCTGAAATCAGTGTGTTCAGAAACAGAGCCCTAGATAAGAGGGAGTATTTGGTTATAATTAGGGATAATTTTTGTTAGTTCAGGACAAAAATATACGTTGTGACCCCTCATCTGAACCGTATCAACGAGACGGTTCAGATAAGGGGTCACAATATATGGTTTCAATGAGAAATAAAGAAAATTATCCCTCAATTATCATCAAATACCCCTCTTATCTAGAGCTCTGAGAAAGATAGAAAATTCTAAAACAGGTACCCAGGGGTGAAATGATTAACATGTTTCTTTGATATCTTTCTTTCAGGACTAAGTTCTTTGAGTTTGATCTGAAACCAGTATGTAAATTTTGCTACGACAAGTTCCCAGCCGAGTTGAAGAAACGTCTAAAGAAGGCCTTCGAGGCACAAACAGCAAAGAAATAGATTTCAGGATCATAAAGTGCAATAATTTATACCCGTGTCCATTAACTAGATAGCCTGTGACTTTAGCCTTCAATGTAAATTTTGATAAGCCTGTTTCAGTATGTTGAATATTTAAAAAAAAAAACATTCATTTTAGGACAGTTACAGTTATTATTTAAGTACAAATTTGTACACCTTAAGTAATTACTATAATTGTCCTAAAATGGATAAGTTCGGGTTAACATTGCAGTAACTCATTTAAAAGATACAGATTGAATTGCAAACAGTGCAGACCCTGATCAGACTGCTCCTCAAGGAGCAGTCTGATCAGGGTCTGCACTGTTTGCTAAGCCCTATCTGTCCCAATATTAGGAGATTTTTAAGGTAATCGCTGTTAAGGTTGGTGGATACACCTTCATTTTCCTACTGTTTTTAGCTCGCCTGAACGAAAGTTCAGGAAGAGCTATTGTTGTCACCACGGCGTCGGCGTCCGCGTCCGCGTCAGTGTCGGCGTCCAGATTGGATGTTGTGGTTAAAGTTTTTCAAAGACCTATATCTCCCTAACCCATGGATGGATTCTTTTGATACTTGCACTGTAGTTAGATATTTGTCCAAAGTTTAACATGGTACCACCCCCACCCCACTCCTTGACCTTGATGGCAAGGTCATGGACTTAGAAAATTGTGAGTTTTTTGGGACTGGATGTTTTGGTTAAAGTTTTCTAAAGCCCAGTATCTCCTTAACCCATGGATGGATTCCTTTGATACTTGCACTGTAGTTAGATATTGGTCTAAAGTTTTCCAAGGTTCTACCCCTATCCCCCTCAGTGACCTTGATGTCAAGGTCATGAACTTAGAAAATTGTCTTTTTATTGATTGAATGTTTTGGTTAAAGTTTTTTAATGACACATATCTCTTGAAACCATAGATGAATTCTTTTTATATTTGCACTGTAGTTAGATATTAGTCCAAAGTTTTACAGAGTACTACCCCAGCCCTGCTCGTGACCTTGATGTCAAGGTCAGGGACTTAGGAAATTTGGTCTTTATTAAAGTTTTCTAATTGCGTACTGATTCATAATGCTTGGCAGAGATTTAGTTTACACTTGAACTGTTGTTAGACACTTTTTTGAGTTTTTACAAAACACTATATACTTACCCGACTGGATGACCTTGATGTCAAGGTCATGGACTTTGAGTTTTGTCTTAAAGATTTTGATTAGTTTTATATTAATGAAGACATAATTTCACAGTGCCACAATGGACTCAGTTGATACTAATACTTGGACTGATGTTAGATAACGGTTAAAGGCTTTGATACATCCTAGCCCTGCCATCCTCCCCCCTACCCCTTAGTGCTTTGACCTCAAGCTCATGGACTTTGAAATTTCATGTGGATTTTTTATTTTTTATTTTAAGACATTTCTGATATAGTTTTTGTTTATAAATGTGTTGTCATTATGGACATGCTTGCCTGAAGTTTTATACATAGCAGTCCACACCACCATAGCGACTGTGTGATGGGCAAGCACCTATTCAGGCGAGCTATGCTGTCAGGCGACAGCTCTTGTTACAAAGGGAGGTAATCAACTTTGGTGATATCCTGTTTGTTTCACTGGGTAAAGATGTTAATCAAACTTAGCAAGGAGCAGCGGTAATGTAGTGGTTTACATGTTAGACTACCAATCCAGGGGTCGAACGTTTGATCCCACACTCCTCCAGTCTTTCGGATTAGACTTTACAATGTGGTCTTGTCTTCATTTGACCTATGTGTTGATGGATCTTTAAACCAGAGTCCACTTACTCAATATAGAGTCTGATCTTAAAGGAAAGTTGTTTTCCTGATGGAGCAAATTCTTTCCATTAAGAGTTGACACTCATTGAGAATGGAAGCCCAAAAGGAAATGGCAGAGTTGCTTCCCCTGGAAGTATCTCCATTTACTCTAAAATTGAGGAAGCATTGTGTAAATATTTGTCTGTTTAAAATTATTCGGGAAACACTCTTAAGTTCAAACAATCATGCTTCCTGAAATTGGGATAGATTCCCATGGACAAGTAATTTATGTTAAGGAAGAAAAATAAAATGAAGGCATTCCTACATATGTACATTTGGAATCTTTTTTAGCTGAAAATGAAGCAGATTTAGGGGATTGATTTTTTATCCTCAAATATTTCTAAAGATAAAAAAAAATTTTGATCATGTTAAGAAAGTCTTTTTATGGTATATCTAACGAAATTTTAATTATTATTTTATGTGGAGAAGATTTGAGAATTACATATACTCAGACATTGACAAGTACAAATTACAATTGCCCAAAAAATTGTTCTCAATCTGTGTTGAGTTTCTCATCCCTGCAACTAGCAGATATAGGTATTATATTTCTGGCTGCGTTGGTTGTGTCAAGTGTGTGTCAAGTTTTCTGGTGTAGCTCTGGTTTGTAACAATATGCGGACAGGCAAGACTTAGCATTCTGTGGCTTGTTGGACCCCCGGTAGCTCAAGTAAGTTAAGCGCAGGCCTGCTGATCTAGCAGTCTCCGGTTTGAGCTCCTTTGTAGGCTGGAATCTTTTCAATCATAAAGGGGGTTCCATTGCACACAGCCTTTCATTGTCACCCACCCATTGTCCTGATATGACTGAAATGCTGTTGAAAGGATGTAAAATGGCAAGTCATCCATCCATCCATCATGCTGACCAGCAAGACATGGCATTTTGCAGCTAATTACAACATATTTTTCGAGGTGAGACAACTTTTGTGACTTCCTGTTTGCTTCTTTGAATGATGAAACCTTTCCAAAAGGGGTCTACTCTTAAAGGAAAGAATTTGCTCCTAGGGGAGCAAATTCTTTCCTTTTAGAGTTGCCCAATTTAGAAGGGAGGCAAAAATTAAAATGACAGGGTAGCTTCCCCTGAAATGTTACCCATTCATAAATATAAACAATTTATTGGAAAGTATGCAGCTCTTATCATTGCTTTGTCAATTATTTTGATCATTTCCTTTTCATGCCAGGAAAGTGTTCAATAAAAAATACCTTTAGAAAAGCCCACCAAATAAGCATTGCCTTGCCTGGGACTGGCAGAAATGAGACAAAGCTGTTAGGGTAAAGTCAGGTAAATTTGGACAGCAGGTAAAGTGGGACAGTGACATTGTTTCTGTCAATTGTTTGGAATTGAAACAAACTTAACAGGGCAAACAGTGAAAATTCTGATGAGACTGCTCATTATGAGCCGTCTCATCTGGATTTTCACTGTTTGCAATGGTATGAGCAAATTTACCTGCTGTCCGAAATTACCCGTCTTTACCCTATTCTCTGCCATCAGCATAGGCTTTGGTGGCGTAAATTTTCATCCAGTTTTCTGGTTGAGTTGTACACGTGTTTTTTGACAGTGCACAGAAAGGAGAGACATAGCCTTACATGGAATTCTTGTATTTATAATATGCATTTGTAAGCTGAATGGATTCATCTCAGAAAGGGAGAGAACTCTAAGATTTTTCTTCCGCTTTCAAGGGGCTCCACTCCAGCAGGAAGAGATTTGTTCCCCTGGAAGTTGAACCCATTACGATAAACGAAAGGTTTTGCTTCCTGAGGGAGCAAATTCATCTGCCTTGGAGGAATATCCATTAATCTGTTTGGAGCTTATAAAATTTAATGAACCAACATCTTCCATATATCAGAATAATACTAAGAAACAAGCACTGACTTTGTAAAAAGTGCTTCATTTATAACGCTATGTAGATGAAGTTGGTAGAAATAGAAATGTAGTTTTTTTCTGTTAATGAATGGAGAGTTACCATAGTCAGTTTGTTGTTTGTTATATTGGAGTTATTAGATTTATGCTCTTTGCTAGTTATTTAAGTTGAATCATAAGTGCCTAAATTGCTAATTAGTGATAAGCAAAATTATATGAATGTTGTAAAGCGAATTCCTGTTTGTTTTTAGCTCACCTGTGGTGAGCTTATAGTATAGTCTTGGTCCATCGTCCGTCGGTGTCGGCGTCGGCTTCGTCGGCTTCGTCGGCTTCGTCCCCACTTTTAAACATCTTCTCAGAAACCACTGGGCCGATTGAAGCCAAATTTCATATGGAGCCTTAACAGGATGGGGGAACAAAAGTTTATATATTTGGACCAGGTCACATGACCAAGATGGCCGCCATGCCCATATATGGTAAAAACCCTTCAAAAATCTTCTTCTCCAGAACCAAAAAGCCTATGACCTTGAAACTTGGTATGTAGCATTGGGCATGCAGGCCCATCATATTTTATACAAATCATGACCTTGCGTTGACCTTGACCTAATTTACGGCATGATCCACTTTGGTACGTTAGGCTTTTATATGGGAAAACGCTTAAACAGTGGATTTCTCAGAAACTGTTTAAATCTAAGGTACAATACTTGGTATACATGGTCGACTAAATGACCAGATGAAGATATTATGTCACTAACGGTCAAGGTCATTCCGTCGGACCATCCGTCGTCAAGATTTTCAAACATCTTCTTATCTGAAACCACTGGGCCGATTGAAGCCAAATTTCATATGGAGTCTCAGTGGGATGGGGGAACTAAAGTTTATACCCGGGGTCTGGGTCACATGACCAAGATGGCCGCCATGCCCATATATGGTAAAAACCCTTCAAAAATCTTCTTCTCCAGAACCAAAAGGCCTATGACCTTGAGACTTGGTGTGTAGCATAGGGCATGCGGGCCCATCATAGTTTATATAAATCATGACCTTGCGTTGACCTTGACCTATTTACTGCATGGTCAACTTTGGTACGTAAGGCTTTTATATGGGAAAACGCTTAAACAGTGGATTTCTCAGAAACTATTTAAGTCTAAGGTACAATACTTGGTATACATGGTCGACTAAATGACCAGATGAAGATATTATGTCACTAAAGGTCAAGGTCATTCCGTCGGACCATCCGTCGTCAAGTTTTTCAAACATCTTCTTCTCTGAAACCACTGGGCCGATTGAAGCCAAATTTCATATGGAGTCTCAGTGAGATGGGGGAACGAAAGTTTGTACCCGGGGTCTGGGTCACATGACCAAGATGGCCGCCATGCTCATATATGGTAAAAACCCTTCAAAAATCTTCTTCTCCAGAACCAAAAGGCCTATGACCTTGAAACTTGGTATGTAGCATCGGGCATGCGAGCCCATCATAGTTTATACAAATCATGACCTTGCGTTGACCTTGACCTAATTTACGGGATGGTCAACTTTGGTACGTAAGGCTTTTATATGGGAAAACGCTTAAACAGTGGATTTCTCAGAAACTATTTAAGTCTAAGGTACAATACTTGGTATACATGGTCGACTAAATGACCAAATGAAGATATTATGTCACTAAAGGTCAAGGTCATTCCGTCGCACCATCCGTCGTCAAGATTTTCAAACATCTTCTCCTCTGAAATAAACTACTTGGCCGATTGAAGCCAAATTTCATATGGAGCCTTAACAGGATGGGGGAACAAAAGTTTATACCCTGGGTCTGGGTCACATGACCAAGATGGCTGCCATGCCCATATATGGTAAAAACCCTTCAAAAAACTTCTTCTCCAGAACCAAAAGGCCTATGACCTTGAACCTGGGTATGTAGCATTGGGCATGCGGGCCCATCATATTTTATACAAATCATGACCTTGCGTTGATGTTGACCTAATTTACGGCATGGTCAACTTTGGTATGTTAGGCTTTTATATGGGAAAACGCTTAAACAGTGGATTTCTCAGAAACTATTTAAGTATTAGGTACAATACTTGGTATACATGGTCGACTAAATGACCAGATGAAGATATTATGTCACTAAAGGTCAAGGTCATTCCGTCGGACCATCCGTCGTCAAGATTTTCAAACATCTTCTCCTCTGAAACCACTGGGCCGATTGAAGCCAAATTTCATATGGAGTCTCAGTGGGATGGGGGAAGGAAAGTTTATACCCGGGGTCTGGGTCACATGACCAAGATGACCACCATGCCCATATATGGTAAAAACCCTTCGAAAATCTTCTTCTCTAGAACCAAAAGGCCTATGACCTTGAAACTGGGTATGTAGCATCGGGCATGCTGGCCCATCATAGTTTATACAAATGATGACCATGTGTTGACCTTGAATTAATTTACGACATGGTCAACTTTGGTATGTAAGGCTTTTATATGGGAAAACGCTTATACAGTTGATTTCTCAGAAACTATTTAAGTCTTAGGTACAATACATGGTATATATCGTCAACTAAATGACCAGATGAAGATATTATGTCACTGAAAGGTCAAGGTCATTTTGTCGGTCTGTCAGTCATCAAGATTTTCAAAACATCTACTCCTCTGAAACCACTGGTCTGATTGAAGCGAAATTTCATATGGAGTCTAAGTGTGATCAGGGAATATAAGTTTGTTCTCAGGGTCTTGACCAAGATGGCCGCCATGCCCGTATATGGTAAAAACCCTTCAAAATCTTCTTCTCCAGAACCAAAAGGTGTATGACCTTGAAACTTGGTATGTAGCTTTGGGCATTCAAGCCCATCATAGTTTATACAAATGATCGTGCGTTGACCTTGACCTAATTTATGACACTGTCAACTTTGGTACATTATGTAGGCTTTTATATGGGAAAATGCTTAAACAGTGGATTTTTCAGAAACTATTTAAGTCTAAGGTGCAATATTTGGTATATATGGTTGACTAAATTACCAGATGAAGATATTTTGTCGTTAAAGGTCAAGGTCATTCTTTGACTTTTGTACAAGGTCATTGAGATTCTGTCACCCGTCAACATTTTCAAACATCTTCTCAGAGGCCACTAGGGTCAGTTGAAGCCATATTTCATATGGAGCTTCACCGGCTTAAAGGAACCATAGTTTATTCAGATGGTCTTGGTCACTTGACCAAGATGGCCACCATGCCCATATATGGTAAAAACTCTTCAAACGTCTTTTTCTCGAGAACCGAAAGGCCTATAACCTTGAAACTTGGTACTCAGGCCCATCATAGTTTATACAAATGATTACTGTGTTTCATATATTATGGAGCTTTAATACTGGGTCAAAGGAATCAAAGTTTGTTCAGATGGTCATGGTCGTATGAACATGGTGGCCGCCACACCCATTTATGATAAAAACCCTTCAGAAATCTTTGTCCAGAAACAAAGGCCCAGTGACCTGTGGCTTGGTATATAGAATTGGGACTCAACATTAATCCCCAAGGGAGGGGGGTTATCTGCCCCTGCCCTGGTGCTATATACTGTAAAACAGTTATTTTTGGCGGTTACTTAATTTTGGCGATATTGGCGGTTTGGGCAAAGATCGCTAAAATATAAGTCCGCCAATATTAAATACATATACGCAAACAGAGGTTTAGATCAAAAGGAGTATTCGATAAGTATTTAGATTTTTCTATACCTTTCTATTAAACTATACATTGTGCCATCCTATTAGAATCGCCTCGATGAGGCGATTCTAATAGGATGGCACTATGTAAAGTCAAATAGAAAAGGAAGAAAAACTGTTACAAATTAACATCAAACTTTCTTTATTATCTAGAGCCATGGTATATCATGACCGCCAAATTTAATATACGCCAATATGCCATTTTTATCAAACCGCGAAATTTTGATACCGCAGATATTAAGTGTTTTACAGTACATGTATAAAAGCATTAAAATATATACCAGGACCAAGTGTCAGGTGAGCTACAGGACCATTGGTCCTCTTGTTTGGTATAAGTCTTCCTGCAATGAGTTTACTGTACTTTTCCTACATCAGGGTCTTTCATATTTGCTTGGGTATCACTGTTAAAATATAAAGGTTAATTTTTAAAATGCCAAAAAAAGCAGACAACAAAATTAAGGTCTGCAAATTTTGTAAAATATTTTGTCCTTACTGTATCATATTGAGAATTCAGGTAATTAATAGAGGGCAAACAGTAGATCCAGATGAAATGGCTCATCTGGGTCTTTACTGTTTGCAAATTCAGCTATTTGCATATTTGGCGCTTCATTAGTGTTAGTTGTATATCAAGTAAGCTGTTATAATGTGCTACATACTAAACTTGAAATTCAGGGGCTGTATTCATAAAGCAACTTAAGTCGTTGCTATGCTGTTGCTAAGGCCGAATTTCTATGAAGGAGATTCCCTGCAACTATGAAATTTGCTCTGGAGGAACAGTCTTTTTCAGACTGTTCCTCCAGAGAAAATTTCATAGTTGTTGGGAATCTCCTTAAGAAAAAATTAGCCTTAGCAACAGCATAGCAACCACTTAAGTCGTTTTATGAATACGGCCCCAGGGGAACTCAGGTACAGTTTAAGGTATGTTGTTTCTTGGTAGGTACAGTAAAAAGGTTACACATGTATTTTTGGAAACAAAAGAGTAATTTTCCCTAAAAAATGTATGCAATATATATATAATATTCTTTCTGAGTATTTAAATGTATCCCAAGTATGCCAAGATTATAGATGCAGAAAACATCAGCCGAAAAATTCATTTGCGTAAGGAACTTCAACAACATAACAAGAGAAATTGGCTTTTGCTTTGTGAGAAAAGTCCAGACTCTTATTGGCCATCCCATTTGCAAACTAATCAGTTTTATACATATGATAGGTCAAAGTGTGTTGACAATGACCAAAATTAAAGGCTACAATGATTAAAAAAGGTAGAGATTTCCTGTAGCTTTGTGGCCACCATATCATAGGCACAGCATATTCTGAAAGGCAAAGCCCATCCTTCTCCTTTCACTGCCTTCATCTTTCCCTGATTCAAGAATGTACTGATTTTACTGCTGGATTGACAGAGTTTTTCAGTCACTGGCTGGCCAAATGGGGATTGGAACCTGCGACCTTCATCAGCAAAGCTGATCACCTCATCTGGATCTACCCTGTTTGCCCTCTAGTCGTTGAATTTGCAATGGTATACAGCTTGGACAAAACTTTTACTAAAATTTTTGCAAATGTAAATTTTGTTGTTGGCTATATTGGTGCTTTAAGGGTTAGGTGGCATAAACGTTACGGCTGATCTGAGTTTCTTTTCATACATGGCATAAGGCACATTTTCTTGGAGAAGATGCCAACAATTTTCATGATAAAATTTCAGCCCCTCAACCACTTCTATGGTGGAGTAGTCCATTTTCAAATTTGGACAAGTTCATTTGCCCTAGTAGGGGATGTTTGATGAAACTGTCTGCTGAACAGTGTAGACCCTGAGCAGAACTGCTATGAGCAGTTCTGAACTGGGTTTACATTATTTGTCGGAAATAGAGTTTAGATGGTGTTATGAGTTGTATAAATATTATGTACCAACCGGTATTTAGAGAGTTTTGTTACTGCATTTATGCTATTGTCGCTAGTTCATTATTGTATCAGTATATTTCGTTCATTATACAATGGATAAACTTTATCCATGCATTATTTATGAATAAAACAATGATATTCATTAATGTGTATTTTTGATTTTATTTCCATTCATATCGGAGGCGTGACATGAACCAAGGTGTGTACGGCATGTGCCGTACTCATAGTATAAAAATTCTAAAAATTGGAACACCTACAATATACTAAAAAGAAATTTTGCATCACCATATATTTTCCCATAGACATAATGCTAAATCAACTTATTTCCAAGAGGTATACAAGAAGGGAATGCCTCTGCTTTGCTTTATGGTTTCTGTAACTCACACACTTATGTGTTTGCAAACACCAGACAAAATTGAGGACAGAAGTGACACCTGTCAGGCTAGAGAAAAGTTTCTGACGGACTAGTTGTATAAGCTCTTAACAAATCATATGAGAAATTATCATGAATTAGGCTTTTAATCTTTAAAAGCATTAGCGTTAGCTCTATGGAAAGAAAGTGAGGGTGATGCAAAACTTCTTCTGAGTGGTACGACTACCATAATTGTCCCAAAAATGGAACAGTTTGGTTTTACAAAGCAGTAATGCAAATGGAATTGCAAAATAGTGTTGGCCCTGACCAGACTGCTCCTTTCAAGATTTGGTTCATATTTGGTATGATGATAGATATAGGTCCAAAGTTTCTTTCAGCAATTCCCCTGCCCATGCCCATGATCATAAGGTCAAGGTCACAGACTTTGAAATTTCATGTTTAAGTTTTGTTAGAGCTCATATTTTCAAAACTAAATGATTGAATCGGTTCATATTTGGTATGGTGATGGATATAGGGCCCGAGTTTAATCCAACTATATCCCCACCTATGCCTATGGCTGAAAGGTCAAGGTTACAGACAAATTTTAGCATAAGTTTTATGTTAAAGCTTTTAAATATCAAATTTCAAAACCATACGATGGATTTGGTTCATACAGTATTTGGTTTAATGATAGATATGGGTCCTAAGTTTTTTTCAGCAGCAGTTATGATACCACCCCATCCTCAGTAGGCCTAAAGGGGCATATAGTTCTTAGGTCCAAGGTACAGGGTAGCTGTGCTGTCTGATGACAGCTCTTGTTAGGCATCCCAGTTTTTAGAATATTTACAGTAGAGGTCTGCGTATAGTCAAGAAAGAGATCCGCAAATAGTACAGAAAGAGACAGTGAGCATAGAGATATGTGTATGATTGGCATAGAGGTAATGTATGAGTATGGTGACTGGTTAATCAAAACTTGACAAAATACCAACAGGCTGAACACAAATTCTCTGGATGCCACCTGAGGGCAGGTATATCTAATAGTAATATGACAATGTTGTTACGAAATAAATTGGTATGGAATATTAAGAAAAATCTTAAATGCCAAAAAAAAAGCTAAATGGTAACTTAGCAGTTATAAACAGCTATAAACGTGTCTAAAATTAAAGTATACAGGTCCCATCGCTGAATATTACCAAAAATGGATATGCTTGAAATACTTTATTTGAACTCGTAAGACCATAAAAGGATGTGTACAATTGAGCCACTTGTTGACAAACACTTGACACTTGAAAGTTTTGTCATATTTTTACATCCTTAATACTTGCATTGTAATTATTACATAAACATCATGAAAATTAAAAAAAAATATAAAGGACTCGACAATATCAGATAAAAGATCAGTATTGACATTATTCAATAAAAATCCTGTTTTATTGTATATGAATGCTGGAATTACATTTGAAATAGGACATAAAATACTGCAAAATACCCGTTCTATTTGTCCATGTCAAAATATTTACCAAATTTATTCTGTTAAGGGCGGATAATCTGTCCAGACTTACAGGAGGGTCTTACGACAATAACAAATCAAGAGCAACAAGATCAGATCATGTGATATTTTTTAATAAGATAGTTTCTCTAGAGGTTCTGCCACACTTCTTAGCATCAGTAATTTGGGTTAATGAACAGTTGGACTCGTACATGTATTTAAAACTCTCAGTGAAAACTTTTACAGCTTTTCAATGATATTTTCATGTGGTCCTTCATCAGCAAGGGTTATATCTGTTAAATAATCTTTGCATGTAGCATATGTTTAATCCAATAACTCAGTAATCCCCCGCACTCTGTCGCAGCGCACCAACCTACTCAAACACTGAAGACCATCTGCATTTGGAAACAGTGTGGACCTTGCTAAGACCGTAGCATCTAATCAGGATCAACAATTTTTTTGATATCCAAAAAAAATGAATTATGGATATCAATAATTAGATTTATGGATATCCATAGTTAATTTTTGGATATTCATAATTCCATTTATGGATATCCATTTTTGGGTTATCACAAAATAATATTTGGTTTCCATAATTATTCATAGATATCCAAAAATTGATATATGGTTACCCATAAACTGAATTATGGATTATGGAGATCCAAAAATCGAATTATGGAGATCCAAAAATATTTCTTATTTTTGGGTATCCATAATTTAAGTTTCGCATATCCATAATTTTGAATTTTTGATATCCTTAAATCGAATAACGGATATCAAATATTCAGGCCCATTCATGGATATCAAAATATCGAATTATGGATATCCAGATATTTCTTTTTGGATATCCATAATTTGATTTTTGGATATCCATAACTCGATTTTTGGATATCCATGAATTGATTTTGGATATCCATAAATAAATATGGATATCCAATATTATTTAAGTAATATCCAAAGATGAATAATGGATATCCATAAATGGAATTATGGATGTTCAAAAATGAATTATGGGTATCCAAAAATAGGGAATACTTGTAAATAGAAAAATAGCACTCCAAGAAGACACTACCCAAAACAAGATTGTGATTATGATCAGGACACTTGTATTTTTGTGTTTTTTTAAGTATGTAATATGCATCTACATATTTACTAAAATGTTCAGAGACCACAATTAATTGCATGATACACTTTTTGTCCCCCGCCTTTTCGAAGAAAAGCGGAGGGACATAGTTTTCGGCATTCCGTCCGTCCGTCCGTCCATCCGTCCTTCCGTCCTTATTTCCGTCCTTCCGTCCCCCTAATGTAGTAGGTACCTTGTGTGCGCAACTCCTCCTACAGTTTTATGCCGATTCTTTCGAAACTTTACAGATGTTTTTGACATGGTCTGAAGATACGCATATGGTTTGGATATTATCCTGAGATTATTTTTTGTCACTTTTTCCACAAGTTGAACTTAGTAATTTTTTAGGCATTTTTACTATCAAAGTGACTAGATAGTGGGTACCTTGTGTGCGCAACTCCTCCAACAGTTTTATGCCGATGCCTTTGAAACTTCACAGGTGTTTTGGTCATGGTCTGAAGATACGCATGTGGTTTGGATATATTCCTGAGATTATTTTTTGTCACTTTTTCCACAAGTTGAACTTAGTAATTTTTTAGGCGTTTTTACTATCATAGTGACTAGATAGTAGGTACCTTGTGTGCGCAACTCCTCATACAGTTTTATGCTTATGCCTTTGAAACTTCACAGGTGTTTTGGTCATGGTCTGAAGATACGCATGTGGTTTGGATATAATCCTGAGATTTTTTTTTTGTCACTTTTTTCACAAGTTGAACTTAGTCATTTTTTAGGCGTTTTTACTATCATAGTGACTAGACAGTGGGTACCTTGTGTGCGCAACTCCTCATACAGTTTAATGCAGATTCCTTTGAAACTTCACAGGTGTTTTGATCATTGTCTGAAGATATGCATATGGTCTGGATATAATCCTGAGATTATTTTTATTACTTTTTTCGCAAATTGAACTTAGCCATTTTTCATACATTTTTACTATCAAAGTGAATAGATAGTTGGTACTTTGTGTGTGCAACTCCTCCTACAGTTTTATGCCAATTCCTTTGAAACTTCACAGGCGTTTTGATCATGATCTGAAGATATGCATGTGGTTTGGATATAATCCTCAAAATTATTTTTTTTATTACTTTTTTCATATTTTTAACTTAGCCGCTTTTCCAGCTCAAACACTTAAGTGTATATACAGTGGAGACCTAGTTTCCAAGGCGGGGGACATAAATTCGTCGAATTTGCTTGTTCACATTTGATTTAGGACAATTAACTCTGCACTGAAGGATGAAATAGTCTTTTAAGATGAATGTATACTCTTGAGGGGAAGCAATTCTGTCAGTTTCAGTTTTGTCTGCCTTCTTTATGGGGGACAACTCTTAAAGGTAAGAATTTGCTCCTTTTTCTTATTTTCCCTGAAGATTTGACCCATTTTGCAGGGTTTCATTGACCAGGGAAGGCAACAGGAAGTCACAAAAATTATGTTTACTGATACACCTATATAGAAGCAACCAATATTTTATTGTCATGTACCTGCTTAAATAGTTACAAGATAATATGACTTAGGGAAGGTGTTAACATTCCAGCCAAACTTTTCCTTTCTTTATTAGTTGAATGTTTATGCAATTCTGATCCTGATTGGGCTGTGCACATGTACAGGCTACTCAGTGTCTAGGAAGCTAGAGCATGCTGTCAGTGTTAACCTAAGGTGATTACTGATTGAAAACAAAGGGCGGATAACCTTAAACACAAGCCACCCCAAAAAGCACCTATTGGACCTATACCACTCCAAAATGCCCATATCCGCTTTTTTTCCCAAGTGACGGGCAAATAAAGCCACCCCAGCCCCATTTTCAGTCACAGACCACTATCTAAGCTCCATTCTTAAACTCTTGGTGGCTAATATAGACATATTTGATAATTTTGTGTCCTCCACCCACCACCAGAGGTTGAGCCCTCAACAAGATGAAATATTTTTTCTACATCAAGGAGATGATATAACAATAATAATAATAATAATAATAATAATAATAATAATAATAATGAATGGCAAATATCAGGTGTGTGGTAAAATGCTGTCGATCCAACCTTTCTTCCATACCAACCGGAAGTAAATAAAACCAAGATGGAGGACAGTACCAGGAAGTAACAACTTGAAGTTTATCTTTTAATGGAATTTAGCTTCCTGAGTGCGTTATAATTGTCATGGATCCAGATGAGGAAGAAAGTGTTTATGCTAATGATGAAACAAGGGATTTAATTAATGTCAGTGAATTGTTAAAGACGCATTCGCTCGAAGAACTGCTGAAAGAAAACAAAAAAGAAGTTAAAGAGAAGGAAATACAAAATGAGTGGTTCCACGGACGAATCGCTAGAGATGCCGCGGAGGAGATATTGAAAAAAGGTTCATATATCATGTTTCTTTCTGTCTGTTCGTTAACATTTCAGTCAAGTGGTCAGTAGGGTCTGTTGCATGGGTCTTTCAACCCAGGGCTGAAGTGATGATTAATGTCATACTACATGTGCTATTGTGTTATACTGAGAAAATCATGTTGCATAGGTTAAGCTTGCATAAAATAGTCATTTTTGTTATGAATAAAGCTATAGATACCTTAGTAAACAGGGTTTAATCTGTTGCTTCTTACGGGTACTACCTAGCTGATCAAGCTAATTTTGTGTTGTAAGGTATGAAAGAAACATGATAATATTAAAAGCATGTATTTGCTCATATAAGTAGACTTTTGAGTGGATATAAGCAATATTTAACTGATATTGTTATATGAATAGCTCTACACGTTTGGATCAGCAAATAAAATCAGTTACTTCCTGTTTTAAATATACGTGTTTAATGATTCAGTTCCTGTCACAGGCAGAAGTTCTTTGTAGTAACATGTCACAGTGCATAGGTTTATCATACATTTGTAATGCCTTGTGGTACAAGTCAGCTTCTATAGGAAAGAGTGTTTGGCTATAGATCAAGGGGTTCCAACTTTGCTGATCCTCGGCTGGGGCATTGCAGATGTTTTTGAGAGTCGGATCATGACAATTGGTTCCAGTATTGGGAATCAAATAGATTCCTTGCTTAAATGTCATGGGAGGAAAAAACCTGACAGAACTCGAACCAAGGGCCACTTGCATATAATGTGCAAGCACAGTCAGTAGCTACTGAGCTACCAAGCCACATGTGGAGGACCTTTGACACATCCCCTTGTGACATTTGGAAGTCATCAGAGAAAGCCTGTGTCATTTGCTCCCACAGTGGTTCAGAGAAAATCCAGGGATGAATCTAATTAAGCAGAGGGAAAGTGTTACTCATCCATAGAAATCAGTTTATCTGAATAGTGTAGACCATATCAGACAGCTCCTTGAGAACAGTCTGACCAGGGTCAGCTCTGTTTGGCAAAATGTTTAACAAATAATGTTTGATATGACAAATAGGAATTAAAATTCTTTGATATAAAAAATGTATTTCAGGCTTAGTGAAGTTTGGCAACATTGATGGATTATTTCTTGTGAGAGAAAGCTCCTACTCATCTTCCAGTTTTGTTCTGTCACTAGTCAGTAAAGGAAATTTCTACCATTTCCAAATCAATGAGATAAAGTCGTCACACTTCAGTATAGATGACGGGCCAGTTGTTCACGGTAAGAAATCATACACTCAATGCTCCAGATAAGAGGGTGTATTGAGGATAATTCAAAGATAATTTTTCTTATTTCTCAGTGAAAACATGTTGTGACCCCTCATTAGAACTGTCTTGATGAGACGGTTCTAATGGTAGGTCACAAAATACGTTTTTATAGAGAAATATGGATAATTATCCCTAAATTATCCCTGTTACCCCTTCTTATCTGGAGCACTGACACTGAAAGCAGCTTAAGGTGTATGTGAACACATGTCACCATCAGGTTTGCTCTACCATTTTTTCATTTGCTTACCTGGGTAAAACTTTTTAAAAAGGGGTTTACTCTTAAAAGAATTTGCTCCTAGAGGAGCAAATTCTTCCCTTTATGAGTTGAGTAACTTGACTCCTTTTAAAATGGAGCACAAAAAAGCAAAGTTGCTCCCCTTTAAAGTGTATCCATTCACCTGTAGTATGCAGTAGCATATCAAAGTCAGAACTCCAGGTGGAGCTGTGGTAGCTGAGTAGGTTAAATGCTGGCCTACTGATCTAGCAGTCCTGGGTTTGATCCCTGCTCGAGGCGGAAATCTTTACAACCGTAAGCAGGGTTACATTGCACACAGCCTTATTATCACCCACCCATTGTTCTGATATGACTGAAAAAACTGTTGAAAAGGACATAAACTTGCAAGTCATCCCTTCATCCATCAGAACTCCAGGTAATGTGTGGGTTTTAAGGCTTATTATAATCAGGGATCTCCCCAGACCATTAAGGCATGTCACTTGCAACATGCTTCCCTCTTCAAATTACCTGTACAACATGCCTTAATTTCCAACAAAAATTTATAAAAATGCTTTTATTTTTATTTCTTATCCAGTAAAGTTGTTTTAAATGCATTAAGGATCATCAAAAAATGATTTATAATGTATAAAATAGGTTAACTTTAAACAAAATATTGCTATTTTAAGGATTTTAAAAATTGATCAACAAGTCAAAATCTGATTTTTGTGTTAAAAGCGACATGCCTATTGAAATTTCTGGGGAGGACACTGATAATGCCTCCACCGAGGAATAAAACAATAAGCCAATAGAATTATCAAAAGGGTACCATGCCAATTTTTTTGTGGCATCATCTCAGTCTGTTTGCAGGCTGATCGGATGAGTGATTATTTTTTATGTTTCATTCATTCTAAAGATATGAAAGATTAGTAGCTGTACATTTGTGGATAGAAATGCCTGAGATTGATTGGTTTGATGCTTAACATCCTCGGTAAACAACTATGGTCATGTCGGGATGGTCAGTTAACCTAACCACACTATTCCTGGGCAGGCTTAGACCTCCTAAGCTGTTAACCAGTACTAAGTGCACATACTTTCGCCTGTAACTGACAACTGCCTTTCTTGAATCAGAGGAAGGAGAAAGGAAAGTATGTGGCCAGACTGGGTTTTGAACCCAGGACCTCTGACTTACATGTATGAGTCAGGTGCCCTACCGATTGTGCTACGCGGCCCAGTAAAATGCCTGAGAAGGCTGGTGTGAGTGAGTGGACTATGAGCAGTCTCCTCTGGACTTGTACTGCTTCCAGCCTGCCGTCAGTTTCTGACTTTTGACTGGATAAGTCAATTAACATTAAGGTTACTTTTGATATGGGTTTGATTATTGCTGATGAATCTTTTCTACATCAGACTGACTCATATAAAACCATTCTGAATACAATATGGCTTGTTAAAATATGTGAATTGTAATCTGAATAATTATTCATTATCTGTGTTTGTAGCTAACAATATACACTTGACCTTGTAATTGATGTATAGTTGTTTAGTTAAATGTCTGGATATACCTGCATGTTTTTCACCATTTTTACAAAAGGGAAGCAAATTTTTTTTTTGACTTCCTGTTTGCTTCCCTGGACAAAAAAAAAAAAAAAAAACTCAAAAAGGGGTCAGCTGTAAAACAAATTTTCAAGAGGAGCAAATTCTTTCCTTTAAGAATTGACCCCCACTGAGAAGGGAGGCAAACGCAAAAATGACAGGGTCGTTTACTGTGAAAGTGCACTCATTCACCTTAACAGGAGAAAGTTGATACTTGTGTTCTAAAATCAGCCCTGGGAACATGCATTTCTGCAGGAGCAATCAGAGCTCCAGATAAGAGGGAGTATTTGATGATAATTGTGGATAATTTTTTATTTTTCATTGAAACCATATGTTGTGACCCCACATCTGAACTGTGTCATTGAGGGGGCTCAGATGAGGGTCACATCCAGGGTTCTCCCCAGGTGTATATGGCATGTCGCATGCGACATGTCTTAAGCCAGCGTCTGTAATTGCGACATGCCTTAATTATCTTGACACCCTTTAAATCCCTGCCAACATCCCTTAATTGTATAACAGTAACTGTTAAATCACTCTTATTTAAGTGCGTATTTATTGTCATAGTGTGTGCTGTGAAGCATCATCACCCCTCAATAGATGTTTATACAAGGATTATAACACCTTTGCGGCAGTTATATGGATCAGGATTATGACACCTTTTCGCTTAGTGCCCCAATTAAGATTAAATGCCAGTCTGCTTCTTTGATGTTGTGTCATCATCAGCCAGATAGATGGATATAAATTAATTATTTTTTATAAGTGAAGGCTGACAGTATATTGACCTATCATCACTTCGGTAAAAATATTCTGCAGCTTATTACTTAGGGATCTATAGTAATTTAGTAACTTTTAAATATAATTTTTACCAAAATACATAAAAAGTAACATTACAATGGCAGTAAAATAAAATACATGATAAGACTTCTTAGAAATTATAAAGAAGTTTTATTACCTCCCTTGTTTCATATGAGCCAAATTTAGACCTTGTCTGCTCGCCTGATGGTTTACTTTACTGGGAGACTGAGTTTGTTAGCTCACCTGGATATTCAATGAGGAGCTCAGAAATTGGCTCACCTGAGTATTTTGTACATATAAAAGGCCTATACATGGTCCTCACTTGCTCACCTGACCACCAATGACCATTTTAATAAAATTCTCTGTGTGTGTGTCTGTGTGTGTGTGTCTGAGTGTGTGTGAGGGAGGAAGGGTGGGAGAGGAGATCTTCCTGTGCTAAACTGCTGATTTAACTTGCTGTATTTGGCATTTATGAGCAAACTACCCATAGCTATTGTTACACAGAAACAAGGAATAAGGAAAAGATCAGGATTTATCACATAGTTGTTATCCGCAAATGCTTAATTCGATATCCGCGCGCTTAATTAAATTCATCTTCAGCAACATGCCTTCAGAAAATTCTGGGGAGAACCCTGCACATCATACGTTTTTTTAATGCAGAATTAACAAAAAATTATCCTTAATTATCATCAAATACTCCCTCTTACATGTATCTAGAGCTCTGAGCAATTCTTAGTAAATAGTGCTTAGTGCGGAAGTAGATGAATAAACTGCCTTCAAGACTAGTCTGGTCTGGGTCTGCACTGTTCATTCATGCACTTGCATTCCAATATTAAGGCATTTATGGCTCTTACATAGAACTTTTGACTGCAACATGCAAAAAGTGTATTAACACATATGCAAGCACCAAAGGCTCAGACCAGCCAGGTCAAGCCTGTACCTCGGCAGTCTGACTAGAGGCTTTGCTGTTCACATACATCATGTATGAATCCTGAGAAATATACAGCCACAAAATGAATGCTGTAGCTGGACTGCATGGATTGACAGATTAGTTTGAGTCTTCACTGCTTGCAGATAGATTAAAAGTCACCTTTTAGCCTGACATGAGTTATTTTATTCTCTATCTTTTTCAGGGCTAGACAGACTGATTCAGAACTACTTAGAAAATGCCCAAGGCTTACCAGCACAACTTACTCAGTTCTGTAAATGTAGAACACCGCCGGAGGAGCACCGACTGCATGGCGTCACTAATTTACTTCACAGGGCTGTTCTGGAAGGTAAGATATTAAGACCATTAATCGTATGACGTTGTTGTTATTCAGTGGATAACATCATGTCATAAAAATTATATGACCACACGTGTAATAACACTTTGGCGCATACACGTAACATCATTGGCAACGTCCATGTCAACAAATGTGTTTTCTTATTGAAATAATGTTCATTTTGAAGGAGAAAAATTCCCATTTGAAGGGTCATATGATAAATATGATCTTACACTCGTGGGCATTTGTTATGAAATTTTTGAAACTCGCCGAAGGCTGGTTTCATAAATTTCATATCAAATGACCACTTGTGTAAGATCCTCTATATAAAGCATTCAATAGGCATTTGTCATGTTGCCTGCAGGGATAATGCTCTGAGCTCATGCTCCAGAGGTTGTAGGCTCAAATTTGGCTAGCCCAGGTCTTAAAGTGAATGGCTACATCTTCAGAGGAAAAAACTCTGCCATTTTTAGTATTTCTTCCCTTCTCAATACTAGTCAACTTGTATAGGAAATAATTTGCTCCCATATGAGCAAATTCTTTCCTCTAAAAGAAGACCCATTTGGAAGGGCTTCATTGTCTAGGAAAGCAAACTGGATGTCTCAAGAGTTGTTCCTGTTTGTAAAAATGAAGAGTAAAAACATGGAAGTGTACCAAAACACACTAAGAGCTGTGGACAGTTATGTAGGCTGATGGAATTATAATGCAGGGTTTATGGCTTTGATTCTGGCTCAGGTCACTTTCTTTTCCTAGCCTATAGCATCTTACCCATTTTCACATTAGCCCAGAATATCTAAAATCTTTTGAAAGGGCCGTAAAACCAAACATCATCTGTCTGATATGGCATAGTCATAGAGTAATGGATTGGTATTGCATGAAAAGGGGGCTTATGCCATGTGTGTACAGCAAATACTAAAATCGTCTTGCTTGTTTGCTTGTGCAAATTAAGAAGACTGGTCATATTGTGCAAGCTTTGATATATGAAAATGTTAACCATAAGAATATAAAGACAGAAAGGCAGAACTTTAATAACTTGTTGTTCTTGGATTATTTCAGATGTTCATGACATTGTGAAACAGATTCTGGACAGTAAACATTGTCCTCCGATTGATGCCAAAAATGAATGGGGTAAGATTTATTTCAAATAAAAAAAAACAATTTTGTTGTTGTTGTTGTTAATTTTTCTTTGAGCGCCCTTCATACTTGTGCTGTGTTCTTTATACTTCCGATGGAATTGTACAGAATTTAACAAAGACAGTCAGTCCTGCAACTTCATGAACAATCGGCAATTCTGGTTGCACCTTCAGAAATTGCCATTCCAATATTAGTTATTGTTGTTTCAATTCTCATGACACTGGTCTCCAAGAGGCTTAGTGGAATAGATCCATGGCCGCACCTCAAGGTATCCAGTTTATCCATTATCAATAATTCAATTTTTTCTTAAAAATAAAGATTATAAATTAGAAAGAAATAAAAAACTACAATAAGTTTTTTTACTATTTACATTTAACTATAGCTAGATATTTGAATCTTTTGATGGCCAGTTAGTTGGCTTGTTATCTTATAATGTGAAATAGATGTCTTATCATGTTGATCAGCTGATTGTCTTTAACTGCAGAAGTTAGCTGATTAAAAAAAAGTCATCCAAGGGAGAACAGTTGCAAGTTTAAAAATCATTTTATATTAAGATGAAGGGCTACACTTTCAGGGGAAGCAACTCTGGTATGTTCATTTTTGCCTCTATTTTCTGTGGGTGTCAACACTTAACGGAAAGAATTTGCTCTTCTTAGAGCAAATTCTTTCCTTTCAGAGTTGACACCTTTGAAAGACCTGGATGTCCAGAAAAGCAAACAGAAATTCACAAAAATTCTCCTCCTGTGAAAATTAAAGTTGTTGAAAAACATGAATTTGTTCCCATTCACTGTAAATGGAATGCTGTTTCTTCTTCCAGGCTATACAGCCCTTCATGACGCCTGTTATTATGGGTTTGAAGCAATAGCTGACGAGCTGTGTCGACGAGATGCCAAAGTTAATGGCTTTGACAGAGACGGCAAAACACCATTGCATGTAAGTTTGTTATTGTTTAACTCGTGACCAGCAGAAGCTAGACACATGATTTATTTATCATTGGTCATTGATGATTGATGGCATAACTTTCCTTTAGTTTTTGCTTTAGCTCTGTTTTGTGATAATGTCCAGGGCCTGGTTGTTCAAAACTAACGACATTGTTAGTTAACGAGACATGAAATTTTCAAATGTAATATAAGTAAAAATGCTGTTATTTTTTGCCTAAAAAATGTGAGGAGCTTTTGCAGTGAAAAAGCTCCTCACAATTTTTCAGAAACAATATTACAACATTTGATTTTGTGAGTACTATAAGACTTAACAGATCCCAGACTAACGACTTTGTTAAGCTAACGATGCTTTGAACATCCAGGCCCAGACGTGCGAGATACTGCATTCCACTGAATTCTTGTTTTATGATTACTCAACATATCTTTACCACTTATTGCTGGTTTATAGTGGCAGGGTTTAAGCATTTGTTTGCAGCAATTTTTATCTCACCTGTACGAATGTACAGGAAGAGGTATTGCACTCCCTAGGCGTCAGCGGCGGCATCTGCATTAGCAAGATGTTAAAAAGTTTTACGTTGTACTTTTTTGTCACAGGCAAGGCGCTGTCAGGCAAGCTATCCTGTATTTCAACATGTCTTGTATTTTTGTATACTAGACATGGTTTTCTGCAGTTTTGACTGTTGCTAGAAAATCTTATTTTACAATTTTATCCATCCCTGAGCTACTAAAAAAGAAGTGAGCCGTGACGTGAGAAAACCAACAAAGTGATTGTGTGCCCAGCGCAGACTCAGATCAGCCTGGGTATCCGCCCAATCTGATCAGAGCCTTCGCTGTCCGCATGGAGGTAGCTTAGACCCTTAGCTACCCTTTAAGCGCTAAGCAAAGATTCTGACCAGACTTGTCAGGTGCCCATGCTGATCTGAGTCTGCGCTAGGCGCACAACCACATTGTTGGTTTTGCTGTGTCGCGGCTCAAGTATATTTTGTGCAGTAATTATGCCAATTTTATTTCTTCCAGAGATGCTGTGCCAACAACAAGGCTGGTATAATCGCCATCTTGATACAAGAAGGTAAAGCCAACATCAACGAGAGAAATCCCAAGACGGGCTGGATCCCGTTACATGAGGCAGCATTTAATGGACATTTAGACTGTATAAAGGTAACCATTAGATGTAATTGATAGACATTGGATAAGATAGCACTAAATGGACATGTTGACTGTATACATATGAAAATACGATGAGACAGATGGTCTCTTAAAAACACTCTAATATTCTGAGAGAAATGCATGGGCACAGTACAGGAGATGATTAGTTTGTTTTGGGGCTTTAATGTGGGTGGGTACACTTTCAAGGGCAGCAACTCTGCCATTTTCATTTTACCTCTCTTGTCAGTAGGGATCAACTCATAAAGGAAATCCTTTTCTTTGAGAGTAGACTCATAAGAATGTCCTTAAAGGGTTTACATCTTTTCAGAAGGCTCTGATCAGCCTGTGTGTATGGGCAGGCTATACACACAGGCTGGTCTGAGTCTTAGCAGTTTGTATAATTATGCATTAACTACCACTGTCTGCATGTTATGGTCGACTTTGTTACAATCTATGAAGTAGCTCACATGTTTATAGTATAGAATTATTTTTGCACACTTACCATATTTGTCCTATTCAACACCCTTGTTCTTGCCGCTTTTCCAAAAATAATGTTATATTTACTTGCATGAATATCTGTTTGCTTCTCTGGATGAGGTAGGTCTACTCTAGAGGAGCAAATTCTTTTCTTTAAGAGTTGACCCCCACCCCTACTGAGATGGGAGGCAAAAATTATTATTGCCCCTGAAAGTATATCAATTCACTTTTATACTGTTTATTAGAGGTGAATGGCAGGGCTGACTTACTACAGTTTAGGCTTTGAATAACACCCCCTTTTATAAAATGCAATGCCCCCAGGGCATTTCATAAGATTAACATGGTATCTGGTCCACAGAAGTTACATTGTTATGTAACTGACAGAATTCAGTGTAAAATCATATTACAACACACCACTAATACAGTGTATGTCTAGCCACCACAGAAGCCTGGTTTATAATCATGTAACAGATGCAGCTTACACAAGTACACGAAGCAAACTTCTTTCAGAATCCCTTTCAAGCTACTGAGACCTGTTATGTTGTTGTAAGATTGTACATGTATTGTGTATATATGGACAGTATATTGACTAAAATAGCGTTTTCACTAGAACTTGTCTTTTGCATATTGTGGTATATGAACTTTACCAAAATATGCAGTTTTATGTAATTTTCATGCCCCCAAAGGAACCCTGGGTGGCATATTAAAATTGCACTGTCCGTCTGTCAGTCCCTCGGTCCGTTACAAATCATGTCTTAGGGATAACTGAAGCAAATTTGATGAAACTTCACAGATAGATAGAGCATAATGAGAAGGTGTGTCAAGGTGTGCGTACAAGGCTTATGTCTCTATGCCCAAGGTCAAGGCCACAATTGGGTCAGAGTTCAAATTGTGTCTCAAAATCGTGTCTCAGAGATAGCTTATAAACAACTGAAGCAAATTTAATGAAACTTCACAGAAAGATGAAGCATAATGACAAGGTGTGTGGCACATAAGATTTAGGTTACCATGTTCAAGGTCAGGGTCACAATCGGGGGTCAAAGGTCAAATCTTGTCCATGTGATAACTTAAAACCTGCTGAGCGAATTTCATCAAACTTCACAGAAAGGTAAACCATAATGAGAAGGGTATGTTACACACAATATTTATGATCCCAAATCCAAAGTCAAGGTCACAGTCTGGAGTTAGAGGTCAGATCATGTCTCGGCAGTTACTCAGAAAAGTACCAAAGCAAACCTTACTGAAAGATAAAGCCTAATGAGAAGATTTGCCATTCACAAGACATAGGTTTCCAAGGTCAAGGTCATAGCGAGAGGTCAAAGGTCAACTCATTTATCCTTAATTAAAAACTACCGAAGCAAACTTCATTAAACTTCATGAAAAGGTAAAAAATAATGAGATGATATGTCACAAACAAATTATGGTTCTGTTGCCCAAGGTCAGGGTCAGTCAGGGCTCAGAGGTCAAATCATGTCTCTGAACTGACTCAAAACTGCTGAAGCGAATTTCATCAAATTTCACTGATAGGTAAAGCATGACAAAATGATAACTTAAAGAAAAGTAAAGTATTATGATAAGTTATGTAAGATGCGACATTTAGATTCCAGCATCCAGTGTCAAGGACACAACACAGTTTGGTTAGTGGTTGAATTAAGTCTCCTTGAATCCTCTTAAACTTCCAAAGTGCATTTAAATGTCACAGAAAAGTAGAACGAAATGAGAATGTATGTCATGTGCAATACTCAAGTTCCATGCCTAAGTCCATGGCTCCACCAGGGCACAATCAGGGCTCGAAGGTCAGTTTAAGGGGCCTTCGGGGGCATTTGTTACACACTGTAACATTTCTTGTTCATATTCATGCTTTCTCATGACATGATATCATTTTAATTGAAAGTTGTCATTTTAATGTTAAGAATTCTTTTTGTCATTTCAGATTTTGTTAGACTATCATTCGCCATATCTTCCCCGAGCAGATGATGGTAGAACACCTCTGGACCTGGCATTGACTTACGAATATGCAGACTGTGTCAGTGAATTAGGTAGGTTTTTCACCCAAGAAATAGACTGCATTAATGAGCTAGATAGGTTTTACATCCTAGATAGTGCAGATCTGTTTACAACAACGATTTGGGCATATTTTCTGTGCTTTTTGGCTTGAAAATACACTCTATGTTTAACCATCTGAAACTACTCAAGACTGCAGATCCAGTTCTTCAGTCCTTTTCCTTTGATTAAGGACCATATTTGAACGTTATGGCCCCTGATTAAAACGTCTATTCAACACAGATTATTTCCGGTAAGCAGTGCATTTTAGCGCGAACAAACTATCAAATTATGGCAGGCTACAATTGCCAGTCAACAACTGTCAAGAGAAGTTAAACAATGGCAATATAGGTCATGGTCTGTTGATTTTATATCATCAAACTGTTTTTGTCAGCTAGTCTGTATTGTCATGTGTTTTCGCGACCAGACAATTAACAGATTAACTTGATTAACATTGTTGCCATTCTCAGTTCTTTTCCTCATTTGTTCCTTACCCATACCTATAAATGACCTGATTTTAAAAAAAAAAGAAACAGCCTAGGCTTGAAACCACTATGTCATGTTTTTTTTTAGATAAATTCAAAATAGCCCTTCCACTCCCCAACATCCCCACCCCCTCCAACTACCACATGCTTGGACTACACATAAGTACTGTAAACAACGCTTAGCTGCTTTCCTGACTACGCATGGCGAAGTCTTAGAGTAAAAAGGTCTGGATAGTGACAGAAATAGCCTGTGTCAATAAATTATGCAGGTTTTTCAACTAAGATTGCAGCTGAAATGTCTGAGCCAACAGTAGACCAATATCAGACTGTTCCTAATGCAAAAATGTGATCAAAGTCTTCACTGTTTACCATTAAGATGTATGGGTACAGGCAACAAAACCCTTCTAAATACAAACCTAGTCTTGAGCTCCTCCTTATGCAGCAGTTTGATGAGGATCTGAACTTTTTGTTAGTCAAACAATAAATTTCCTGGTTGAATAATGAAAAAGACAAACTTGCAGGTAAAATGACCTGAAATTATGTCGTTAGACGACCAAAACAACTTTAGAGGGATTTCTCTTATTGAAGTTTTTAATAAAGTTTTCACCAGTATTCTAAATGAACACATTAAAACCTGGGCTGACGCCAATCAGGTGATTGACGAAGCCCAAGCGGGGTTTCGAAAGGGCTATTCTGCCATTGATAATCTGTTTTGTCTTCAAGCTATGGCTCAAAAGTATTTATCAAAAAAGAGTGGTCGATTCTATTGTCTCTTTGTAGACTTTTCCAAAGCATTCGATACAATTGATCATGCGAAACTATTGACATGTTTAGCAGATAAAGGGGTGGGGGGCAAATTGCTTAGAGTCTTAAAGTCAATGTATTGTAATTTACGCTCGTGCGTACAGAATAATGGACGTTACACCGATTTTTATACACCCGTTTGAAAAACTGGACGTATATTGTTATGGCGCTGGCGTCCGTCCGTCCGTCTGTCCGTCTGTCCATCCGTCCGGCGTAAACTTTTCGTTTCCGGATAACTCCTCCTACAGTTTACATCCGATCAGGCTGAACCTTGGTATATAGTAAGACTATGAGGTGGACCAGCGCATATCGTTTCGAGGTTACGCTCCAATGATTTTTAGCGGAGCTACAGCCCTTTACTTAGAATTTTTGGGGTGTTCGTTTCCGGATAACTCCTCCTATAGTTTTCATCCAATTAAGCTGAAACTTTGTAAACAGTAAGATTACGATGTGGAGTAGCGCATATTATACGGGAATTTTGCTCCGATGATTTTTAGCGGAGTTACAGCCCTTTGAAAAAACTCGTCTATGGCAGTTTTAATGGCAAGTCTTTAGCATTCCATAACTTGGTTACTCTTTAGAATATCATGATGAAACTTTATCACAATGTATATGAGGTTAAGACAACATGTCTCATACAAGAATGGTTACTCCCCTTGACTTAGATTTTGAGTTATCTCCCTATGATTATTTTGTCAGACTATATTTGTACACCTCATATCTAACTAACCCTTTGGACTATTGTGATCAAACTTGATAGTGATGTATATTAGGTTGACACAATATGTCACATATAAGAACGATTGCCTCCCTTTACTTATTTTTGGAGTAACCTCCCTTTGAATATTTTCTAAGGCTATTCTTATGCAAGCGATAAGTAGGCAACCGTATGGAATATCTTGATGAAAATTTAAAGCAATGTGTATTAGGTTGAGGCTGTGTGTCTTATATAAGAATAATTTCTCCCCCTTCCTTATTTATGGAGTTACATCCCTTTGATTAATTTCTATGGCTATTCTTGGGCAAGTCATTACTAGGTAACCGTATGGAATATCTTGACGAAACTTTATAGCAATGTGTATTAGGTTGATGAAATAATAATTGCTTCCCCTTCCTTATTTTTTTTAGTTACATCCCTTTGATTACTTTTTTAAGGCTTTTCTTTTGAGAACCTTAATGTTTGGAATGTCATGATAAACTTGATAGCAATGTAGACAAGGATGAAACGGTGCAAAAAAAACCATTCAGAAACGGGCGTATATTGCCCCGCTTGCGGAGCTCTCGTTTCATATGTAATGTAGGAACCAGACAAGGCTGTATTTTAAGCCCTATGCTTTTCAGTTTGTTTATTAACGAACTTGTCATGGATATTAAATCTAAATGTCTAAATGGTATTTTTATTACTCAGGAAATATCTGATATATTCGCATTGTTATATGCCAATGATATAGCGAACTGCGCTGATATGGTTGTCTCCCTTCAATCACAACTGAACCTTATTGAATCTTTTTGTGCCAGGACGGCGATGCGTGTAAATCTGAGTAAAACAAAAATCATAGTATTGAGAAACGGTGGGTTTTTACGGAGAAACGAAAAATGGTTTTATCAGGGGCAACGGGTTGAAACTGAATCTAGTTATAAGTATATGGGCCTTTTATTTACTTCGAGGTTGAGTTAGACAAAAGCGAAAGAAGAGTTAGCTGGGCAAGCAAAACAGGCACTATTTACCTTATATAATGTACAAAATAAATTAGGAACATTATCACAGGCTGAAGCATTTAAACTTTTCAATACTATGATAGTTCCGATACTTACTTATGCAGCTGAAATCTGGGGTTTTGAATACTCAACCCCGATCGAAAAAGTGCATGACCGGTTCTGTACCAATTTTCTGAAACTTCCGATACATACTTTTTCGGCTTTATCTTGAGGAGATACTGGGAGAATGCCCCTTTGTTATTCTTATTTTTGTAAAGCTATTAAGTACTGGATAAGACTGACACGAATGAACGATAGCAGATATCCGCGACAATGTTATATAATGCTTAGGCGTTTAGATGATGCCGAGAGAGTTACATGGGTTACAAAAGTTAGAAATTTGTTATGTAGATATGGCTTTGGTTACGCATGGCACACCCAAAATGTCTGAAATGAAAACCAATTTATGTGTATGTTTAAACAAAGATTAAGAGATAATTTGATACAAGAGTGGTTTTCGGATATAAATAATTCTAGTAGGGCTAAACATTATAGGAATTTTTATAATACATTTACGGTTCAATTTTATTTTAGAATTGACTTACCAACACATCTCTTAAGAGTTCTTGCAAAGTTACGTTGTTCAGCTCACGACCTAAATGTTGAGAAAGGCAGACATACTGGTATTCCATATCTTCAGCGTACTTGTAGTTTGTGTGAAAATAACCAGGTTGAAGACGCGCTGCATTTTGTATTACAATGTCCATTTTATAACGATCTAAGGTTGAGACATATTCCTAAAAGTTTTATTAAGAGGTACCCTTGTCCTGAAGATTTTTATGCACAAATGCAGTGTAGAAATGAATCTATAGTAACTCGATTAGCACACTATCTTATTGTTGCTTTTCAAAGGCAAACTACTGCTTTACAAAATAGTACCTGAAAGTCACAGTACTCGTAACTATTTAATCTTATTTGTTATGCACTATGAGTCGTCGAATCGCCCTCTGCTTTGGCGGAATCGATCCTCGCCGGTCGCGATCTAGTCAACGCCGGTTTGGAACGATTGATCCTCTATGCCCTCCATGCCAGTCTAGGTGCTGGACTGGCAGGGAGCGTATTGAGGATTTAGGGGCGCGTGGGTGACCTGTAGTAACTCAGAGTTTACTGTACTTGTGCGATACTTAATTGTTCTGTTAGTCTATGAACTGCTGTAACTCTGATAGCAGTGTGTTTTAGGCAATGCTGCATGTCTTTATTAGTCTACAATAAATTTGTATATCTTAAATTCTGTGAGTGGCGCTCTATGATGTTACATCTGCCGATGAAATGTATTATTGGCCGGTGGCCTAAATTACCAATAAACTATTGTCATTGTCATTGTCATTGTCAGTATAGACATGTAGTTCAATACAAATTACAATTTACATCAAATCTTCTTTTCTGGAACCATGGTATATCATGAACACCAAAATTAATCTGCACCAATAATTTTTGTCATTTTCATTAAACTGCAAACTTTAGATACCACAGATATAAAGTGTTTTACAGTACACATATACATCTTCCATTTTAGAAACTTTTGAACCACCAAAGATCAACTCTCCCAAGAAAGACTGGTTTCACCCAGAAGTAGATAGAGTGGTAAGTATATGAGCCGCGACACGAGAAAACCAACAATGTGGTTGTGCGCCCAGCGCAGACTCAGATCAGCCTGGGCATCCGCCCAGTCTGATCAGAGTATTCGCTGTCTGCATGAAGGTAGCTTGGACCCTTAGCTACCCTTTAAGCGCTTGGCGAAGAGTCTGATCAGACTGGGGGGATGCCCAGGCTGATCTGAGTCTGCGCTGGGCGCACAACCACATTGTTGGTTTTCTCGTGTCACGGCTCATATGTGTTTATTCATCTTGCTCAGTTTACTTTTGACATTCCTGCTGAATAAATAGGTTTACAAAAACAGTCACACTGCTTTTAAAGGCAAAATTCTTGTTTAAGAAGATGAAAAATATTCACATTTATTCTTCTTATTTTCTTTCATAACAAAATCTTTCATTATTTGTTTATGATCATACATTTTGCATACAAACACAGTATTGTATTCCATTATCTATGAAAGTATCTAAAGAGCAGGATAATCCAGCATTTTGAAATGTTGTTGCTAAAAGTTAGTTGCTGTATTAATTTGGCTATAGGATGGGGTTTTATATCTATAGAAAGTCTCCAAATATTTAAATCAGTCTTGTGAAATTCAGCTATGAAATTGGTTTATCCATTCTAAAACAATCCCAAATATCTATATCCATCTTATAAGACAGATCTAAATTTTTGGGATTGTTTTGGAAGGGAAAAACACTAATCTTATAACCGAAAAAATACAGTAGGCAGGTGAAGGTCTTTATAATTTATGGAGTTTTGGCTGTTCTGAGTGCAATAGGGCTAAGTTAATAATAAATAATGAGGCAGCTTAAAGGCTATATTTTGAACAAATAGATAATATCATTCCTTGCTGTCAAAAATTGCATTTTTTATGAAAACTAAATAACAGAATAACAAGATACTAGACTAATAGAAATGGTCCAGAAATTTATCATTATCCACCTTGTCTGGAATATTGGATAATTTCCTAATTTTTTATTCTGTTCTTTAATTACAGGGGGCTCAGCAGTTGCTAGAACTCAAGGGTCTCCGAGAGGGCTTGTTCATCACGAGGAATAGCAAGAAAAATCAAAATTGGCATGTCCTTACACTGTGTCATCAACAAAAAGTCTATAACTATGAAATCAAAACTGAGGTAAGCATTGGACATTTTTTAACCCATTCCATTCGGGATACCCCTTTACGGGTATCTGGACAAACAGTTTGGATCCAGATCAGGCCCCACAAGCGTAGGGCCTGATCTGAGATCTAAACTGTTTGTTGCTTAGACATCATTTCTGCAAGAATTAGTTAGACCAATATTGTCAGAATTTTCTTGATTTTTGATGCAGATGACAGTATCAGCAGACGGCAAAAAATACCCACAATGCAATGGGTTAAGAAATGAGCTGTATTAAACACTAAAGCGAAAAAAGTTTTTTTATTTATTTAATTTTTTTTTCCTCAAACAAATATACAGGGTTTCTGAAAAAGAATGAACACTTGAATATCTCTGTAAAGTCAGACCAATAAAAACACAGAATTAATTATTTGAGAATGCATCAAAGGTTGAGAAAATCACACTTTTCCATAGTAAGAATTTCAAATAGCATCTCATAATTACAAAGGAGCATGTCATACAATGTATGCCAAACAGAGAATTAAATCATCTGAGAACGAATTATACAGGGTGTTAAGAAAGTTCGTAGACATTATTTAAACTTACACTGAAAGCTTAATAATGCTATGATTTTCGCAAAACCTTGTAAATGTGATATAAGAAGCACTACCAAAAATACGCAACATATGAATTCTTTTTTGAATTTCAAAATGACAAGAAAATCTGAGTTGCCATGGACACACCCTCTACAGGGCTGACAATTGTGAAGGCAAAATTTTGATTTGCATCAGAGTTCGGCATCTTAAGTGCTTGTTTTTTCAAAACTAATAGAAATATATAAGATTTTAAAATGCTGATATTGCAGGGAATATTTTCGTGATTTTTATTTAGTTTTTAATATTTTTCGACGGTTTACTACGGAATTTCTGACTAAATCGAAAGGGTACCCCCATTCTCTATTGAAACTTTAAATTTTAGGGGGTAGGGATATAATTTCTATCAGTATTTGTAAACACAGAGGCATTTTGCAGATTATTTTTAGTCTCTTTTTATTAGATTTGTTTTCACATCGAGCATAAACATCTGATCTGACTTTTCTTTTCATATTGTTTCGCAAAATCAGTCTAAACAAATTACTCTTAATATTTAACTTCAAATTCATTTTTCATTGAATTTTGCACTAAAACCTTGTTGTTTTGAAACATCTTAGGTAAGAATATGAAATAGTTTAGGAAACGCTTGAAATATCTTATACTGGGATAAAAGCTCATGTAATTAACAAATTTTCTTGTTATTTAGGTGCATTATTGTCGTATAAATGCTGTTTTACCAACACATTTGCATAATTTAACTTTTTGGGGTAAAATTTCAAATAGATAATGATTTTCAGATACATCACTAATATTTCGAAATTTTATTTTTGTCTTCAATATCTCTATGATCCACTCCATGATATAAACGATTTTATGTCAATTTTTGATTTCAAGTTTCGTTTCAGATGTTAATTCATTACCCCCACCCCCTTTGTAAAATATTAATGCCTCATCTGCTTTTTCATATCAATGAATCATCTGTCAAAACGTGCATGTTGTCTACGAGTCCTTACACACTGTAACTAATAAAGTACTGTTTGGCTTAGTCTTTATCATTTCAGTTAGTTTAAAAATGATGATTCACGGAGGGATAAGAATGAGTAACAATTTAACATGCCTCATCTTTATGCATAAAATCCATAATAACTAGCAGGCCACTTTGACACCTTGGGTAAGAACTGCTAATCTTGTAACGGTAAAGTACGGTTGTAAAAGTTGTTACATTGTGGGTCCTTTAATATTGAATAGTTCTTGAATCCTGTAAAGTTTTAAGATTAAATGAACGTAACTTCTGGAGTTATAAGCAATATTGTAATGTCTTCGAACTTTCTTAACACCCTGTAGATTTGAGAAAATTACACTTTCCCATTGTATGAATTTCAAATAGCATTTCACCCATAATTCGAGAGCAGCATGTCATACAATGTATGCCATGCTCCTCTCGAGTTATAAGTGAGATGACATCATAGATCTGTTACCCTAGCAACTATGGAATTACCGTCTGTGCTTAGTACCTTGACAGAATTAAGTCTTGATGACATCACTAAGACATCAATATGAACTGGTAATTGCTACTGCAACAGATATGTGACATCACTGGTTCCGGAGCATGGCAAACAATATATGCCATGCTCCACCAAGTTTTTAATGACATTGCAAACTGAAGTTCTTGCAATAGAAATTTCAGATTTTCTCAAACAAATAATTATTCTCGTCATTTAATTCCTTGTTTAAAATGTATCAGTATTCATGACTTCCTTGATCCAGCAGATTTATTGCCTGCTAGAAAACTTTTGAGATGAATTTTTGTCTCCTTTCTTCACACATTTCACTGCTTTTCATGTATATGTATATGGAACAGCACTATGTTTCCCACCAGTTTTTACAAATGGAGACAATTAATGTTAGTGACTTCATATTTTGGTCGCCTGGGCAACAAAACTCTTTCAAACAGCTGCCTGTTACAGAATTTGCTGCTAGGGGAGCATGCACCTTCCATAAAGGGGTAGATCCTATACCCCCAGCAGAGGATTAACTACCTCTTTGAGTCTTTAAAGGCGGGGCTACTGTGTTACTGATAATATTAATCTCAGTCAGTTGTCTCATTAATAAACATAAACCCATTAGCCCCAATCAGCTGTCAGTCATTTTCCAGGTAAATTCCTATGCTGGACCGACAGCCAATCAGATCAGTTATTGGAGTTTATGACCTCATGGAGATTGTTACCCTTAGATCTCTGGCAAATTACCAAGATTAGTTGTTGTAGTTGTATTTTAATTCTTGTCAGGATGTTCCATCCCCTCCCCACATCACCCTCCTCACCCCCCCCCCCCCCCCCACCCCCTCCAGCTCAGCTGAACATATCTATGACTGCTCTATGGTCTAGCCCTAGCTTTGTTGAACCTTGTGGTCGTTAAAAACCTTATCAATTGTTGTAGACCTCTTGTCTGTAACAACAGCCCCAGTTAGGGCCACAACATCAATGAATGTTGTCGGTAATATGACTGGGTTGCAACATGGCATTGTCTCTCTGGCACCCTGTAGAGGTCTTCATCTTTGAATTTCTGCTTGAGATACTGAGATTAGCAACCTAAATCTGCTTTTTCTAATACACCTAGGCCTTTAAAGAGAATACATCTTTTATCTGGAGTCTCTCACAGGTAGGCCTATATTAAATCTCTGAAGTTGTCTCCCTTTGAAAATATGGCTGAGAAAAACTTGGCATCTAAGGCAGGTTACATCTAAGGCAGGTTATCTGGTCATGTAGCTTACGTACCATAATAATTTGACCATTTTTTTTTGTTGGCTCCTCCTCCCCTACATTTACACCATTTTTATGCCCCCGTGACGAAAGTTAGGGGGCATTATGTTTTACCCTTGTCCGTCTGTCTGTCTGTCCATCCATCCACCCCCTCTGAAAAAAGTTTGTATAACCAACTCCTCTCACAGTTTTCAAGCAATCATTCTGAAACTTGGCACAGTTGTTGCAGACATATTGAAGATATGCACCTGCCTTTTTGAAAAGAAAAATATTATTTTTGACAAAATAGCAGCTTTTTCAAACTTAGAAATTTTTCGTCTTATTCTTATAGCTTATATAGGTTGGCAGGTTTGTATAACCAACTCCTCTCACAGTTTTCAAGCAATCATTCTGAAACTTGGCACAGTTGTTGCAGACATATTGAAGACATGCACCTGCATTTTTGAAAAGAAAAATATTGTTTTTGACAAAATTATGCCCCTTTCAAACTTAGAAATTTTTCATCTTATGGCTTAAACAGGGTGGCAAGTTTGTATAATCAACTCCTCTCACAGTTTTCATGCAATCATTCTGAAACTTGGCACAATTGTTGCAGACATATTGAAGATGTACACCTGCATTCTTAAAATGAAAATAATCATTTTTTTTAAAATTAGGGCCTTTACAAACTTAAGAAAATTTTCAGATTGTTGCGAATCCACAATGATTTTTCAAGCAAACTTTTTACAGACAAACTGAAGACATGTATTTGATTTTTTTTTATTTTTTTTTTTGAAGAGAGGGAGGTAGAAGCGGGCTAGTGGGGGAAGACAAGGGGTGAGGTAGGGGACAGGCATCACACGGGGGCATCATCTGTGTCTTACAGACACAATTTTCTAGTTTTATAGTGTAATTTTTATACGCCCGTTTTGAAAAAACGGACGTATTATGTCGTGGCGCTGTCTGTCCGTCCGTCTGTCCGTCCGTCCGTCCGTAAACATTCTTGTGCAAGCCATAACTCAGTAACCATTTGGGATATCTTCTTGAAATTTTGTATGCATATGTATTAGGTAGCGGGAACGTGTCGCGTACAAGAATGGTTGCTCCCCCTTCCTTGGTTTCAAAGTTATGCCCCTTTGATTGTTTTTTACCCTACAGGTCTTGTGCACTCCAGAACTAGATAACTGTTTGGGATATCTTCATGAAACTTCATAGCAATGTGTATGAAGTCCCAAAGATGTGTCGCGTACAACAATGGCTGCTCTCCCTTTATTTGTTTCTGAGTTACCTCCCTTTTATTAGTTCTTTTCGGCTATTTACGTGTATACTTATGTTGTGCATACATTAACTCGGTAACTGTTTGGAATATCATGATGAAACTTTATAGCAATGTGCATGATCACAAGATAATATGTTGCATGTAAGAATGGTTGCTCCCCTTTTCTTAATTTTGGAGTAAACTCCCTTTTCTCCGTCCTTTAACATTCTTGTGTGCGCCATAACTCAGTAACCATTTGGTATATTTTCATGAAATTTTGTAGGCATATGTAGTAGGTAGGGAGAATGTATCGCATACAAGAATGTTTGCTCCCCCTTCCTTAGTTTCCAAGTTATGCCCCTTTGATTGTTTTTTTTGCCTGCAGGTCTTGTGTGCGCCATAACCAGATAACTGTTTGGGATATCTTCATGCAACTTTATAGCAGTGTGTATGAAGTCCCAACGATGTGTGGCGTTTAACAATGGTTGCTCTCCTTTTCTATGTTTCTGAGTTACATCCCTTTTATTAGTTCTTTTCGGCTATTTTTGTGTATACTTATGTTGTGCATACATTAACTCGGTAACTGTTTGGAATATCATGATGAAACTTTACAGCAATGTGCATGATCACAAGATGATGTGTCACATATAAGAATGGTTGCTCCCCCTTTCTTAATTTTGGAGTAACCTCTCTTTGATCATTATTTTTAGGCATTTCCATTCACTCCATATCTCCTTAACCCTTTGAAATATTAGAATGAAACTTTGTAGGAATGTTTGTAATAAAGGGGCAATGTATCCTGAGCAAGAACCACGACTCTGGCTTGCTTACTGGATTATCTGCCCATGCATGAATTTCCTGTTTACTCTGTAACTCCTTAACCGTTTTGAATATTTTAACACAACTTTATGGAGATGTGTATATTGTCAAGGGAATGTATTAGAACCAATAATGGTATATCTAGTATACATGTATTTAGTTTATGAATTATTTCCCTTGTTTGACTTTGGCATTGCTCAACTTAGGAGCCACTTCACCTTCGAAGCTGATTTTTGGTATACTAATAGTATTTGATGTGTTAAATATTTAAATAATGTTGCCGCCATTAATTGAAGTGTGGTTTCCTCTACTTGTCTGCCTGTCTGTCCTTACGTAAACAATCTTGTTCATTCTGTAATTCCTTCATGACATTACAACGGGCGTATTATGCGCCGCCTGCGAAGCCCTTGTTATATTTCATATAATAATTCGATCATAAGATTTGACTTCCCTATGTAGAATGATCCATATTATCTATATCAGACATGTATTTGTTTGTGTAATTCTGCAATAAGAGAGGATTTTTTTTCCCTCTTCAAAACAATACCAAAAAATCTAGATTTGTGTTATAAGATGGATCTTGATTTTTTGGGTGATTTTAGAGGCAAAAATCACCATCTTAAAAGCAAATCAATAAGGTACAGTCAAGTCTTGATATCTCAAAGTCAAAATTCATCTCAAATCACTGGTGTCTCAAGTAAATTTATTTGTTCCAGAAAATTTACTTTGAGATATCAGTAAGTTGAGATATCTAGGGTTAAAATGTAAAGAAAAATAGGAAACGTTTCCAAGCTATAGTCTTGGATAATAGAGGGTACTTTGAGATATCAGTGTTCAAGATATCAAGAGTTGACTGTATTTACTTTTACTTTCAGAATTATCATGAATGGCTAGTATATTATATAGATGATGGGCCATACTTTAGAAGTATAGAACATCTGGTTCAGTACTATAGTTACAGTGCCAACGGTCTACCATGTGCCTTAACAGTAGCAATAAGTCCAAGTAAGTGTGTTGTTGACTTGTAGAAACTTCGTCTTGGTTATGTTTGTCGGACTTCATGTCCCATGGCACTAAACTATATCCTAACATGATGTTAACATTTTCCCCATTAAGCATATAGAAAGCAGATTCCTTTGAAAATTTGTGACGTCATATTGTTAGTTCTGAAGTGTGCATGTTTGACCTTGATGACATGAAAATACTCACTTCTGTCAACGTTTGCTTTAAAATATTTGTGTAGAAAACATCACAATGTCCTTGTATTGTCATTCTATATTAATGCTAGATTCAAAGCTTGGGATTTTTGTAAGCTCCTCACAGACTACATCTTAAGCATAAGATTTTGCAAGTTCCATACAATCTGTATGGAACTTACAAAAATCTTAAGCTTAAGATGTTTAGTGAAACAGACACCAGAACTACAGGCTTCAAAAAGCCTTATGGAAGTGATTTTGATGTGCAGGGACTGATCTGGGTCAATATTGGTTTCAAATATGGGCTGTGACACAACAAAACCAACAAAGTGGCATGTGCACCCACCAAAGACTCAGATCAGCCTGTGCTTCTGCCAGTCTGATCAGAGTCTTTGCTATGCACTTAAAGGGTACATGTAGCTAAGGGTTAAGCAACCTTCATGCCAACAGGGAATACTCTGATCAGACTGGACAAATGCACAGGTTAATCTGAGTCTTTGCTGGGTGCATATGCCACTTTGTTGGTTTTGTTGTGTGGCAGCTTATATCAGTTTGTACTTTTCACTAGTCAGATTTCAAATAAATTGTTTCTTTTACAGCAAGAGAGCTAAAACTTATAAAAGAAGAAGACGAATATTTTAATCTGAGTGATACTCAAAGAACTTCCATTGCACGTAAGTATAAAAAGCAGCATTGAAGAGTAAAACATTGGAATGGTTCGTACCGCTGAGCCACTTGGGGAACGTCCTTCGGAGAATTGAACTGAATTGAACTAAGACATTGGAATAACATTTAGATTTTGTCCATATAGAAGTAGTTTGACCTTTTTGATCTTTTTATTGATGCTATCTATAGCTATAGCCTCTGCAAATAGTTTTATCTGAGAAAATACTCTAGTAGTTTATTATATAGTTTAAAAACATTTTGTTGTCAGTATGGCATAATAAAGGAGTTTAGCTACAGATGTACTCAACCTTAGTTACAGCCTGCCTCATAATGTTTTAAATCTAAATGGTAGTGGAAGCTACATGACTAATCCATATTCATAAGGAGTGGCAATCAAAGATTTGAAACTCGGTGAACTGAAAGAGCTTAGCTAGTAGATGTTAAAAGTGTTTTATCATATGATGTAGCATCTGAGAGTGTAATAAAGCCATGCATTAAAATCGATAATCCACTAGTGGATTAAATATGCAAATTACGTCGTAACGTTATGTGATGACGTCCATAAAAATGTTGCGTTTTCTAATGTGGGAAATCGTGACATTTAGTGCAAAATTTGCTAATAAAATGCAAATTAGTGTCATATGATAAATAGAATCTTGCATTCGAGCTCCTTATTATTGAATTTATTAACCTCGTTGGGGAAAATCGATAAGATGCTCGGCATAGCCTCGCATCTTATCTTTTTCCCCAACTCGTTTAATAAATTCAATAATACATGAGCACTCATGTAAGATCCTCTATTTGTGTGTGTTTCAGAAACTTTCTGTCCTGTTTTCACAATGTATTGCCTTACACAAAGGTTTCAGTATGTTGTTCAAGTCATAAGAAAATCACATTAGTAAAAGTGTCCTTCGGCAATATAAGTAGCATTTACTGTGCACCTAAACTGAATCCCTATATATTTTTCAGCCACATCAACCCCAGAGCTTCCCCCAAGACCAGTATCATTAGAGGATATGTCATATAGTGATTTAGACAAACACAAGTCAGACATTAACACAGCTAAAGTACCAACATCTCCTAAACATCAGGTTACCCCACCACCCTTGCCTAATCATGTAAGTACATTTACATAAGTGGAACTTCAGTGGGTCATAAAGGCTTGAAACCATGAAAATTAGTTCTAGCCATGAGTAGTTCCAGCCATCCATGGCTATTATTGCATAAAATGACCTGTAGGGACCATAGCAATAGTACCATATGAGCTGCGACAAGACAAAACCAACAAAGTAGTATGTGCACCAAGGGAAGACTCAGACCAGCCTGGGCATCCATCCAGTCTGATCAGAATCTTTCATGTGTGCTTCAAGGGTAGCTAAGGGCCTAAGCTGGCTCCATATCAACAGGGAAGACTCTGATCAGACTGGGCAGATGCCCAGGCTGATCTGAGTCTTCGCTGGGCGCACATCCACTTTGTTGGTTTTGTCGTGTCGGAGCTCATATAACCAGTGTTAATGAGCCATCATAGTTCAAGCCATCAAAGTTTTACTGTAATTAAGTCTGAGCTTCAAAGTATTTGTAGCTGCCTTTCCACTTAAGCCTTCTGCATTTTGTACCATGTATTACTTCCATGTTAATAATGCAAAGTTAGTTTTATAAAGAGCCGTACCTTTCAGTTCTGTTTATATTTTAAGTAATATGCAACCTTCATGACGCAAATGACCCAACGGGTTGACGCGTCGTTAAATTTTACATCATCATCATCATCCACTTAAGCCAACATCAAAGACTTATACCAGCCAGTTCATCCATGCAGTCTTGTCAGTTTTTGCTAACTGATTACACAGAAGATAGACTCTGTTCAGTTACCGTATTGATCATATTAAATGCACTTGGGGCGTTAGATTTTGCAAAAGTCAGGCATTATTTAGAGCCTAAAGTGTAGTTATCAAGATCTGCCAAAGTATCTCTAATAAGCAACATAAAGGTGATTGGTATACTTTCAGGGGAAGCAACTCTGCTACTTTTGCCTCCCTTCTCAGTAGGGGTCAACTCTAAAAAGGAAGAGTTTGCTCCTCTTTCCTTTAAGAGCTGCCTCATCCAGAGAAGCAACCAGAATTTCATGCAAGTTAATATAATATTACTTTCGAAAAAGAGGCAGGGTGTGTTTATTAGAGCAGGGGGCAGTTATTAGGATTAATACAGAATTTTTCATGGATGAGGTTTACAGGAGCTTGTTGTTATGCAAGAGTGATTTATTTTACATAATATTCATGAATTAAGAACAGTCATGTGAAACACTAAATTTGATAGCCACGACACGATAAAAGCAACAAAGTGGTATGTGTACCCAGCGAAGACTCAGATCAGCCTGAGCATATAGTTTAAACAATATTTTATTTCCATATAGACATATATAGTAATACAACACATGAATTTATTGGGATTAGGCAGCAAGCCAGAGCTTATAAACGCCTTTTCCCAAAGCCTGAGCATCTGCCCAGTCTACAGAGTTTTTGCTTTTAGCATGAAGGTAGCTTAGACCCTCAGCTACCCTCTAAGCACACAAAAATAACTGATCTGAGGGCAGCTGCACAGTCTGATTTAAGTCTATATGTGGTGCATATGCCACTTTGTTAGTATTGCTGTGTTGTGGCTGAACTGATTATGACGTTTAATGGAGGTCTACATGTACATATTGGGAATAGTAAATGAAAAGGGTTTATATGGGGAACCCTTTTTTACTGTCATCAATGTTCTCCTACTTTAAATTAAGAAAGTTCGAAATTGTTTCAAACGTCTGAAATTAAGGGGCAGCACAACAAAACCAACAAAGTGGCATGTGCACCACATGAAGACTTGGATCAGCCTGGGCATCCACCCAGTCTGATCAGGGTCTATGCTAGCTCCATGCAGACAGCAAAGACTCTGATTAGACTGAGCAGATCCCCAGGCTGATCTGCACACACATGCCACTTTACTGGTATTGTTGTGTTGCGGCTCATATAGTTTTCAAAGACATACAGAAATTGCTGACATGTATATCATAAACCAAATTGGTAGTAATAGAGTGCTTAAATATACAGCTAATTTTTAGCCTCCTATTACTTGTCTTCTTTATGGCAGCCACCACCAAGACAACAGTCACTCACCAAACCCCCACCCCAGAGTGCCCCACCAGAACCCCCATCCCAACCTGCCACAATTGATCTGAAGAAAATTGAGAAGAAACATCTCAAACTAGGTAAGTACTGTACTGATAAAGATGGTGCTGCACCCTAGGGGCATTGTATTTTACCAAAGGTGTGTGTGTGGGTGGTATTTACGGTAAAGCCTTAAGTGTGGTAAATCATCCGCCGCCAAAATACCTCAAATACGCAACATAAAGGTGATGAGTATACTTTCAGAGATAGCAACTCTACAATTTTTGCCTCCCTTCTTAGTAGGGGTCAACTCTTAAAGGAAAGAATTTGCTCCTCTAGGAGCAAATTCTTACCTTTAAGAGTAGATCCCATTTCAAAGAGCTACCTCATCCAGAGAAGTAAATAAGAACTCATGGAAATTAAATAAACTTTATTTTTGGAAAAGGAGGAGGGGGCATTTATTAGTGTAGGGGCATTTATTAGGATTAATACAATATTTGAACCATTAACCACATACTTTGTAGGATGAAACTGCTAATGTGCGTAGAACAAGTGATCAAGGACATTTGGTAGGGCAATGGATACTTGCACAAATTAGCCCTGACAGATCAGACATACAAAGAGGCTTGTTCATCCAATTGAAACTAAAATGATTTTTACATTCCATGCAAACTATCACCTTACCATTGACGGTTTCCAGATAAGATCTTGGTACAATGCAGTACTTATACCATTTATAGGATTGCTTCCATAATGTGTACTTATGCAGCTAGTGGCATTGTCAAAAAACAACAACAAACTACTATATTATATTATCTAGATGGACAAGAGAAACAGACTATCAGACATTACAATACATCAAATCATGCTTGGACATTGGAACCTTTGTTGCTGCAATTGTCACTTCAGATATTATGCAAATGTAACTGATGTCATTAAAATTGAACAATTAGACATCACTGTTTCTGGTATCCATACAAAGATACAGTAACAATGCCAAATATTGCAGACTTCTTAAAATATCATTGTAGAAACTACTGGTAGTCTGGGCCTGGTTTTTCAAAGCATCTTTAGCTGAACGAAGTCATTAGTAATTGATTTGTTAAGTCTTCTAGTAGAAAGGTTCGGGGGATATAGCGATGAGCCTGGCGTCCATCCGTCCGTAAACATTTTCTTGTCCGCTCTATATCTTGAATACCCTTTGGAATATTTTCATGATACATCACAGTTATGTGGAACAGGTCATGATGATGTGTCGTGTACAAGAATGGTAACTCTTGCTATTGTACTTTTTGAATTATCTCCCCTTTGGTGATTTTTTGGCAGATTCCTGTCCGCTCTGTAACTTGAATACCCTTTGGAATATTTTCATGATACTTCACAGAAATGTAGAACAGGTCATGATGATGTGTCGCGAACAAGAATGAACAACTTTTGCTTTTTTACTTTTTGAGTTATTTCCCCTTGATAGTTTTAGGTGTGATTTTTTGGCAGATTCGTGTCCGCTCTATAACTTTAATACTCTTTGGAATATACTCATGATACTTCACAGATATGTAGAACAGGTCATGACGGTATGTCGCTAACAAGAATGACAACTCTTGCTTTCTTACTTTTTGAGTTATTTCCCCTTGAACATATTAGGTATGATTTCGTGTCCGCTCTATAACTTGAATACCTTTTGGAATATTTTCATGATACTTCACAGATATGTAGAACAGGTCATGAAGATGTGTCGCGAACAAGAATGACAACTCCTGCTTTCTTACTTTTTGAGTTATTTCCCCTTGATGGTTTTAGGTGTGATTTCGTGTCTGCTCTATAACTTGAATACCTTTTGGAATATTTTCATGATACTTCACAGATATGTAGAACAGGTCATGATGATGTGTCGCGAATAAGAATGACAACTCTTGCTTTCTTACTTTTATAGGTTATATCCCTTTGATGAATTTAGGTGTCCGCTTCATAGCTTGAATACCTTTTGAAATATTTTCATGATACTTCACAGATATGCAGAACATGACAATTTGTCTCATTCATGAATGATAACTCTTGCTTTTATACTTTTAGAGTTATTTCCCTTTGGTAGTTTGAGCTGCTGTTTGAGTCTCTGCTCCATATTCTGTATAACCCTGGCCAGCTCCAGAATTTGAATAACCGTGTACCTTTTAGAATATTGATGATCATGCTGTGATATCACATCAGTGTTCCTAACTTTCTCTGACCCCTCCACATTCCCGTGGTAGTTTGAGCTGCTGTTTGAGTCTCTGCTCCATATTCTGTATAACCCTGGCCAGCTCCAGAATTTGAATAACCGTGTACCTTTTAGAATATTGATGATCATGCTGTGATATCGCATCAGTGTTCCTAACTCTCTCTGACCCCACCACATTCCCTTGCCCCCCCCCCCCCCCCCCCCCCCCCCCCCCAATTTTTTTTTTTTTTTTTTCCCGATTCAGATTCTTTCTCCAAATTCCAAAGTTACTTACTAGAAGAGCTCAAAATTAGGTTTGTAGGGCTTGTACTTTAGAAGTTTACACACACATTTTGAAAGTTGAATGTATCATATGCTGTACATTTGTGTATATGGTGGCCGTTTGAGATATTACCTCGTTTTAGCAGTCAAGCTTACTGTTTTAGTCTGAGTGTTAGATAATCATGCATCTGTTAACAGTTAATGTCTATCAGAAGCATAAAAGAACGACAATATATTACTAATATGTGTTTTGAAGTGCACCCTTTTTACCAAGGCCCATTGGGTCTTCGGTCGGGGGATTTGCCATCTCCTCTGATGGCTATTTTTTGCTGAAGAATGTGAGAGGAGCCTTTGCACTGCAAAAGCTCCTCACATTTTTTCGGCAAAATATGACATTGTGTTTGCACACAGTACTTTTGAATATTTAACATCTTGTGAACTAATGACATTGTTACTTTTGAACAACTGAGCCTGGTTGAGGAAAATCAGAAGATAGAAAAACACTGGGAGTAGACTGAAAGTCAAGTGGCATCATATACACTGTGTGAAAGACATTTGTAGATGTTATATGATAATATTTCGTATTGTAGGTGCTGAAATTGGGCAGGGAGAATTTGGTTCAGTAGTCAAAGGAGTTTATAAAAGACACATTGGAAGAAAAGTTGAAAAGGTAAACAGTAAATTACTTTAATGCTCAAAAAAGTAGGAATATTGTACAATTATCGACTATCAAGGCATCAGACATGATGTGATGTCAACTAGAGAATACAATTACTGACTGACAAGACAGCAGAGGTTAGTATTGTCATTATGTCTCCCCCCCCCACCCCCCCCACCACCACCACCATGGGGGATGGGGGGATTTGTTTTTGGTGTGGATCCCGTCGGCAATACCAATATTGAATGACAAGACAGCAGAGGTTAGTATGGGGGAGGGGACATATTGTTATTGGTGTGGATCCTGTCGGTGTCAGCGTCAGTGTAGCTTCTTGTCTGCACTCTATCTCCTGAAGGGATGCATGGATTTTGACCAAACTGGCACAGATATATCATTTGGAGAGGGCAAAGAACTGATTAGATTTTGGTGACCTTGACATTTTCAAGGTCACAGGAGGTCAAAGAATGTTGAAAAATGCCTTGTCTGCACCATACCTCCCTATGAAATTGATGGATTTTTACCAAACTGTCACAGATATATTACTGGGAGATGGCAAAGAACCTATTAGATTTCGTGACCTTGACCCCATTTTCAAGGTCACAGGAGGTCAAAGAGTGTTGAAAAATGCCTTGTCTGCACCCATTTTCAAGGTCACAGGAGGTCAAAGAGTGTTGAAAAATGCCTTGTCTGCACCATATTTCCCGAATGGATGGATGAATTTGAATGAAACTGTCACAGATACAACAATGGGAGATGGAAAAGATGTGATTAATTTTTGCTGAACTTGACCCCATTTTCAAGGTCACAGGAGGTCAAAGAGTGTTGAAAAATGCCTTGTCTGCACCATATTCCCTGAATGGATGGTATCACTGGGAGATGGCAAAGAAGTTATCAGATTTTGGTGACCTTGACCCCACTTTCAAGGTCACAGAAGGTAAAAAAAGTGTTGAAAATGCCTTGTCTACTCCATATCTCCTGAATGGATGGATGGATTTGAACCAGACTGTCACAGATACATCACTGGGAGAGGAAAAGAAGTGATTAAATTATGGTGACCTTGATCCTATTTCAAGGTCACGGGAGGTCTCAATTTTGCAGCATTTAGGGAAAATGATACTGCTGGGAAAGGGCAGGTGGGAGACATCTGTTTTTGTTCTCTTATTGACATCATGATATGTCTAATGACACAATAGTAAACAATTATTTTTATTATATAATCCAACATTGAGAAGAGAAGTAAGAACGAAAATGATAGGGTTGCATCTCCTGAATTTGTACCCTTTTGCCTTGATATCATTAATGAAATTTTTGATTGGCAATGCTGTATATAAAAACATGTACAATGGGCCTCTTTGGCTTAGTGGATAAGAGGGATTACTCTTAAACATTAGGTCTGTCACCCCTGTGGGTTAGAGTCTTGCTTGGCACTGAAACGAGAAAGCCATGCTCATCTTGTTTAAGGTCAGGTGGTTTTTCTATGGGAGCTCCCACTTCTGTTTAATGATTGGCTAGATATAAGTGAAATATTCTTGAAGGGGCCGTAAAACACATATCATAAAAAAGGATACATATGTACAAAGAACTAAAATTACTGAATTCATAATTACTGTTCAAATAGTCAGTGACCTTAACATTTTCCTTGATTACAGGTTGATGTAGCAATAAAAAAGTTCCACAAAGACAACATTAACAATCAGGAGGACTTCTTGAAAGAAGCCAGAACGATGCAACAGTTGCAGCACGAATGTATCGTCAACTTTCTTGGTATTTCAGAATGGGACAATCATGAACTTCTGTTAGTGAGTATAGCACCTTGCTGCTACAAAACTGTTTGTTTGGAAAAGGAAAATTGACAAATATTTTGTATCTTGGTATTTCAGAATGGGACAATCATGAGCTTCTGTTAGTGAGTATAGCACCTTGCTGCTACAAAACTGTTTGTTTGGAAAAGGAAAATTGACAAATATTTTGCCACCAGTCAGTGATTACTACAGCACATCATCAGAGCCTCAATACAATGCTGTTGCAATCCTGTATTGGGTCTAGTACTATTGATTCATAGCTCCGACTCCCTTATTTAATGTGATACCATGTCTTCCAGCTTTAGGCACACTGGGTTGGGGTTTCCTGATCAGTTGACTCAAGAATTCGATCAGATGTATGGGCTGTTCTAACAGGGATGGCAATACTAAATCCCTGAATTTTTAAAGTCGCCCTTTGCAAACATGAGGGCAAAACATGGAGGCATAGCCATACATTTTAAAACTTATACAGTTGACTTGCATTATCTCAAACACTGATATCTCAAAATACTCTTATATCAAAAAACAAAGTTTGGACTTATTTCCTGTTTTTCTTTACATTTCAAACCCTGTTATCTCAAGCTATGGATATCTCAAAGTAAATTTTGCGGGACCAGAAAATTTACTTTGAGATGTCAGTAGTTTGAGATGAACTTTGACTTTGAGATAGCAGTTGTTTGAGGTTAACTTTGACTTTAAGATATCAGGTGTTTACTGTAAGTGTATTTATGCTAAATTTTGAACAAGTTGATTTTACTGCCTGAGGATGTGTGGAAATCGCTGGCTAATGCAGACTGTGATCAGACTGCTCCTTCATCTCCCAACAGGTGGAAGAATACATTGAGATGGGCTCCATGTTGGATTATCTCATCGACCACCCAGATGAAATTGTTGTCAAGACTGATCTCTATCTCTGGGCAGCTCAGATAGCTTATGGTATGATGTACCTTGAGCAACAGAAAATGGTGCACCGTGACCTTGCAGCTAGGAATATATTGTTGCAGAATAAAAAGAGGGTAAGTGATATAATACCTTCAGCAACCTTTGTGCTTGGAATATGTTGCTGCAGAAATGAAGAACGATGTAGTACCTTGAGCAACCTTGCCGCTAGGAATGTATTTCTGCGGAGAAAAAGGGTAAATGACAAAGTACATTGAGCAATAGAAAATGGTGTACTGTGACCTTGCCCCTAGGAAATATTGTTGCAGATCAAAAAGAGGGTAAGTGACATGGTACCTTGAGCAACAGAATATGGTTCACCATGATGTCCCAACTAGGAAAACATTGCTGCAGAATAAAAAGGGGTTGAGGCCTTGAGCAACAGAATATGGTGCACTATGACCTTGCTGCTGGGAATACATTGCTGCAGAATAAAAAGAGGGTAAGTTTGTACAGATTCAGGTGACCAAAGGTGGATGCACAGTGCCTAGTAGTATGGCCACGGAAATGTTCTGCTGAGCTTGGGGCGTGAATTGGATTAACAACAACAGAGCCAGTGCCAGAAGGTGCAGTTTTTGGATTTGTTCCCTTGAGTTTCCTGGAGAACATTGTTGAAAATATATCACCATCTGTTGTTGTTCTAATTCTCAGTGAGAATGTTTTAATTCTCATCGAGAATAAGAACAACAACAGTGGATTAGTTACATTTCTTATCTTGTCTATTACCCGATAGTGGAAACTCCTCAAAGACCTGGGCTACTCTTGTTGAAGTGCCAAAGTGGGACACAGCTATTGTACTATCCCTGGCATCTGGGGCCGTATTCATAAATCGACTTAAGTGGTTGCTATGCTGTTGCTAAGGCTAAATTTCTTTGAAGGAGATTCCCTACAACTATGAAATTTGCTCTGGAGGAACAGTCTTACAAAGACTGTTCCTCCAGAGCAAATTTCATAGTTGTAGGGAATCTCCTTTATAGATATTTAGCCTTAGCAACAACATAGCAACGACTTAAGTGGCTTTATGAATACGGCCCCTGCACTTGTGTTACTGTCAGTTTGAACAAATGTCAGTTTTTCATTACAGTTCCATTATTGTCTTCCTTCATAAAAATAGCAGAGAATTAAGGGGGTGTACTCAGACACCTTAACCCTTTTTAGACCAGATACCCACTTTGGAGTATTATGCAAACAGTGCTGACCCAGTTTAGATGCCACAAGATGTGGCATCTGATCAAGGTCTACACAGTTTGCTTACTGGAGTTTCTATGCAAAATACAGTAAAAAGTGAAAACATTCACCAGATATCCCTAAAACCAGAAATGGAATCATCCAAATGATACGGATGGACAAGTCCACTGGTCAAAAATGGCTTAACATCCAGACCTATGAACAAAACTGAATTCCATAAAAGATACAGTTTTAAAAAAGTGGCCATGTTCGGCATAATTGATTGGGTAAACCTGGGCAATACCCATGTATTCCTTGGGCTACTCAAGATATATACATATGTATATACATTTCATATACATATCTTTGAGTAGCCCAAGGAATACATGTATCTGCATCTACATGTATATACATATGTGTATATATATCTTTGAATAGCCCGAGGAACACTTAGGTATTGCTCAGGTTTATCCAAGTAATTATGCTGAACATGCCCAGTGAACTAACTAGAGATCAGGAGCATACTGTATTTATTAGTTATAAGCCAAGAGTTTATCCTTCCAAAATTACAGCAAATATATGTCAGTCTTGTTACAGGAAACTGACGCTGTATCAATAAAAAACATTCAAAGGCCCTTAACAACCAATTATTTAGTATAAGAGAACCAATTATTATATATGAGAAGAAGGATTTCCACGTCGGGTGTGGGTGGGGAGACGTGTGTTTGTGTGCACATGCTTTTTTACGGCTGATAACGGAAAATCCTTACCAACACTGTACAAGGCCTTCAGAAGAACTCTTTATCTTCGTATCGGTACGGGTGCCTTTTGAGAAAACACGGTTTGCTGTTTGTACTGAGTCATTTTTTCTGCCTTTGTGTCGCTTCCGTGTTTGTTTTGGTGAACCATCGTGTCAACTAGTGCATGACGTCAGCGTTGTCGGAGCATTTTCGAGTTGCCAACTGGTGTTGCTCGGGTCGAAATTTGGCGCATGCATACAAAGGTACTAAAGGTACTCGAGTACACAGACTCTCGACAAAATATTTGTTAAATTTCTAAATATTATCAAATGTTAATCTATTTTCTACCACTCGGTAAAATATGTGCGCATGCGTATTACGATTACTCGTGCTGTTCAGTCAGTAACTGTAGTTACTGTAGTTACTCGGGTTGACAAACCGAAATTGCTCCAAGTTGGATTTGATGGCGTCATATAATGGTTCTCCAAAACAACACGGAAGTGAAATAAATGTCATGGAGAAAGACTTGATACAAAAAAATCTGGCACGTTTTGAGTGACTAGAACCCTACCGATATGAGGATTTAAAGTTTTTCTACACGTCTCATGCAAGGTTGGTATCTGTAGCCCAATATGCACCACAAAAAATGCCTGTGACGCACCCGCAGGTCTCCCCAACCACTTTCGGCGTTGAATTCCTTCTTCTTCTATTATATAGTAATGTATATTAAGCCTCAGAAGCTTTTGTATTGGTTCCATAGATGCAACGTCAATGTCCTGTGGTCTTGTGTAGCTGAGACATAAAATGAAATGGGGTTTTCTCTTCCAAAACAATCCCAAAGATAGATCCATCTAATAAGATGGATCTAGACCTTTAGGATTGTTATGGAAGGGAAAAACCAGGTCATATTCATAACAAAATAAATACAATGTACAGTACATTTAATTGCCTCAGTATTGCTATCTTTCCTAGGCTAAGATCAGTGATTTTGGACTATCTAGAGCTGTTGGTTCCTCCAGTGATTATTACAAAGCTACAACAGGGGGAAGATGGCCCATCAAATGGTAAGTGAACTCTTTTAGATGATAAAAGGTATTGTATCAGCCTGATAGATATGTCATACATATTAAGTACTATTGCCCTCACCCACTGGGGCCCAAGAAATAGATAGACTGCCTGTTGCCTCTGCAGCATAGCTGCTAGTACCTGTAGCAGGACTTAAAGGTAGGTTCCTGGACTAGCGATAACAATTATGTTCACAAAATGATTTCGTCTTTTTCTGAGTAGTATTGAACTTTCTTATTTTTCTGAATGTGTTGCTACTGAGAAAATCATCAGATGTTGAAGAAAATAGTCGTTTTCCCTTTTGGTTTATTTTCTTTTGTTGGAATTCCAGTTCTAAAAATAACTATGTTTATTATGTCCATAAGTGCACGATTTCTGATGCCATTCTCCAAAGGTCAATTTTCTCTTGCCATTAGTTCTTCTAGAGGTCCTGGCATGGCGGATGGGTTAAAACTATCCCAAAATGCAATGAAGCATGACGTCAGCAGCGTTATCTATTTTTGGCGCGAACTAAAAATAGTGCTAACTGGTGTGCGAAGCAGAGTTAGGAAATCCCTTGCAAAACAACTTTTCTAATATTTTTATGATTTACTCTTTGTAGTGAAACTTATTCATTCCCTTTTTATAAGTGCTTTCTAACAACTTGGATGAAAGATCATCAAAATTATGATGCATTCCAAAGTACAGGAACCTACCTTTAAATGTCATTCATTATCAGGTCGGGTAAAAGTCCTACAGATTCAGAGGCAACATCTCAATATGACTATAATATTGTTTACTAGGATATTAAACAACTCAGTGACAAAGACAAAAAAAATAAGTAGTGTACCATATTTATTCCATTATAAGACACGGATTTTCCCCTTCCAAAACAATCTCAAAGATCTGTTTTCATCATATAAGATGGATCTAGACCTTTGGAATTGTTTCCTTTTATTAGCTGAATTACACAAAACTGATTTATGTATTTGAGATATTTTTTGAAGAGTAAACTCCTAACCAAACAAATATTGTATGTGTGATATGGTATTATGTGGTTAATTTCTTATATGTATATTGTGTATTTTTATTTCTTCTTATGGTGAAGCAACTCTGCCAGTTTCATTTTTGCCTCCCTTTTTATTTGGGGGTCAACATTTAAATTATAAATGTGTCTACCAAATGTAGTGCTACAGATGCCCATTTCTGTATTTTACTTCTTCAGTACCGCTAAACCCCAAAAGTTTGAACAGGGTTTCTAGGGTAAGGGAAAAATATCTGGAAAACGAATTTGTTTCCAGGTCAGGGAAAACTGAAGAATTTTGTTTTTGGTCAGGGAACTTTGGAAAGGACTTGAAAAGTCACGGAAAAGTCACGAAATATGAAAATTAGTGGCTCAGATAGTCATAGAAAATGTACTTATCCAGCTTAATGGGAAAGAATACACTTTCTAGAGAGAAGTCCAAGAAGATCTTCCTCCTCATAGGGGGCTCTTTTTAAAGGAAAGAATTTGCTCCCTGCCAAATTTTTTAGTGATACAGTTAGCACTGTTAAAGTAAAGAGTAAAATCAACTTTTGGATTCATAAAAGGGTATGGACAACTGTAAAATGTCAGGGAAAATCAGGGAATTCTGGAGGATAAGAGGCAACCCTGTTTGAAACAGAAAGGTGAAGGTGATCATTTTAGAAGAGAAAACCCTATCTTATAGCTGAATTACACGAGACTTATTTACAGATTTGGAAAACTTTTGGCAGGGGAAACCACTGTCTTGTAGCCAAATGTTTACTGTTATTTTATGTTTTAGGTATGCCCCTGAATGTGTAAACTTTGGTCATTTTTCTCATGCGAGTGATGTCTGGAGTTTTGGTGTGACACTCTGGGAAATGTTCTCATTTGGGGAGCCGCCATATGGAGAGATGAAAGGAATACAGGTATACTACAGTGCTCCAGATATGGTGGGGTTTTCAGGATAATTAAGAGACAATTTTTCTTATTTCTCAATGAAAACATATGGTGTGACCCCTCATTAGAGACGGTTCTAATGAGGGGTCACAACATATGTTTTTGTTGAGAAATATGGAAGATTATCTCTAAATTATCCCAGTTACCCCTTTTTATCCCCCGACCGAAAGGTTCGGGGGATATAGCGATGAGCCTGGCGTCCGTCCGTCCGTCCGTCTGTCCGTCCGTCCGCCCGTCCGCCCGTCCGTAAACACTTTCTTGTCCGCTCTATATCTTGAATACCCTTTGGAATATTTTCATGATACTTCACAGTTATGTAGAACAGGTCATGACGATGTGTCGCATACAAGAATGGTAACTCTTGCTATTGTACTTTTTGAATTATCTCCCCTTTGGTGATTTTTTGGCAGATTCGTGTCCCCTCTGTAACTTGAATACCCTTTGGAATATTTTCATGATACTTCACAGAAATGTAGAACAGGTCATGCCGATGTGTCGCGAACAAGAATGACAACTCTTGCTTTCTTACTTTTTGAGTTATTTCCCCTTGATAGTTTTAGGTGTGATTTTTTGGCAGATTCGTGTCCGCTCTATAACTAGAATACCCTTTGGAATATTCTCATGATACTTCACAGATATGTAGAACAGGTCATGACGGTGTGTTGCGAAAAAGAATGACAACTCTTGCTTTCTTACTTTTTGAGTTATTTCCCCTTGACCATTTTAGGTAAGATTTCGTGTCCGCTCTAAAACTTGAATACCTTTTGGAATATTTTCATCATACTTCACAGATATGTAGAACAGGTCATGACGATGTGTCGCGAACAAGAATGACAACTCCTGCTTTCTTACTTTTTGAGTTATTTCCCCTTGATGGTTTTAGGTCTGATTTCGTGTCTGCTCTATAACTTGAATACCTTTTGGAATATTTCCATGATACTTCACAGATATGTAGAACAGGTCATGATGATGTGTCGCGAATAAGAATGACAACTCTTGCTTTCTTACTTTTGGAGTTATTTCCCTTTGATGATTTTAGGTGTCCGCTCCATAGCTTGAATACCTTTTGAAATATTTTCATGATACTTCACAGATATGCAGAACAGGTCATGACAATTTGTCTCATACATGAATGATAACTCTTGCTTTTAGACTCAGTGAATTATTTCCCTTTGGTAGTTTGAGCTGCTGTTTGAGTCTCTGCTCCATAACTGTATAACCCTGGCCAGCTCCAGAATTTGAATAACCGTGTACCTTTTAGAATATTGATGATCATGCTGTGATAACTTATCAGTGTTCCTAACTCTCTCTTACCCCTCCACATTCCCGTGCCCCCCCCCCCCCAAAAAAAAAAAAAAAGATTTTTTTTTTTCCCCAGATTTGGATTCTTTGTCCAAATTCACTTACTAGAGAGCTCAAAATTAGATTTGTAGGGCTTGTACTTTAGAAGTTATTCACACATTTTGAAAGTTGAATGTATCGTTTGCTATACATTTGTGTATATGGTGGCTGTTTGAGATATTACCTCTTTTTAGCAGTCAAGCATACTGTTTTAGTCTGAGTGTTAGATAATCATGCATCTGTTAACAGTTAATGTCAATCAGAAGCATAAAAGAATGACAATATATTACTAATATGTGTTTTGAAGTGCACCCTTTTTACCAAGGCCCATGGGGGTCTTCGGTCGGGGGATTTGCCATCTCCTCTGATGGCTATTTTTATTTGGAGCTGCTGTGAATTGCTACAGTCTCATTATAAGGCTATTTGATACATGTATAACAATTTTTTGATATAATGCTGTCATTACATTGCTCCTATACAGTGTAAACGACGAAGGAATATATTCGAAATGAGCAGTTAAATGCACTTAAATGCTCTTTTGCCTTTTTATACGCCCGTTTTGAAAAAACGGTCGTATTATGTCATGGCGCTGTCCGTCCGTCCATCCGTCCGTAAACATTCTTGTGCGCGCCATAACTCATTAACTGTTTGGGATATATTCGTGATATTTGGTAGGAATATGTATTAGGTTGGGGGAACGTGTCGCGTACAAAAGGAATATGTATTAGGTTGGGGGAACGTGTCGCGTACAAAAATGGTTGCTCCCCCTTCCTTAGTTTCCAAGTTATGTCCCTTTGATTAATTTTTTACCTGTTAGTCTTGTGCCCGCCATAACTAGATAACCATTTGGAATATCGTAATGAAACTTCATAGCAATGTGTATGAAGTCCCAACGATGTGTCGCGTACAACATTGGCTGCTCTCCCTTTCTTCGCTTTAGAGTTACATCCCTTTCATTAGTTCTTGTTGACTATTTTTGTGTATACTTACATTGTGCATACCATAACTTGGTAACTGTTTTGAATATCATGATGAAACTTTATAACAATGTGCATGATCACAGGACAGTGTGTCACATATAAGAATGGTTGCTCCCCCTTTCTTAATTTTGGAGTAACCTCCCTTTGATTAGTATATTTTAGGCATTTCTCATTCACTCCATATCTCCTTTAACTTTTGAAATATTAGAATGAAACTTTGTAGGAATGTGTATAATGTGGTAATGTATCCTGAGCAAGAACCACAACTCTGGCTTACTTACTGAATTACCTGCCCTTGCATAAATATCATGTTTACTCTGTAACATTTCAACTGTTTAAAATATTGTATGATGTCAAGGGAATGTAATGGAACCAAGAATGGTGTATCTAGTATATTTAGTTTATCTCCCTTGACTTGATTTACTAACAGTATATTTAAATAGTGTTGAATTCATTTATTATAGAGTGGTTGCCTCTGTTTGTCTGTCTGTCTATCCTTTTGTAAACAGTTTTGTTCATTCTGTAACTCTTTTATGACATTTAAACGGGCGTATTATGCGCCGCTTGCGAAGCCCTTGTTTGCCATATAGTCTAATAGATATTTCATCATATTATGAATTCCCATTGACTTAGGTGTAATCAAAAGTTTACTATTTAATTACTTGTGGGGAAAGAAATGAAGCTATCCTGATGAAACTTAGATGAAAATAAAGCAAATTCTAATGCACTTACGAATATAACGTGACTACTGATTGGATAACGTCAAAAATTTGCGACAGTATATTCTGCGATATACTGTCGCAAACCTGACGTCATTAAGTAACGTCACTTCTCATTGGCTGACGTTTGGTTTTACGTTGCTGACAGCGCTTTAAATTGGTGCAAACTAGTACATTCATGAAAGGTGAAAATGTAGAAAAGTGCATTAGAATGGGGATAACTGTATTGAAAATTGTCATTTGTGGAGGTAAATCATCATTTTCTGATCGCAAATTGCGTTTTACGGCTCCACTGTTGCGTTGCCATAAAACGAAATTTCCGACCATAAAACCAATGGTTTACCTCCCCAAATTACAAGTTTCAATACAGTTATCCCCTAAATATATTTGACATTGAAATATAAACTTGATACAATAAGATGTAATAAAGTATGTAGTTGTTTCAAAGTGATCAAAATTTAGAAAATGATGAAGTACTTTTGGCCTCTGACTGTAGGTTAGTCTCATATAAGGCTTTGTCCTTCATTCTACAGCTTTTACTGCATGTTTTATCTTCATTCCACAGCTTTTTCTGTACATTTTATATTTTTAGGTAATCAAGTACATAGAAGAAGGAAAGAGGCTGGAAAAGCCAGAGAAGTGTCCTGACCTAGTTTACAAAGAAATGTGTAAATGTTGGACCAAAGAGCCAAAACACCGCCCCACTTTTAAAGACCTTAATATTCATTTTGAAAGCAATCAAGAGTATGCCTGTACTGCAGAAATGATGAAACAACTGAAAAAGAAAAAGACGCTACTTTTTTAAGATGGGCCCACAATAGTTTGTTCAAAACCAGTTCATGAATAAGGATGCTTTGCTGGCAAATGTGACCTTCCATAGAACATGGTGCCTTACTGAAAATAATCAAATGATGTATCGCTTGATCATATGTTTATCATTTTTAGTATACTTGTACAGAAGTATAGGAGAGAGTCCAGAGCTGCAGATAAGAGGAAGGGTGTGTGTGTGGGTGGGTGGGGGTGGGGGTGGGGGGGGGTTGAAGGGGAGGCTATTTAGGATAATTCGAAGATATATATTTTCTCTTATTTCTCTATATTAATTGATTGGTTGATTTGTTGCTTAACATCCATGGTAAACAGCTATGGTCATGTCAGGAGGGTCAGTTAACCTAAGCACACTATTCCTGGGCAGGCTTAGACCTCCTATAAAGCGGTTAGCCAGTACTAAGTGCACATACATTCGCCAGTAACTGGCAACTGCCCTTTTTGAATCAGTGGAAGGAGAAATGAAAGTATGTGGCCAGACCGGGTATCAAACCCAGGACCTCTGATTTATAAGTCAGGTGCCCTACCGATTGTGCTACGCGGCCTGGCTATTTCTCTATAAAACCATGTTTTATGACCTCACATAAGCACCATGTACATGTATGTGTGAATATTCCATGGTTTGCCCATCTCAATGAGATGGTTCTAATGAGGGATCTCGGTGAGCTGGTTCTTAGAAGGTGTCACAACATAGGTTTTTATGGAGATATATGGAAAAATTCCCCTGAATGATCTGTTACCCTTTCTTATTTAGAGCATTGACTGGAGCAATTGCAGTACCCTCAGCATCAGTGAGGGCTTGGACATCAGCGTTTGTGTCAACAAATGTTAAGGTGTATGATTGCTCCTCAGTGTTTTCATGCCATATTTACAAAGGGGGGGTGGGGGACTCTTTCCAACTTCCTGTTTACTTCCTTAGATGACAAAACCCTTCCAAAAGGGGTCTGCTCGGAAAGGAAAGAATTTGCTCCTGTGAGAGCAAATTCTTTTCTTTAAGAGTTGACCCACATTGGAAAGGGAGGTAAACTTGAAATGACAGAGTTGCTTCCCCTGAAAGTGTACCTATTCACTTTACGATTACATGCTATGGAGAAGCATGAGTTCATCTGAGCTGTCATGTTGTAAGTTAGGTCTTATCAAACCCTTAAGTGCTAAAAACGAAAATAGTCTAATTTGCAAACAGCGTAGATCCAGATGAGGTGGCTCATAATGAGCCACCTCAGCTGGGTCTACACTGGTTGCTAGCTAGACTTTGAATTCTCAATATGATATAGCTTGGACAAAACTTTTTTTGAAATTTCGCAGACGTAACTTTTGTTGTCTGCTTTTTGAGCAGTTATGTTTATTTATATTGTTAAGATGCATGGATATTCTTTCATGCTTTACCCAGCATTTTTTACAAGGGAGACAATGTTAATAGAGTTGAAACCCCCCAGTAGTTATTACTGACCGTCCCAAGGCGGTACTTTCCTTGCTGTTGCATTTGTTTTATGTTCGGTGCTGTTTAACTTATTATGTTTTCATTTTAACCCATCTGTTGGTCTTAACTATTTAGGTCAATAAAGATAGCTGAGTTGCCACCTATTTGGGAAAGAGCTGCTGACTCGGCTTATCACTTGCAATTTATTGTTTGTTGGGATGTCTTTGTCAATCTTTCCCTTTGATGTTGGGGATAGGGTTTGGGATCTGATTCAGTCAGTTCCTGAAGTGTATTTACTCTTTAAATTTAACCCGTTTTGAATCTCTTCGCCAAAGCAGCCCACTCTAAAAGGAAAGAAATTCAGCAAATTTTATTTCCCTCCAGGAGTAGCCCTGTAAAGGAAGGGAGCCAAATACTTACATTTCAGAGTGGCCCCTCTTGGAGGTATAGCCATACCTCTGAATTAACACCACTATTTTTTCTCTTTAAGATTTATGGGTACATAATTTTCCTGCAAAGGGGAATAACTTTTGTGACTTCTTATTTGTTTTCCTGGATGATAAAGCCATTCCAGAATGGGGTCTACTTTTAAAGGAAAGAATTTACATCTAGAGGAGCATATTTCCTTTAAGAGTTGAACCCATTTAGAAGGGAGGCAAGAAAGAAAACAGAGTTGTGTACACATTCACCTTAACAATCAGAAAGTAAACTTTCTTTTCAAACATTATATACCAGATCAGACTGCTCCTATGGAGCTGTCTGATCAATGTCTACATTGTTATCTTTTCTCTGTCGTCTGTAAAATACCCCCACAAATGTAGTTTCAAAGGAAGAAGTGTCTGTTCAGGAAAGTCAGTAGGCTAAAAGCTGTTAAAAATCTTTCCTGTTGATGATACAATGTAGATCCTTAACTTAATTATTGTATTTCCTTGAATTGCCAGTATAACGGCTGAGATGACATGATAATTGTAATTCTTACAAATTCAGCAATCTTTAAAAGAAGAAAAAAACCTAACCTAATATTTTGAATAAAGAAATATAAAGAACTATGACTGTATTGCTGTGGACAATGTAGCCAGTGCTGATATTGTCAGGTTGCCAATGCTGCTCAGTGCTAGGCTGCCAGTGGTGTTCAGTGCTAAGTTGCCAATGGTGTTCAGTGCTAGGCTGCCAGTGCTGTTTAGTGCAAGGTTGCCAATGCTGCTCAATGCCAGGTTGCCAGTGCTGTTCAGTGCTAGGTTGCCAGTGCTGTTTAGTGTCAGGTTGCCAGTGATGTTCAGTGCTAGGTTGCCAGTACTGTTCTGTGTCAGGTTGCCAGTGCTGTTCAGTGCTAGGTTGCCAGTGCTGTCCAGTGTCAGGTTGCCAGTGCTGTTCAGTGTCAGGTTGCCAGTGCTGTTCAGTGTCAGGTTGCCAGTGCTAGGTTGTCAATGCTGTTCAGTGCCAGGTTGCCAGTGCTATTCAGTGCAAGGTTGCCAATGCTGTTCAGTGTCAGGTTGCCAGTGCTAGGTTGTCAATGCTGTTCAGTGCCAGGTTGCCAGTGCTATTCAGTGCAAGGTTGCCAATGCTGTTCAGTGCTAGGTTGCTAGTGCTGCTCAGTTCCAGCTTGCAAGTTCTGTTCAGTGCCAGGTTGCCAATGCTGGACAATTCCAGGCTGCCCATCCTCTTAAGTGCCAGGTAGTTTGGGCACAGTGTATGAAAAACAGGGCCCAATTTGCTCCTTTCACAGCCTTTTAATCTTTCTAATTTGAATCGAGGGCCAATTTCATCTGGGCCAACAGAGAGAGTTTTCTAATGCAGTGTTGTTTGGATTCGAACCTCCCATCTTCCACCACAAAGCCAAGCACCATAACCACTTGACCACAGCATTTTGTTTGAAAATAACTGAACAGCACTGGCAACCTAGTGTAATAAGTACCTATTCTATCTGGCACTGAACAGCAAACTGCTGTTCAGTGCCAGATAGAATAGGTGCTTATTACACTAGGTTGCCAGTGCTGTTCAGTTATTCAGTGCTAGTTAGCCAATGCCATTCAGTGCCAGGTAGCTAGTGCTATTCAGTGTCAGGTTGCCAGTGCTGTTCAGTGCTGAGCAGTTATTCCTTTTCTCCTGTAAGTAGCCATAGGTGTTCAGTATCAAGAATCCAGTGCCCTTCAGTGCCAGGTTGCCAGTCCTCAGTGCCAGTGAGGCTGTGCTTTTAGTATCAGTTACCATGTGTTATTGTCAGGTAGTGGGCTATTTCTGCAGGTGTTTAATTCCTGTTTCTGCAGTTTTATTTCATGAGTATATAGCTATATCACTCAAGTTGCCAGTGCTTTTCAGTGATTAGAGGTCAATGCTGTCCTATTACAATTTAAAAGTTGAATTCTTTTACAAAAAACAGTGAAGTGAGGTGTCTGAACACATAGTGTAATTATTAAAATGTTTTTTTTTTTAAATTTTGTTTGTATCACATCTTGTATAAGCCTTTATAATTTTTTTTACTGCATTTATTTTCCTTATGTTTGATTGTTATATCTATATTCAGAATTGTTATCTTTGCTCCCTAGGGGTAAACCAGGGAACAGATCCATTGCAGACCCAAACAAATGCCTGTCCAGAGTTGGATAGTTTTATGTCCATGTTTTTATAATAATTTGCTGGTGCTGGCAACTAGTGGAAGATTTAGGATGTAGAGCTTCAAGGGAGATTATCCAAAAGTTTGTTTTCTTATTGTACCAATAAAACTTTTAGACTGTTATTTTATAGCATGGAAATGTAAGTTGGAAATGCCACAATAAGGTCACTCTAGTGGCACCTTGTTAAGAAGTAAGAAAATAGAACTAATGTCCCAAAATTTTGGCTTGGGATCAGAGTTTATTTTAAAACAAACATACTACTACTGGGAAGAGTGTAATTGAGCTGCAACATGAGAAAACCAACAAAGTGGTGGTGGCATACACCCAGTCTGATCAGAGTCTTCGCTGTCCGCATGAAGGTAGCTTAGACCCTTAGCTACCCTTTGAGCACATAGTAAAGAGTCTGATCAGACTGGGCTGATGCCCAGGCTGATTGAGTCTGCACTGGGCGCACAACAACTTTGTTGGTTTTCTGGTGTTGCGGCTCAATTATGTCTGTCATATGAAGCATCTGAAGGCTTGCCTACATTGAACATTGTTTGGATATTGTATTTATTCTAGATATTCAGGTATTCTCCTCCTAAACAACCCGAAACTCTGGATCCATCATATAAGACAGATCTAGATTTCAGGAGCTGCATTGGAGGGGGAAAACCCTGTTTTATATCCAAATAAATTTGGTATTGGTATGTGCAGGCTAGGGTTTGATGTGTCTAAATATTGAGTTGAGTACCAAAAAAGTGGCACTTGCATCCAGAAAAGACGCAAATTAGCCTTGGCATCAACCCAGTCTGATTCAGAAGACTCTTTGCTGTGCGTTTAAAGTGTAGCTATGGATCTAAGCTATCTCCATGCTGACAGCGAAGACTGATCAGATTGGGCGGATACCCAGGCTGATCTGTCTTTGCTGGGAGCACATGCCACTTTGTTGGTTTTGTAATGTCGCGGCGCAAATGTATCTTGCAGTCGTGCTATATTTCGTTTTTAATGAACAGAATATAAATTGTAGATAGCAATGTTCTTGTGCAAATAATTCTGTAGATTATCTGACAATCATGAATGGAACAAGACTAAACTACACGTGGAAACATTGATATGATACTTTAGTATGAATGAAACTGTTGTAGGTGCTTTATGACATGAGAAAACCAACAAAGTGGTTGTGTGCCCAGTGCAGACTCAGATCAGCCTGGACATCTGCCCAGTTTGACCAGACGCTTTGCTAAGCTCTTAAAGGGTAGCTAAGGGTCTAAGCTACCTCGATGCGGTCAGTGAAGACTCTGATCAGACTGGGCGGATGCCAACGCTGAGCTGAGTTGGGGCTTGATGCACAACCACTTTGTTGGTTTTCTCCCATTGTGGCTCATTTTATGTGATCTAGAGAAAACAGAATTAATTATTCATGAAGTTTTAAATTTACAAGGTACAGACTCGCCTGTCATACAAAACATGACTGAATGTTCTCAAAAAGAAATGTATATACTTGTTACATGTTTGTGGTGTTCATACTTAATGTCTGCAAACAGCAAATGTTAATCTGACAAGACGTAACAGATGTGCTATGTCATTATTGTTGAATGCATGTACAAAGTAAGTGAATGTTGGAATGCCATGGAATTTAAGGCGTATGGGTACATCTCTGTTTTCCTGTCAGTTTTAGCTCGCCTGAACAAAAGTTCAGTTAGAGCTATTGTTGTCACCCTGGCGTCAGCGTCAGCGTCCCCTTCCGCGTCCGGATTGGATGTTTTGGTTTAAATTTTTTTAAGACCTATATCTCCTTAACCCATTGATGGATTCTTTTGATACTTGCACTATAGTTAGATATTGGTCCAAAGTTTAACAAAGTACAACCTCCTTCCCACTCAGTCACCTTGATGTCAAGGACATGGACTTAGAAAATTAGGAGTTTTTTTTTGACTGGCTGTTTTGGTTAAAGTTTTCTAAAGTCCAATATCTCCTTAACCCATAGATGGATTCCTTTGATACTTGCACTGTAGTTAGATATTGGTCTAAAGTTTTCCAAGGTTCTACACCCACCCCCTCAGTGACCTTGATATCAAGGTCATGGACTTAGAAAATTGTCTTTTTATTGATTGGGTGTTTTGGTTAAAGTTTTTTAGAGACCCATATCTCCTGAACCCATGAATGAATTTTGATATTTGCACTGTAGTTAGATATTAGTTCAAAGTTTTCCAGAGATCTACCCCAGCCCCACTCAGTGACCTTGATGTCAAGGTCAGGGACTTAGGAAATTTTGTCTTTATCAAAGTTTTCTAATTGCATACTGATTCATAATGCTTGGCAGAGATATAGTTTATACTTGAACTGATGTTAGACACTTTTTTGAGTTTTTACAAAACACTATATACTTACCCAATTGGATGACCTTAAAGTCAAGGTCATGGACTTAGAATTTTGTCTTAAAAATTTTGGTAAAAGTTTTATATTCTTTAAGACATAATTTCACAGTGCCACAATGGACTCAGTTGATACTAATACCTGGACTGATGTTAGATAATGGTTCAGGGTTTGATACATCCTGCCTCCCCCCACCCCCTACCCCTCAGTTCTTTGACCTCTAGCTCATGGACTTTGAAATTTCATGTGGATTTTATTTATTTCAATTTAATTTTAACACTTGTTTCTGAGATAGCTTTTGTTTATAAATGTGTTGTCATTATGGACATGCTTGCCTGAAGTTTTATGCATAGCAGATACACACTACCATAGGCACTATGCGATGGGCAAGCACCAATTCAGGCGAGCTATGCTGTCAGGCGACAGCTCTTGTTACAAAGAGGCACTACTTTCATGACTTCCTGTTGCTTTCTTAGACAACAATAGCAGAGGCTCTACTTTAAAGGAAAGAATTTGCTCCTAGAGCAGATTCTTTCCTTTATGAGTTGGCCCCAATTGAGAAGGGAGATAAAAATGATCATTACAGAGTTGCTTCCCTTGAAAGTGTATCTACTCACATCAGATTCTGCAGACACCTAATGCTGAACAATGTTGTATCATCAGACACTTAGTGCAATGTCCTCCTGACTTTTCATCCATGTTGATCACACCGGGTAGGCGGCAATCAAAAACGCTAATGCAGTTGATGAACGCAGATCCAAAACCATGAGAAACAGCGGTTTCAATTGTAAATTATCACCAATTTGCAATCAAAAACACTGTTTCTTACCGTTTTTAATCTGCGTTAATTGATTGTTAAGAGCGTTTTTGATTGCCACCTACCCTGTGTGTTGATGTTATAGGTGCACAACCAGACTCGAGAAAGTATTGACGCTCACAAAGAACCTTCAGCAAACTTAAAAATGGCTTCCAAAGCCCATGTTTCTTTGAATTGTTTGGATGCTTGCGCATTGGGGCTACCGCCTGACTACTTTATTGTGCAACATTTGTCTCAGTAGTATGCCTATTAGATGGAAGGCTGTGGAGTTTAATTTTTTTCTTCCTTGTATGGGCTTGCCATTATTAAAGCTTATTAGTGACAGTAGTGAGTGTGGGATGGCTGTGAAATTTTGTATTTTTCTAAACTGAATGAGCTTCTAATATAGTGGTGCTTTCTGTGAGATTAGGATGGCTGTGAGATTAGGATGGCTGTGAGATTCACTAATTTTCTAATCTGAATGATCATATGGAATTGTTTTAGTTTGAGACACTGATAGGGTCTTAGTGAAAAAGGTGTGTTTCAGTTTACCAGACAGTTTTAACACTATCAACCCATATGTTATCTATTCAGTCAAACTTTTAAAGAGTTGAATATATATTGCTTTCCTTTTTGCACCTTTTCTTACACTAATTTTGTAAAATATGGTGTTAACCCTAAATATTTGAACATCCACACCTTTTTCATTATGGATCCTTCTTATAAATCTTTGAATATGGACAAGCCCATTTGTATTTTGGGGAAATACTTAAGGTGTACGGGTATACTTCCATGTTTTTTCTACCATTTTCTCAAAGGGTGACAACTTTGGTGACTCTTTGTTTGCTTCCCAGGACAACAAATCCCTTTCAAAATGTGGTCAACTCTGAAAGGAAAGAATTTGCTCCTAGAGGAGCAAATTCTTTCCTGTAAGAGTTGACCACATTTAGAAGGGAGGCAAACATGAAGTGGCAGAGTTGCTTCCCCTGAAAGTGTACCTATTCATCTTAATAAAACTGTTCGCAAACAGATCCTCAGTCATACTGCTCTTTAGGAAGTCTGATCTACGTATGCTCTGTTTTTAGCAGATATTAATACTGTGCAAATATGTAAAGTAGTTAGTAGAAACTTAGTTGCAATAATTGCAATGATGAAAAAAAAAAGAAAAAAAGAGAAAAAAAAACAGGGCCCAGTTGTTCAAAACATTGTTTGCTTAATTAATAATGTCGTTATTCAAAGATTTGTTAAGTCTTCTAGTACCATTAAAATCAAGTGTCTTAGTATTTCTTGCTGATAAAATGTGAGGAGCTTTTTTTAGTTAAAAAATGGCAGTGCTTTGGCCCACGTTATAAATTTTAACGTCTCATTAACTAAGGACATGGTTAGTTTTGAACAACTGGGCCCTGTCCTGATATTTTTGAGCAGGTAAACTGAAGCACATACAAGTTTCTTGATCCTATCATTTTCGCATTTAGCTGTATACAGAAAACTTTTTGTTATATGTACATGTCTCACCTGTTATAAAAATGCATCATAGATAATGATATATACTATAACTTGTTGATAAAAAAAGCATATATTAAAAAAAAATAAAAATAAAAACGAAGTTCTTTTCTATAAGAGATACCATCCTGTATCATTTGAGTCAGCCATCATGTGAAAAGGTTCCATATGACTTATGCAGTAAGTGATGATTCAGATCAGCCTGAACAAATAAGCAAATGTGCTATTCACTAGGTCCATTGATTTTTAATGCAAACAGAGAGATCAACTTGGACTAATCAGACTCTGTAAATGTTCATACCTGTTTCACTAAATATGAAAAAAGATACACTATGTTCCTATTTCTTTCAGATACACCAGCTGTCTAACTTCTTTTGGTTTAAACTTCATTATTTCTCTTTTCATAAACATTTATATAATACAACATACAAAATTTACTACAATTGAAAGGAAAGCAACTTTGTGGCTTATATGGTTCTCCTAATTTGTACACTAATATGTGTTTTACTTTTCATTATTACATGTCTTACTTCTTTTATTCTTCTTTGAAATACAGTATGTGTCTTGCTGTTTTCATGTATAGTGTGTCCTACTTCCCTCAAGTACACTGTTTCCTTCTTCTGTTATCTACACTATATGTTCTTTTTCTTTTGTGTACAATGTGTGTCCTACTTCTCTAGTACACTGTGTGTCTTAGTGCTTTCACATACACTGTGTTTCCTACTTCCTTTGTGTACACTATGTATCCTATTTCTTTCATGCACAATAGTTTTTTCATGTGCATTATAACCTTAAATTGTTCCCTGCAATATGTGTCTTACTTCTTTTAGATACACTGTAGTGAATGTCCTACTTCTTGAACAGGTCTTACTCTATGTGTGAGTACTATATATCTTATGCCCAACTTTCTGTATGCACAATATGTGCCCTACTTTTATGTACACTACATCTTTTACGTTAATGTACAATGTCTGTTCTACTTTTTTTCAAATGAAGTATGTGTCATCCTTCTTTCATGAACAGATTATGTTCTTCTTCTTTCATGTACCTTATGAATTCATGTCTGCTTAATACTTAATATACACTATGTGTCCTACTTCTTTTCTGTACACTAAGTGTCCTACTTTGTGTACACTGTATTTCCTACTTCTTCATACACTAACTTTGGTAAAAGTACATTTGAGCCATGACATGAGAAAACCAACTATATGGTTGTGCACCCAGCCCAGGCTCAAAATTAGCCTGGGCATCCGTCCAGTCTGATCAGAGTCTTTGCTGTCCGCATGGGGGTAGCTTAGACCCTTCGCTTCCCTTGAAGCCCTTAGCGAAGAGTCTGATTAGACTGGGCAGATGCCCATGCTGATCTGAGTCTATGTGGGGCGCACAACCACTTTGTTGGGTTTGTCGTGTCGCGGCTCATTATATTTCATCAGCAATAGGTGGCTTCTTTTGTGTACAGTATATGTGACCTACCTTGTTGCCAACTGAGAGACTGGATGCCTTCTCTCTAATAGACAGTACCTGCTAGGGCTGGGACGGGTAGAGATTTTGCACCAGGGTACCTGAGTCCCAATTACCCGTGGGTACCCGGGTACCTGTCAGCATAGCATTTTGATCATGGCCACACATAAAAAATATATGTTTAGATCAAATGATAAGTAAGGTATATGACAGTTGAATACATGTGGATGGGAAAGGTACGAAAATGTAGAAATCTCACTGTTATAATATGCAAAAATGGTTTCGCAATATATTATTGCAATTAATACAAGACAGTCACACTAACCTTTGCTCAGTTTGCTTGGAATTCTATTGAAATAGATATTTATACATTATATAATAATAGGCATTAATTCCGGTAACAGGTAGTAAATATGTACCCCGATAATTGGTCTACCTGACCCAAAGACGGGTACCCGGGTACTCATCTCAGCCTTAGTACCTGCCCTTCATCTTTTAGCTGTCTCATATGTGTCCTACTGCTTTCACATGCCCTACTTTCATGTACAATGTGTCATATCTGTCTTTCATGTACAGTGTATATGTGCATCTTTCTTCTGTCATGCACACTAAGTATTCTAATTTTTCCATGCACACTTCAAAGTACACTAAATATGTGCACAGATACCTGCACACTTCAAGTACACTAAATAAGTGCACAGATACCTGGGGTCAGTAATTTTTGCGTTGTAGAAAACTTTGGTTTAAACTTTATTTTCTCTGTATAACAACATAATGAAATCTAGTTCATTCATTTTCAGATATACTATGTTATACAAAACAGGATTCAGAAGGAAGTCAACTGACTTACTCGTATGGCAAGCCATTTTGTCGAGCCTGCTTGCGGTCAGCCAGACATAGTCGCCCGTTCGGTGTTGGTGCGTCTGTCTGTCTGTCTGTCTATCTGTCCATCCACCCGTCCATCCATTTTACAGCCATATCTTGAGTTTGGTAGACCCGCGGACCTTCAAAATTCATCACAATATGCCCCACCAAAATGCTAATTGGCTCCCAAAAAACTAGGTCACTTTGACCTACTTTCACGAAAAAGTACCATATATTTAGTTTTCGTCCGCAGCCCCATATCTCCCTTATCATAGGCCCCAGAAAATTCAAACTTCATCAGTGCATGCAACTTATCACTCCAGGGCACCTCCAACAAAACTAGGTCACTGTGACCTACTTTCCCCAAAAAATAACACATATTTAGTTTTTGTCTGCAGCCCCATATCACCCTTATCATAGGCCCCAGAACATTCAAACTTCATCGGTGCATGCACCTTACCACTCCAGATCACCTCCAACAAAACTAGGCTGCTGTGACCTACTTTCACAAAAAGTACCAGATATTTAGTTTTCCTAGGTCAGCCCCATATCTCCCTTCTCATAAGCCCCAGAACATTGAAACTTCATCAGTGCATGCAACTTACCACTCCAGGTCACCTCCAACAAAACTAGGTTGCTGTGGCCTACTTTCTCTAAAAAGTGCCACATATTTAGTTTTCCTCGGCAGCCCCATATCTCCCTTATCATTGGCCCCAGAACATTCAAACTTTATCAGTGCATGCACCTTACCACTCCAGGTCACCTCCAACAAAACTAGGTCAATGTGACCTACTTTCTCGAAAATGTACCACATATTTAGTGTTTTGAGGTCAGCCCCATATCTTTCTTTTCATTGGCCTTAGAACATTTAAACTGTATCAGTGCATGCACCTTACCACTCCAGGTCACCTCCAACAAAACTAGGTCACTGTGACCTACTTTCACTTATCTAGTTTTCGAGGGCAGCCCCATATCTTTCTTTTCATTGGACCCAGAATATTAAGACTTCATCAGTGCTTGTACCTTACCACTCTAGGTCACCCCCAACAAAACTAGGTGGCTGTGACCTACTTTCACGACAAAAGCATTTTCACTACTGTCAAAGTGCTCGACATGCAGGACGCGGCCATCTAGTACTATTTATTAAGGAATGTAGATATCTCATTTATTATATCAGATATCTTATATATTAAGATATCTTATTTATCATATATCTTATATATATAAGATATCTTATATGATAAATAACAATTTTTATATAGTTTATTAGACATCTAATTTGCCAATTAAGATATCTAATAAAACATATAAGATATCTATTATAATATATAAGATATCTTATATCCAATATAAGATATCTGATATAAGATATCTTATAAAGGATATAAGATATATTAAATAGGATATGAGATATCTTATTCAATTTCTCATATAAGATATCATATGTTTTATAAGATATCTTATGTTATATTAGATATCTTTATTGGCATATAAGATATATAATATACTATATAAGATATCTGATATATTAAATTAGATATATGTAAATTTAAATAGGATATCTCATATCCACCATGCGATATCTTATATAGTATAGAAGATATCTTATATGCCTTATAAGATATCTTATTTACTATATTAGATATCTAAAATAGGTATATAAGATATCTTATTTGACCTTTCCATCAGACACAACACAGTAAATAAGATATATGATATAGGATATAAGATATCTTATATAACATATAAGATATCTTATTTAGTTAATCAGATATCTTATATACTATATAAGACATCTTATATAGGATATGGGATATCTTATTTAATTTTACATATAAGATATCATATATAATATATCAGATATCTTATATAGTATATTAGATATCTAATATGCCAATTAAGATATCTAATATAACATATAAGATATCATATATAAAATATAAGATTTCTGATATGAAAAATGAATAAGATATCTCATATCCTATATAAGATATTTTATAACCAATATAAGATATCTTATTTACTTTATCAGATATCCTGGCATATTTGATATCTTATATACTATATAAGATATCTACTATGCATAATAAATAGTCAAATGGCTTGCCATATATTCAAGTCTGTATCCCAGAACACCTTGGCCACTACTATGGCAAGCAGTTTTACTATTTATTATACATAGTAGATATCTTATAGAGCATATTTGATATCTAATATTCCATATCAAATGTAATATATAAGATATCTAATATAACATATAAGTTATCTCTTATATCCTATATAAGATATCTGATATAGGATATAAGATATCTTATATAGGGTATAAGATATAAAGGATATAAAAGATATGAGATATCTTAGATAACTTAAATGATATATAAGATATCTTATATACTATATAAGAAATTGTCTATAGCATATAAGATATCACATATAATATATCAGATATCTGATATATTATGTAAGATATATGTATAACTAAATAAGATATTTCATATCCTATACAAGATATCTTACATCCGTTATAAGATGTCAGATATACTAAATAAGATATCTTATACATTATATAAGATATCTGATATGCTATATCAGATATCTGATGTGGTGCATTGTGTCTTATGGAAAAGTCAAATAATATATCTTATATCTATATTAGATATCTTTTAGGGTAAATTAGATATGTGGCATGTAAGGTATCTTATATATGATATAAGATATCTGATATGGGATACGAGATATCTTTTTTTATTTTACATATAAGATATCTTACATAATATGTCAGATATATGATATATCATGTAAGATATCTTATATGATATATAAGCTATCTTCTATATTATGTAAGATATCTGATATACTCCCTAAGATATCTTAAAATTAAATAAGATATCTCATATCCCATATCAGATATTTTGTATCCTATATCAGATATCTTATATAATTTTATTTAGATATCTGATATAATAAATGAGATATCTATGTTCCGTATTGACTAGTAAAATACTTGTATTAACACTTGTAGACAAGGTTTTTAAAAAAGACCCTTTTCACAGTTAATGCTATATGTAGGTAGGGTAGGTAGGTAGGTAGGGTAGATCAGGGTTGGTAGGTAGATAGATAGGTTGTCTTAAGAAAGAAAGAAAAAAGATAGATAGATAGATAGATAGATAGATAGATAGATAGATAGATAGATAGATAGCAATCCATGAGGTAACAAGGATAAGTCTTCATATGATCAAGATAGATAGATAGATAGATAGATAACAATCCATGAGGTAACAAGGATAAGTCTTCATATGATCAAGATAGATAGATAGATAGATATATAGATTTTCTAAAAAAAAAAAAAAAAAAAAAATCAAGATAGATAGATAGATAGATAGATATATAGATAGATAGATAGATAACAATCCATGAGGTAACAAGGATAAGTCTTCATATGATCAAGGAAAGTATGACACCGCCCACACCCCACAGAGTGCCAAGTATTGTGAGCTAAGAAGAAATGGTCCGGTGTGAGGTTTTACCCATAAGTTTCATTTTACCGGGAAGTGACAAGAATAGTGTTCAAGTTCAACAGAAACACAGCGCATTTGAACTTTTTAAAGGCTTGACAGCTGGAAATCAATAAGGTAACAGTTTTTCACTGTAGAAAGGAAGGTATTTAGATAGTACTCGTTACAGTTTAATAATTAAAATTGACAAAATTCAGAATTAAATTGTGGAACTAAATTGAATTTCGATTGTAACATATTTTCGACAAACCGTATGTAACGAAAGTATACTGCCTAGACTGAGGTTTAAAACATGATAGAATGTAGGGTCCGCTTATACTAGCTAGTATAAACGTCACCCTAGAAAGTATTGGTATCTACATCTTTACAATCCAAGCTGAAGGGTACTAAGTCCAGTGTTCTCTCTTTTCTCTGTTACAGGCAGCAGCATGTAGTAGTAAATGGAGTTAAATCAGATTGGGCCCCCGTTTTGTCAGGTATCCCTCAGGGCACATGCTTGTACCATTGTTGATCTCGTTGTACATTAACGATATAACAAAAAATATTGACTCCGAATTAAGACCTTTTGCTGACGACTGTGTTTGCTATCATGAAATCAGAGATATCGAAGACACGGTGAAACTTCAGGAGGATACAGATTGTTTAGGTTGTTGGGCAAGGAGTTGGGCATGAAATTTCAACCTGTCAAATGTAATATAATGCAAATTACAAGGAATCGGATCAAGAAGATCAATGCTTCCAAAACCTAGAGGGATCGGTCCTCAATAACGTAGAAACTATCTAGTATCTCTGCATAACCATTACCAATTATTAAAAATGGAACAGACATCAGCAATATTTGCACAAAGGCTAATAGGATTCTTGGCTTCCTCAGACGTAATTTGGCAGCATGTCCACAAGACGTTAAAGAGTCAGCATACAAGGGACTGGTACGTCCAGTCCTAGATAATGGTAGTTCAGTTTGGGACCCTCAAAGTATACTTCTTCAAGATGAACTTGAGAAGGTGCAGAAAAGGGCAGCTAGATTTGTAACGGGAAATTACACATATGAAACTGGGAGTATTACTGGCATTCTGGAGAAACTTAAGGTGGAGTCCCTGAAAAAGAGAAGGAAAGATAGTAGACTCGTAATGCTTTACAAAGGTCTGAGGGGTGCAGCCAGTATACCCATAAATGACCTTGTTCCCCCAAGTAGGCGTACCAGGAATCACCGGTCAGCTATATTTTTTTTTTCCTTTCAGCCCAGCACAGAAGAGCAACAGGCCACATATATTGCAGCAGATTCTGTTTGACCTCATCACTCATTCCAGACTGTGATTATAACAGTACATCAAGTCCTGGTATTTATTTAGCCCTATAAATTATTTGCACTTTAAGCAGTATTTGTTTATTTTACTGTGCACAAGGATACAAGACGTTTGAAAACTGTATCTCATTATCAAAACATTACTGGAGTCTGGCATGTGGTAGTAATGATGAATACAGAGATATCTTGAAAAGGTCAATGTGAAAAATCTTCACACTTTCTAGACCATGTAAGCGGCATTGCTTTTTCTGTTATTTTATATACTGAGTCTTGCAGTGTTTTGTCTGTCAATCTACATGTATTCCTGTATTCGTTTAAATGAATAATGAAACTATATTTGGCATTATTTGCTTCCGGCATGTTGAGCTGGTTCAAGTTGAACTTAAACTTGACCATCTCTTTTGTTTTTGGTAATTGTTCACAGTAAACAAAGTACTTGAACATATCATTCACAGCTCAGTGATGGACCATTTTGACAGACACAAGATCATCACAGACAATATACACGGTTTTCATGCCAGGCAATCATGTGAATCTCAGCAAATCACAGTACAGAACATAGAGCTAGCTCAATGTCTTCAAGGGGGCAAGTAGATGTCAATGTCCTCCTCGACTTAAATTTGCAAAGGAATTTGATAAAGTTCCAAATCAATGTCTTCTGCACAAGCTAGACTACAATGGTGTGCGCAAGTCGACACTCTGTTGGATAGTCATTCCTTAACCATAGGACACTGTCCTCCTGGATGGAACAAGATCCTCAGAAGCAGACATACTCTCTGGAGTGCCTCAGAGGATGGTCCTCAGGCCACTACTTTTTCTGGCATTCATTAATGACCTGCCTGAGACTATGAAACAGATGCCAGGTTCTTTGTCAACGATTGTCTCCTTTATAGACATAGCTCAACAGTACAGGACTGATCCCTCATACAACAGGACTTGTCAGCATTGGAGAGATGGGAAACTATCTGGCAAATGCAGTTTCACTCAGGGAAATGCACCGTCATTAGGGTCAACCCAAACAGAGACCAGTAACCAGATCCACTACCACACCCTGGAGGTGGTAGGCAGCAGCAAATATTTGGGAGTTACAGTCAACTGTTTTTACAACTGTTACAGCACTCATCACAACAGCAAAATTCTTTATAACGTCATTTTGATTTGCACGGAATAGCTAAATTGTTCTAAATATGCATTCTTTACAACAGCAAATTCAGTTTAAAGTCCAAATTTTTGGGAACAAATGCCATTGTTATCAAGAGGGTCCACTGTACCATCAGCGAAGACCTCACTTGGAAGAAGCACATCAATGATCATATGGTGAACAAGGCCAAAAAGACACTTGGATTTGTTCAGCAAAACCTGAGTGATTGCTCCGCTCCAGTGAAGTCAGCCGCCTACAATATTATGGTACATCCAAGACTTGAATACTCTTTCATGGTGTGAGACCCCCCACCTTGTCACAGATGTCCACAACCTGGAACAAGTAAGGGACTGACCATTTGATATTCGGGGGGGGGTGGGGGGGGGGCCTGGTATTCTTGATGGAGACACAACATTTTATTTCACTGGCCTCTGGAAACAATTTATTTTTTTTTTCACCTTGTGGGAGCTAATTTATTTTTTTTACAAACTAACTCAAACAGGTTATTTTTTTTTTTAATTTCATAGCTGAACTATCAGATCCTTGTTTACTTGACCTTAATATCCTTTTATTTTACCCACATCAGTATTTTTACACCTTTTTTCTCAGAAAAAGAACATGGTGCTGTCTTTAACCAGGCGAAGGGCATGGCTTAGCTTGCTTTTGCAAACCAGTGCCTGGCGCATGTTACTCTTTTCATCTAAGGAACAGATACAAACATCCCTGTATGAGTTTGGCAAAAAATTAGGCCATAAATTAGGGATATTTTGGCCAAAATTTAGGGCTATTTTGGCAAAGTTTTAGGGCTAACATTAGGCATTTAAGTTTTCTTTTCTATCCCAATATATGCCCCAAAACATGCTTGATTCGTACTTTAGAAAGTTTGAGATAAATAATTACATGATAGAGTCACATTACTCACATGATAGAGTCGCATTATACATGAATGGCAATTAATAAAATGGCTGAAAGTTATGAGCTAAGAAGTTAAGAAAGGGGGTCTGGGGGGCAACGCCCCCCAGAAGCTAAAGCAATTTCCCAATTTCAATAGCAAGTTTAAGACTGGAAACAATAGAGAAAAACTAGGAATGATAAGGGTTTTTATATTAGGACTTTTGCCTTTTACAGTGTTTATTTTGCCATAATGGTTTTGTCTCCCATAAGCTAGTGACTCTTTTGCAATTCAGTTTTAGTGGAAACATTTACTTAGTAATGTGGCAGATCAATAATACATGAATTTGAATGTTGTATAGGATGTTTTTGTAAATGTATGCACATGTGGGCCCGCTGGTGTAAACCAATTGTAGATAATATTAAAATATTGCTATAAATATGGGGGGCGCAGCCCCCCAGAAGCCAGAGACATTATAAAAACTCAATTCCAGTGGAATTATCTGCAGACAATATTTTTTTTGTTGAAATTTTGGGTGGAGACAGGTTATTTTTTTCTCTTACTTTTGAGGCCAGATTATTTTATTGAACCCCCTTATGAGACAGGTTATTTTTTTCTTGCATATCCAAAGACAGGGAATTTTTTTTGATAAATATACCAGGCCCCCCCCCCAGAATATCAAATGGTCGGTCCCTAATGTGCAGACCCACCAGGTTTGTCCACTATAGCTACACAGAATGTACAGCAGGATGGTACAGAGCTTTGGCTGGGAGTGTCTCCAACATAGACGATACATTAACAGGATTACCATATTTGACCTAATTAGCACATATGCCCATATAAGCGCACATCATGGTGATTTCTCAGGCATATTACCGTAAGAGCACATGTTTTTTTTACTGGTTTATCCTTTTGAATGCTTGTTTACAAAAACTGAAAATGGTATAGAATCGTTCTGTTTTCACTTGCAAAGCTTTTCTGTTCTTCTATGACTATAAGCAGCTTGGCCCATTTAACCATTTGTTTTGTTTCCTTTAATATACAATAATTCTTTTAAGTGTGTGCTTATAAGAATGAAAGTTTACTGCAAGTATTTGCCGTCATTTTGAAAAAGTTAAGCACACAGGGCACTCATTAGGTTGATTACCATATATGGGGTAATTTTTCGCGGTTTAGGGTAAAAAACATACACATTAATTTTCGGGATTTTTTATTTTCGTGGTTAGCAACATGTGCGAAAAGTAAAATTGCTTCTTTTTCACTTGAGCCAGTTCGTTCATTAACCTGCGGCTGGCAGCAGGTTAATGGAAGAACTAGCTCAAGTGAAAAGTACCAGAATTTACCAAAGCAAACAGAAACAAAATAAATTGATACTGTGTCTACTGAAAACCTGAAATTATTTTGCAGTTTTAATATTTGTGGTTTCTAAGTGACTGTGAAATACCGTGAAAAATGCAACACCGCGAAAATTATCGCGTATACGGTATGTTTTCCAAGATCCAGCATGGCATCATTGACATCCTGACTTCCTCCAGTTAAATGAACATGGTACCAGAGGATCGCTATGTCTTTGCCAGCTACAGTCCACCAACAATGCATACAAGTCCTCCTTTTATCCTAAGACCATCAGCAACTAAAACCGGCTGCCAACATCATTCTGTCACCAATGTCCAGACTTTTCAGGGATTCAGAAAAGACCTTGCCAACCTGCATCCCACACTCCAGATGTCCAACTAGCTTCCACAGCCATCTGTAAATAGTTTTAACTGGGAACTTAGGTATCTTTATCTGCTTTTATCGGGCATCACAGTTTTACAATACACAGGGTAATCTACAATTTAACGAAGATTCTACCCTCACCTTGGAAGAAGAAAAATAAAAAGAAGAAGAAACAATTTTCTACCAGAGCTCTAGATAAGAGGGCATATTTGGTGATAATTAGGGATATTTTTTGTTAATTCTGCATAAAAACATATGTTGTGACCCCTCATCTGAACCGTCTCGACGAGACGGTTCAGATGAGGGGTCACAACATATGGTTTCGATGAGTAATAAGAAAAATTATCCTTAATTTTCATCAAATACTCCCTCTTATCTGGAGCTCTGTTCTACAGTCTGTTATGGGGATAATCTTTTGTTACAGGTAATTTGATTGGGTGTGATATGGAAGTTGCTCGCATCCAATGAAATGGCACAGTGGGAAATTTGATTTATTAATAGGCCGTTGATCAAGGGTACACAAGGAACAAAGTGGACTTAGTAGTTAGTACCCTTTGCTGGCAAAGGTGTGATATCTTAGATTATCAGTAAATAGCCAAGTGCATTATAAGCCCTCATCATCCATTAAATGAAAAAGCACGAAGAGTTACAAAAGAGAATGATAGGAGGAAGATTCAAATATTGAATAGTATATGCATACAGTGATGAAAATCTTTAACAGTAGATAGACCTATTTTGGATGCCCATTTTGAACTTCCACAGTACTGGTTTTCACTGTGAGTTAAATTTTAAAAGATCTTATTTTTTTATTTGCGAAACAAACATAGTCTAGAGACCTGTTCTAACATGATGCAAACTTTGAACTGAGTGTTGTTTTGCAGCATGACTTGATTCAGACACTGAATAGAAGTTTATATGAGCCGCGACACGACAAAACCAACAATGTGGTTGTGCGCCCAGTGCAGACTCAGATCAGCCTGGGCATCCGCCCAGTCTGATCAGAGTCTTCGCTGTCCGCATGGAGGTAGCTTAGACCCCTAGCTACCCTTTAAGCGCTTAGCGAAGAGTCTTAGCGGACTAGGCGGATGCCCAAGCTGATCTGAGTCTGCGCTGGGCGCACAACCACATTGTTGGTTTTTTCGTGTCGCGGCTCATATAAGGAAATCAACATACTGCGGGATGATTGAATGATCTTTCATGCAGTTTGCTTCTCAAGAGGCCTGTCAGTGGTCCATATATGAACAGGTTTTTAGGATAATAATGAGAAATTTTGTTCTTTGCAGTAGAAAAATGTTGTTTGTTATGACCCCTCATTAGAAGAAGGTCTGGGTGGGGGTACCAACAATCTCTTATCATTACAATTTTAGCCCTTTAAACAGTAACTAATAAAGCCATTTTCACAAAAAAAAAAAAAAAAAAAAAAAAACTAAAAATTTAGTATATTTCAGAATGTATTAATTTAGCTTTATGACCAAAAATTGCTAATTACTAGAAAATAAGGCCTTTAATCGCTAATCACTAAAAAAATTAAGGTCATTAATTTTTAAAATTAAGCCCCATCCCAGCAGGCACATGGCGTCGTAATGACGTCACACTGACGCCGATGCGACGTGATTACGTCACATCGACGTCAGTGTGACGTCTTTTGGACGTCGTGTGTCCGCTGGGATCCAGACTGTCTTAGAACAGCTTCAGTAGGGCAGTTCTGATAAGGGGTGGGTTACTATATATGGTTTAATAGAGGATTAAGAAACAGTTTTCCAGATTTCCATCATTTTATGTATTTTCAGATGGGTAGACATATTTATTTCTGTGGGAGTATAAGAGGAGGAAGGCAGGATGCAGAATTGTATGCCAGACTGATTAAAATTTTGAAAGGCTATGGTACAGTTTTGACAGAGCATGTTGGTGACACAGCCTTTAATGAAGAGGGTATGAAAACTGCACTAAATACTGCGAACAGTGACTGGTTATTGTCAGAAAATTTTACACCAATGTGTTGTTTTGTTGAGGCATGAGACATTGCTAACAGATGTTTGGCTGCTTGCATCATGCATGGGGTCAACTGCCCTTTGATACAATATTTCAGTCTAATATATTGAGTCATCTTTTAGAGTGGGCCTCAGACAGAGAAAGAGGAAGACTGGCTAAATGAGATTAAAAAAATGCAAATTGCCTCACCATGCACATACTACAAGCACATAAGCCACTTGTTTCTCCTTGAGCATGCCCCAGTTCTAAAAGATTGACATCACCTTCAGCTATTCTACCACCCCATGCTGAAGGAATGGCAGACAGCTCAGACCCAGAGTTTGCCCCAGATCAAGAAGGAGGCAGGCTGCCGCTGAAGGGCGCTTGTAGTGAGACAAAAGGCAACTAAAAGGCTTGCATTATTGAGCACTTGGCTACCAGCGCAAGATTTTGACTATTAACTCTAAGACCGTGACATTTCAATAAGTTATGGTTTCTTTTTAAGTAAAATAACTGAAGAGATTTTTTTCTCTTTGGAGCAAGCTCATGTTGAGTTTACAACTAATCAATGTACTAATCAAACTTGCTGATGCAAGTGTTTGTTCTGGTCACTATCACTGAACACAGTTTGCTTCCAATAAATTTAATAGCCTGGAACCAATTTTTTTCAGAGATGAAGAAGCGGACTGATAAGTTCATTCATGACAGAGATATGGAGTGGTTGTCCCAGGCAGACTGTAAGTATGTTGACAGTGAACTCATGGCTGAAGTTTGCCGGGAGCAGTGTAGACCCAGATTTGCAAGGAAAGGTCTAAGCAGGGTCTTGACCCTGTGAGATTCTTCACTGTTTGACCCTGTGAAATGGTTCTAATGAGGAGTCAGAACATACGTTTTTATGGAGAAATATGGAAAATTATCCCTTTATTATCCTGGTTACCCCTTTCTATCTGGAGCACTGGTTTTAGTAAAACTTGAATAATGCATGGAGATGGATGATGGATGAACAAAAATTGTGTTTTACATCTCTTTCAACAGTAATCAATAGTCAGATCAGCCTGCACTCTTGCACAGTCAGCTTGCACTCTGTGCAGTCTGAGCAGTCTTCTCTTTTTGCAAATACATGTACTATCTTTGGATCCTGACAAATCTAGAAAGTGAACTCTCGTCAGTTTTTCTAGTTGTACAGGCTGATTTGAGTGTTTGCAGTATGCACGTGATTTAAAGTCCCAGCTTACACCTGACATCATAATGTTTTACATGGAATGAAAAGAACATTATTGTGGATGGATGGATGACTAACGATTTTACATCCTTTTAACAGTATTTTAGTTATTTGGTGACAATGTGTGGGTTAATGAAAGGCTGTGTGCAGTGAAACCCTGTTTACGATTCAAAAGATTCCTGCCTACAGCAGGGCTCGAACTCAAGACTGCTAGATCAGCAGGCCAGCGCTTAACCTACTGAGCTACCAGGGCACCCATTATCATGGAATTATGATCAAATACTCCTCAATTTAAAAGTGAGAGTGAGTGAACTCAGGTTTCACTTCCCACCAACAACTAGGTCATATGGAGATGGGCCCATGGTTTAAAGTCTCATCCGAAAGACCAGAGAAGCTGGGGATTAATCTTGCAACCCCTGGATTGGTAGTCCAGGGCATTATCAGCTACATTTACACTACAGCCAGTCCTCTCAATTTAAAAATCTCTGTTCTAATTCTATTTTTAGATATCGTTGCTGAAGTGACCCAGGTGTCTATGGGAGTAGGCTATGAAGTAGGAAGAGCTGTTGCCATGGGGAAGAAAATCCTTTGTCTCTACCGGCCACAGCCTGTTAAAAGTATGAAATAGAATTACACATGTATCTACAATGCTGGGGCCAAATTTATAAAACCACTTAAGTGGTTGCTGTGCTGTTGCTAAGGCTGAATTTCTATGAAGGAGATTCCCTACAACTAGGAAATTTGCTCTGGAGGAACAGTCTTTTTCAGACTGTTCCTCCAGAGCAAATTTCATAGTTGAAGGGAATCTCCAACATAGAAATTTAGCCTTAGCAACAGCATAGCAACAACTTAAGTGGTTTTATAAATACGGCCCCTGGATGGTGTGTACATTTTGTCGCACCTGAGACTACAGCCCCACATTTGTCACGTTTTCTGGTGAAATACATCAGTGTAAGATAAGAAGGGGTTACAGGGATAATTTAGGGATGCTTTCCCATATTTCTCGATAGAAACGTAAGTTGTGACCCATCATTAGAATTGTCTCTTCCAGACGGTTCTGATGAGGGGTTGCAACGTATGTTTTCATTGAGAAATAAGAAATTATCTTTGAATATCCTCAACACCCCTCTTATCTGGTGTTCAGAATACTTATAGTGTGCATACCCATCCATGGTTTGAATGCCATGTAAGGGAGCCAGTTTAGTAGTTATTCTTTCTCTGGTATAGTCTGTTTGCTCCAGCATTCCCAATATTTTCTAAGAATTGGTGAGAGGTAGAAGATTTCCAAATTGCTCATTCATACTTTTGATCCTATACATAACAAAATCATAATTTTGTAGAAATGTGAAGCTTTGCATAAAAAAAGTTTCTTTGCAAAAAAGGACCTAAAATATGTCATTTTCACCTCTTGATTACAAGGGAGTAAAACTTGGCTTTTGGAATTTCCGTATTGTCTTACCTATTAGAGCATGTGACCAATGTATGCTATCCCTGGAACAAAATTTGCATAATTACATGTAATTGAAATTTTATTCTGGAATCCATTTTTCAACTTTTTTGTTTCACCCATGTGCTATCAAATTTTGAAACATACACTTTTTATTCGCAAACTATATAGAATTTAAAATGTTTATTACAACGTAGTATCACCTGACCAGTGACACGATGCATTATGCGGGCGGACAGGTGAATACATTTCACTATTTCATTCATATACGTCCACAGCTGTAGTAAACAACGAGTTTACGCTATTGCCTATCAACAATATTTTGGCTGCTCTAACAAGCATACAATTCAGTGAAACTGCTCAGTTTATGCATTACTGTTAATGGAAAATATTTAACCAAAGCACACAAAAATTTGGATTATGTTGTGGCCTCCGTCCGTCCATCTTTCCGTCCTTCCATCTGTCTGTCTGTCCATTCATCTGTTAACCTTTCTTGTCTGCTCCATATCTCCTTAACCCCTTGACAAATTTTTTTGAAACTTGGGTCATATGTTTACCTTATCGGGACAACGTGCAGAATTCATATTTCAACGATGTCTGACAAAGCACCATCAGACGATGTGCAGAGAAAAAGAACCATAACCCTACTTTCAGTTTTGACGAAATGATGTCCCTTTGTATTGTTTGTATAGTGATTTCATATAAGCTTTGTGTCTGCTCCATATCTCGAAAACCGTTTAAGATTTCTTCATGAAAGTTTTTATAAATATAGAGCACCATCAGACAATGTACAGAGAAAAAGAAACATAACCCTGTTCTCAGTTTTGAAGGAATGATGTCCCTTTGTATTTTTCATATGGTGATTTCATATAAGCTTTGTGTCCGCTTCATATCTCGAAACAGTTTAAGATTTCTTCATGAAAATTTGTTTAAATATAAAGCACCATCAGACGATGTGCAGAGAAAAAGAACCATAACCCTACTTACACTTTTAACAAAATTATGCCCCTTTGTATTTTGCGTATTGTAATTTTGTATTAAATTCGTGTCCGCTCTATATCTCCTTAACCCTTTGAAAAATATTTTTGAGTCAAATGTTCACGTTATCGAGGCAACATGCAGAACTCATATTTCAACAATGTTTGACAAAGGTGAAGGTCAAAGTTCAAAAGGTAACATTATTTGTCAGCTCCATATTTCGAAAACCATATAAGATTTCTTCATAAAAGTTTATACAAATATGAAGCATCATCAGACAATGGGCAGAGAAAAAGAACCACACTTCCAGTTTTGACAGAATTATGCACCTTTGTATTTTTAGCTCATCTGGCCCGAAGGGCCATAGTGAGCTATTGTCATACCAATGCGTCCGGCGTGCGTCGTGCGTCGTCAAGAAATTTGTCCGTCAACACCTAAAAACAAATATTCAAACATCTTCTTCTGTAAAACTACTGGTCCCATGGTTCTCAAATTTCACATGGAGCATGACCTGACTCCAGGGTCTCAGAATTGTAAAATTGGGTCAGGTTGAAAATCCAAGATGGCCGCCGTTACTAAAAATAGCAAAAACAACAAAATAAACTTCTTCTCCAGAATCACTGGGTATATTTGTCTGAATTTTGGCATGGAACATCAATGAAACCTTGGTATTCAAAATTGTAAAAATGAAAAAAATCTGTAGCGGAGTTTTGTCACAGTGACCTACTTTCTGTTTGTGTAATTTTGCTCAAATGCCAATGTAAAAAAATGACCTTTTTAAACAACTTCAAACAACTTCTTCTCTAAAACCACTGAGCCCATGGATCTCAAATTTCACGTGGAGCATGACCAGACTGCAGGGTTTCAAAATTGTAAAATTGGGTCAGGTCAAGAATCCAAGATGGCTGCTGTTACTAAAAATAGCAAAAACAACAAAATCAACTTCTTCTCCAGAACCATTTGGTATATTTGGTTGAAAGTTTGCATGGAACATAAGTGGGACCTTGGTATTAAAAATTATAAAAATAAAAAAAATCTATAGCGGAATTAGGTCACAGTGACCTACTTAGCGTTTACATGACCGATTTTGCTCAAATGTCAATATCTAAAGAAAATGCAACCAATTCTGACCAGATTTGGTCAGAAATGGTTCTTGAATGGAATTATTTCAATTTTGTGCCAGTTGACTATCCAAGATGGCCACCATGGGGCCGTTACTAAAAATAGCACAAACATAAAAATGACAATTACTCAAAATCCTTGAATGGAATTGGACCAATTTTGTGTCAGAATGTTCCTTGCATGAAGCCGTTTCGATTAATTGCAATTTGGCATTCCAAGATGGCCGCCATCTTGGCCACCATGGGGGCCGTTACTAAAAATAGCACAAACATAAAAATGACAATTACTCAAGAACCCTTGAATGGAATTGGACCAATTTTGTGTCAGAATGTTCCTTACATGAAGCGGTTTCGATTAATTGCAATTTGGCATTCCAAGATGGCCGCCATCTGGTGTTACTAAAAATAGCACAAACATAAAAATGACAATTACTGAAGAACCCTTGAATGGAATTGGACCAATTTTGTGTCAGAATGTTCCTTGCATGAAGTCGTTTCGATTAATTGCAATTTGGCATTCCAAGATGGCCTCCATCTGCCGTTACTAAAAATAGCACAAAACATGAAAATGACAATATCTCAGTAACCGCTGAATGGATTTTGACGAAATTTGTGTCAAAATGATTCTTGCATAGAGATGTTTCAAAAATGTCTAACTGTAGACCAGTCACAATGGCCTCTGTTACTGAAAATAGAAAAATGTGAAAATTAGAAAATCTGAATGGAATTGGATTAATATTGTGTCAGAATGGTCCTTTCATTAAGCTTTTTCCATTTTTTGCATTTTGGCATTCCAAGATGGCCGCCATCAGCCGTTACTAAAAGTAGCACAAAACATGAAAATGACAATATCTCAGTAACCGCTGAATGGATTTTGACGAAATTTACGTCAAAATGATTCTTGCATTGAGATGTTTCAAAAATATCTAACTGTAGACTAGTAGTATTGGCCTCTGTTACATAAAATAGAAAAATGTGAAAATTAGAAAATCTCAATGGAATTGGACCAAATTTGTGTCAAAATGGTCCTTGCATGAAGGCTTTTCGATTTTTTGCATTTTAGCAATCCAAGATGGCCGCCATCTGCAGTTACTAAAAATAGCACAAAAAAAGAAACTGGCAATATCTCAGTAACCCCTGAATGGATTTTGATGAAATTTGTGGCAAAATGATTCTTGCATTGAGGTGTTTCAAAAGTAAATATATAAAGACCAGGCAAGTTGCCCTCTGTTACTAAAAGTAGCAAAATGTGAAAATGAGAAATTCTCAGTGGAATTGGACCAATTTTGTATCAGAATGGTCCCGTTGCACAATAGCCAGGTGAGCGATATCTGGCCCATTTGGGCCTCTTGTTCATATAGTAATTTCAGATTAGCTTTGTGTTGCTCCATATCTTGAAAACCGTTTGAGATTTCATCATGAAAGTTTGTACAAATATCAGATGATATGCAGAAAAAAAAGAACCATAACCCTACTTGCAGTTCTCATTGAATTATGTCCCTTTGTAATTTTTGTCTAGGAATTTCATATTACTGTAGCTTCGTTTGTTTTGTAGTTTTATATTTGCCTTATTATTGAAGATTTAAGCTACTGACAAAGTTCAGTCATCTCTTGTTTTCTTTCAAACTTAAGCCCCAATGGGCGTATATTGCCCCGCTCAGCGGAGCTCTTGTTCGTATTCTGATATATATATTCATATGAATCATTTGGACATTAGAACATTTAGTGGAACTTTCATCGTTTTTGAGAAAATAAGCAAAACCCTGTTTGCACTTGGGAGCAAACGCACTATACGTGAGTTCATTGTCCAAAGAGGCTGCTTTACAGTAACAATTTATCTCCTTCTGGAAGGATATTGTAGCCCTATATGAAGAGAATGGAAAATACTTTCATGTCAGAGTTACCTTTGCTGGAGGTGGCTCTGTCCTCTTTAGTTTTAGATATTGCAAATTCTTTTAGATACTTACAATTTTCCAGAAAGCAACATTTGATTCTGAGATACTTGGTGCAATTAACGTCCATTACATTTTTGCTACTGTTAGTTAGCTTGATGAGCTTTGCTTTTGGAAATTCTATTAGTAATATTTAAACTTGACCCATATGCATTAATACATAAATTAATTTGGTTTTAATTTTGCAAATATGAAACTAAATGTATTAGTATTTAATACATCAATCTTGTTTTATTTTTTATGTTTGTTACCTATTACAGCTATGTCGTCACTGATTGGGGGAGCACACAATGGCGACAATATTATTGTGAAAGAATACTCTGAACCTGATGCTGATAACATCTTTAAAGAATTTTTCCAGTGACAAACTTTTAAGGAAGTTTTCCAGTGAAGAAGTTCACCAACAAAGAACATTTTAAAATGGGCCTGTGTCCATGAAAATAAATGCCAGTCACACTGGCTGCAAGTGGGGCATCTTTATTCAGAAGTCCAAATGAGAGGGAGTATTTGGTGATAATTAAGGGTAATTATTGTTAATTCTCCATAAATCATGTGTTGTAACCCCTGATTACAATCATTTTGCCAAGACAGTTCTTATGAGGGGTCACAACATTTCTTTTTTATGGAGGAATAAGGAAAACTATCTTGGAATTGTCACCAAATGCTCCTCTTATCTGGTCCTCTGTTAATTGATTGTCCTAATGCTAGCCCAAACAAATGGGGCCTTATACTGTTTAATACCCTTTTTGCCTTCACTTTTCACAGATGTTATTGTAGTGAAGCAGAACACAATGTCAGGAGTCTCATGACTATTCTAATGCTGTTCCAGTTGGCTAAGGGTTCCAGTTTCTAACTCAGAATCTTGATGGCGCTGGCCGGGTTTGAACCCTCACGGATGCGGCGAATCTTGAGGTAGTGGGTTGATTAAGGCCCAAGTTGTGATCCTTCTCTAGCCTGTGAATTATTGTATCCCTATTATCATCTTTTCCATTCCACAAGTGGACCAGAATGACTAAAATATTGTTGAAAAGGTGATACATGTTTAATTCCTAAATCCATCCATTTCTCAAAATTTTCTCAGGTGCAAAACTCTGGTGCAAATTTTAGTACATATCATTTAATGTATGTGTGAAAAGAGATCTGAAGCAGTTGCTGTGGTAGATGGTGGTGCATGGGTTCTATGTTATGATATTTTGTGGTGTCAGCAGAGCCCTAGATAAGAGGGAGTACCGGTATTTGGTGATAATAAGGGATAATTTTTGTTAATTCTGGATAAAAACATATGTTGTGACCCCTCATCTGAACTGTCTCGTCGAGACGGTTCAGATGAGGGGTCACAACATATGGTTTCAATTGAGAAATAAAGAAAATTGTCCCTCAATTATCATCAAATACCCCACTTATCTAGAGCTCTGGTGTCAGACTGGTTGACTCAGCTGCTTTAGTTTATACAGCTTCAACTTCTACTGCCAATGTCAGTTTATACTTCTGTCGAGGCTGGTCCATTATCATTCCAAATATATAACTGTCATAAACATTATCTTAAGAACTGGACCTATAACTGTTTGGTTAATCATAGAAATAGGGCCGGCAGCAATACATTCTAATGCACTTATGTATGTAACGCAACGTCTGATTGGATAACGTCAAAAATTTGCGACAGTATATCCTGCAGTATACTGTAGCAAACCCGACGTCATTACTTAAGGTCGCTTCTCATTGGTTGATGTCTGGTTTTACGTTGCTGAAAGCTTTTGCTATGGACGCAAAGTAGCAAACTTGTAGAGGTGAAAATGTAAGAGGTGTATTAGAATGGGGATAACTGTATTGAAAACTGTCATTTGGGGAGGTGAACTGTTGGTTTTATGGCTGCAAATTGCATTTTACGGCTCTGCTGGACGATTTACCTCTCCAAATGACAATTTTGAGTACAGTTATCCCCCAATTATACTTATTTATTGCACATAAACTATCAGAATATGTATTGTGATTCATGTTTGGTTAATGTCAAGTTAATTGAACGTTTAAATTATGATGTGCTTGACATAGCCATACCGTAGAAGATATTTGAGGTATCAAGATTAACCCATTACAGCCGAGCATCCTGGTAAATAGTTTAGACTCAGATCAGATGTCGCAGAATGAGGCGGACCTGGTCATAGCCTTCACTGTTTGCATTAAATATAAAAATTTCTGGGAAAAAATAAAATTGTGATAATAGTCATTTTCAGATGCTGTTATATTGAAAATGGACTTTTTCACACTTTGTGATAGAATGCTGGATATTACCATATTTATTCAGTTATAAGATAGAGGTTTTTTCCTTCCAAAATAATCCCAAAAATCTAGATCTGTCTATCAAGACAGATCTAGATTTTTGGGATTGTTTTGTGTATCAAGACAGATCTAGATTTTTGGGATTGTTTTGTCTATCAAGACAGATCTAGATTTTTGGGATTGTTTTGTGTATCAAGACAGATCTAGATTTTTGGGATTGTTTTGTCTATCAAGACAGATCTAGATTTTTGGGATTGTTTTGTCTATCAAGACAGATCTAGATTTTTGGGATTGTTTTGTGTATCAAGACAGATGTAGATTTTTGGGTTTGTTTTGTGTATCAAGACAGATCTAGATTTTTGGGATTGTTTTGTGTATCAAGACAGATCTAGATTTTTGGGATTGTTTTGTGTATCAAGACAGATGTAGATTTTTGGGATTGTTTTGTGTATCAAGACAGATCTAGATTTTTGGGATTGTTTTGTGTATCAAGACAGATGTAGATTTTTGGGATTGTTTTGTGTATCAAGACAGATCTAGATTTTTGGGATTATTTTGTCTTATTAAGACAGATCTAGATTTTTGGGATTGTTTTGTCTATCAAGACAGATCTAGATTTTTGGGGTTGTTTTGTCTATCAAGACAGATCTAGATTTTTGGGATTGTTTTGGAATTGGGAACCCCATCTACTGGCTGAATTACTCGACTGATTTACATGGGGCACTTTTTTAAAGAGAAAGCCTGATCTTATAGCTGAATACTGCTGGAATAGTAAAGTTTGGGAAAAGCTTTTCAATCCAAAGCTTTGCACATTTCTTGCATAACTTTTCAAAACAGAATGTTTGTTTAATACTGCATTTGACAATCCGTACTGTTTACATACGTTGCTTGCAACGAAAACATTTGTTAACTACCTTATTCAGCCTTGTGATGCCTAAAAGTATTCCTGTGTTTTTCTCTCCAGACGCCTGGCTGCCTATGATAGATTCTCTTTCTTAAATACCTTTGATTTGCAACATTTAACTTTGAATGTAGCACTTGCTGAAATGCAAAATTTTAGTCTTTGTATCTTCAATGTTTGTACAGTCAACTCTCTTGTAATATAACGGCATTCATTACAACAGCAAAATTCTTTACAACGTCATTTTGATATGCACTAAATGACTTTATTGTTCAAAGATGTATTCTTTATGACAGCAAATTCAGTTAACGTCAAAATGTTTTGGAACAAATGGTGTCATTGAAAAGGGGGTCCACTGTATTATCAATCTGATGACACTTCTGTGTGACCATTGACTATGTATATTTAGCTCTAGAGCTGGATAAGGGGTATAGTACAGAATTTTCAAGCACCAGTCAAACCCATAGAAAACTTGGTTTGGTATGCAAAAATACTTAATCAGCCTCTACATTTGAGCCACGACATGACAAAACCAACAAATAGGCATGTGTACCCAGCACAGACTCTGATCAGCTTGGGCATCCACCCAGTCTGATCGGAGTCATCTTTGTTGGCATGGAGGTAGCTTAGACACTTAGCTACCTTTTAAGCAGACAGTGAAGACACTGGTCAGCCTGGGCCGAGCTGAGTCTTTGTGTGGCACACATGCGATTTTGTTGGTTTTGTAGTGTTGTGGCTCCTTTGATCCTCACCAGTCATGATCAACACCACTCCACTTTCAGATCAATATTAAATGCTGCATGCCTTTCAAACACTGGGATAGAATGGTGCCTTTTAAAGTTATTCTGAAAAAAAAAATAGCTGCAGTGACCAGGCTGTTAGTTTGTATATGCCTTAAGACAAATTTTTTTTTTGCTTCCCTTGTCAATGGATCAATTTTTAAAGGAAGGAATTTTCTCCCATAGAAGCAGATTCTTTCCTTTAAGAGTAGAATTCATTCTTGTAAGGTATGTTTGTCCATAAAAGCAAACATGAAGGCACCAAAATTGTACCCCAATCATGCAAAAATGGTGGTAAAATTGGGGTGTACCCATACATTTCTCACTACATACTTGTAACTTGACTTTTTGTAAAGGTTTTATGAGGATTTTATTAGGGTTTTAGCAATCTCATCTGTTAAGATTTTTATTTGCTATTATTCTTTTATGATTAAAGATAATGACGGAATCCTCCTTGTTGATGTTTTGTGTTTCCTTTATTTTGATGTTTGGACAGAATTGGCTGTTCAAGCCGTAAACCCAGATCAGCATCTCCTATAGGAGACGTGACAGACTGCTGTTCCCTCTGATGGTAGGAGCTAACAAGAGGCCCAAATGAGCATGGTATGTCTATGTGGTAATTAAACAAACTGTTCTCCAAATGGTTGGGGAACATAGTGTTTTTCACCGCTGGTTAACTATGTACAAGAAAAGTTAGAAAACGAAAAAGAGCTGTTGCAAAACAAAAAAAAGAGTCATAGTTCCCAAACAATCAGGTGATTGTGGCTAAACAAAATTTGTTTAGCCACAATGACCAGGTCTTTTGGGAACTATGACTCTATTTTCATTTTGTAACAGCTCTTTTTCGTTTTGTAACAGCCTTGTAAACATAGTTAACGAGGTGTGATTTTTTGGTGTTGATCCTGTTTGTGTTGGCACCCCTGCTAGCTCATTGTCTGCACCATATCTCTAAAAAGGAATGATGGATTGTGACCAAATTTGCAGGAAGACATCATCAGGAGAGGGGAGAGTTATTACGTTTGGTGATCCCTCCCCCCCTTCCCCCCCCCCCCCCCCCCAAAAAAAAAAATAATCCTAGAAAAGCATGTCTTCATCATATTTCTTTAAGGGATGCTGGATTTTAATCAAATCTTCACAAACATAGTATTGGGAGAAGCTGCAGAGTTGATTAGGTTTTGATGACCTTGACCCCATTTACAAGGTCACAACGTCATATATGTTTGAAAAATTGGCTTTTCTGCACCCTGACTCCTGGATAAACCTTTGGATTCTTACCCAACCAGCATGGAATCATCAACAGGAGAATGTGCAGAGCTGATTAGGTTTTGGTGACCTTGATCCCTTTTCCAGGTCACAGGATTTCCTAGTATGTTAAAAAGTGGCTTGTCTACACTATTTCCAGAAACAGATATTGGATTCATGAATCATCAGCAGTAGAAGGTGCAGAGTTGAATAGGTTCCGGTGTACTTGACCCCATTTTCAAGGTCACAGGAGATACCTTGCTATTATCAGCAGACACTTTGGGGCACCCTTTTACTATATATAGCCTATTTTAGATACCCATAATTCGTCTATTGATATCCAGTATTTCATTTTGTGATATCACAAAATAATTATGGATATCCCAAATTAGTTCTGGTTATACATTCAATTTATATGGGGTGCCCTTTTGCGGAATATCCATTATGTTTTGGATATCAAATATTATTCGGCACCTCTTGTCCCTATGGTATATATCCACTGATTCCACTCTGTCATAAGAACAATACTTGCTGTAACTACACTCTAATGTACTTTTAAAAGCATGATGGTGGATTGAGGATTGAGACTGGTACTGATGGATCGAGCTCTGTCAACAGTCAACAGTTTTTTTTTTGTCTGAAGAGATCTGTAGCTTCAATATCCATTATTCAATTTATGGATATCCAAAATTCAATTTTCGAATATCAAATATTTATCTGATTTAAGGATATCTATTTCCATTTTTTATAAAGGTAACTTTTGTGGATTTCTGGTGTGTTGCTTTCCTGGCTGATGTAGCTCTTCCAAAATTCTGTTCTCAAGGGAAAGAGTTTGCTCTTAGGGGAACAAATTCTTTTATTTAAGAGTTGATCCCCATTGAGAATTAAGTGAGCCATAACTACACCTGTCAAGCCAGAGGTCCTGGGTTCGATACCTGGTCCAGCCACACACTTTCTTTTCTCCTTCCACTGATTCAAGAAGGGCAGTTAATTGTCAGTTACTGGCAAAAGTATGTGCACTTAATACTAGTTAACCGCTTAGGAGGTCTAAGCCTGCCCAGGAATAGTGTGGTTAGGGTAACTGACTGTCCCACATTATCATAGCTGTTTACCATGGACGTAAAACAATAAAACAACACAACAACAATTAAGACCAAGTAAGTTAGTTGCTCTTTAATGTCAAGCCAGATGTTACATACATTGTGAAGTACCTATCTCAGTCCCTGAGACAAGTCCCTCAATAAGCAGTCCTGGATTCGATTCCTGCTGCAGGCCGAAATCCATATATATGGGTTACATTAATTGCACACAGCCACCCATTATTACCATACCATCGTCCTGATATGACTATTACTGTCGAAAATGACGTAAAATTGCGAGCCATCTATCCATAAAACAATAAGAAAATTTCAATGTTTCACTTGTCCCTGAGTTTTCACTTGTACCAGCAGTGAGGAGCCCCGGTAGCTCAGTACCTAGGTTAAGTGCTGGCCTGCTGCTCTAGATGTACTGGGTTCGAACCCAACTGCAGGCAGGAATCTTTTCAATGATAAATGGGGTTCCATTGCACACAGCGTTCATTATCATCCACTCATTGTCCTGAATGACTGAAATAATGTCAAAAAGGATGTAAAATGGCAAGTCATTCATCCATCTATGAACCAGCAGTGGGTGGAATTTCAAACTCACATGTATATATCATTGGAACAAGTCAAAGAGCATGATCTATGAAAGCAGGGCATAAAGAAGCTATTCCTGAGTATCATTTTTCGTCCATTCTACCCCACCCCACGTAAAGTACCCCTAAAACTCGCAGGACTGACGAAAGAAGTATTGATCGGTCATACTAAATCCCGCAAGGTTAGGTATGAGGTTTTACCCACAGCCTCTTTTTGCCGGGAACTGTTAAAACAAAGGTTCAACAAAATACAACAATTTTGAACTATTTAAAGAGCTGACAGCGTGAAACAGTTACGCTAACACGTTTGTATTGGAAACAGAAAGGTATCTAGATGGAACGATTTACAATTCTTTACTTTGTATTGAAAAATTTACGATTAACATTTGGAACTCGATTAAATTTCGATTGTAACATATTTTCGATAAATCTACTGTAGAGACTCTAACAGGAATTAGAAACAGCGACTATGGCTAAAAATAGACTAATGGTGATATAGTTTGACCTTCACATTAACTAAGAATAGAAAGAAATCCCTTTATTCAAAGCAGTTATAAAAATATGTTCCCTTAGTTACCTGTATAAACAAAGTAAACATGAAAATACTATAATATGAAAACAAAGCAATTTCCTCAATGAAATTTATAGCCTCTAACCTATAGTCTGTTTTACTCAATTCCGGTCTGTCGGTTACTTCATGCATTTTTTTTAGTTATTTCCATCACATGTTACGTTTGAAACAGACTATACTTGTTACTACTAGGTTGTGACCCCACCTTCCATTCATAAAATCAGCTGCAAAACAGTCAGAAAACAAGTGCACTGCGCTTCTTCGCGCCAGCCTGAATTGTTCAGAATCTTTAGGAAATGCTTTCAATACAGTAAATTGCACATGGCAGTGACCTTGGAATGCATTGGAACTTATCATGACAAAATTTAAATTTTCAAACTCGCAGAATTCAAGCGTAATATTTATCTGGCACTTACCTGCAGATACTCCCGCTAGATATAAAATAGTCTAAATCAGAAAATCCATTAAAAAATCATGCAAAACAAGATATTTAGCTGCACTTCCGGTTCGCATTGTTTATTTCATTTTTTCTTTGTGACCTCTGTGACCGAAAGAGCGCCTCTAGCGGCAATAAGAAGTTACTATCTATTGTGATGGTGAGTAAAAGAGGTCAAAGTCTATACCTGTGTGAATATACTTGAGGGTTTTACCAAGAAGATCTACCAGTGTGGATCTACGGCCTGATGGCTTTGATACAGAATACAGAAAGTATCAAAATCATAAATGTATTAAAAAATTATAAGCCAGAACTTGTAAACCATAGAAACGTTGACAAATCTGAAATATTTAGACGCACAGACATGGCCCGCTTGATATAGAGGTGTGGTCAGGTGCTAGTAGTAAGCATCACATTATGCACTAGTCATTTGCAACTACGGCACCTATAGGGCCGGAGAATAGTGGGGATCTTTCTACCTATAAAGCTACACCCTCTCTCTAGGATTATGAGCAGGTGTACAGTTTTTATGTACAGGTTTTGCAGAATGAACCTCCTTGCAGCCATGTAACTGCAGAAGGGATCTTTACCTGCACAGGGGGTGTCACCTCCCTGCACAGGGGACCTTCAGTTAACATCCTGATCCGAAGGATGGCACACCTTTTTAATGTCATCCCTGCAAATGACATTAATGAAGCGTGTTCCTACACTGAAAATCTAACATCGCTACCGGCTTTCGAACTTGGGACCATTAGCATCAGAGGCAAGACCGCTCACCGCTGAGCTACCACACTTCCACCAAGCTGCCATGCTTCCACTTAGCTACCATTCTTCCACACCCATATTACTTTTGACTTTTCTCTTTGCAAAGCCTTGGTGCATGCCCAGCACTGTGGAGACATGCAGTTATATGTTCAAATCCCTGCTAAAAGCCCCGCTCAAGTCCTGGCAGGTAAACATGAAATTATCCCCCCCCCCCCCCCCCCCCCAGTTTGGGCATGATCAGACTCCCCACAAGTTAACAGCAGTGCCGGGGAGGTGCTGTGGTCAAAATATGGCACTAAAGCCCCATTATCCCCGGCCCCATGGGGCCGTTCTTTCAAATGGCTGGTGCATTATTTATAATCAGAATAAACGCCCGCCATGTCTATGCATCTGATGGAAAGGATGTTATTGGGTGCAATGTGTCCCCAGTTGAAACTGCCCAAATGCAGGAGGCTATTCAGGCTAAGGTAGTGATATCATATCTATGTATCTGAGGGACTGGTCAGTGAAATTGAGTCAGGTAACTGAAAGCCTGACTATTTTTTAGACGTGGCCACCAATTCAGATTTTTTTTCTTATTTCTCAACAAAATCAAAAGTTGTGACCCCTCATTAGAAACGTCTCGGCGAGACGGTTCTAATGACGGGTCACAACTTACGTTTTTGTTGAGAAATATGGGGAATTATACCTAAATTATCCCTGTCACTCCTTCTTATCTGAAGCATTGAGTAAACTGCATGTCCACACATGCTATAAGGCAACTTTTCCCATAGAACGGCTTAGGTACATGAGTTCAATTCATTTTTGATCAGTATTAGCCTTGATAAATTTTTGATCAGTAGTAGACCTACTGCAGAATATTGCACTGTAAATTTTCTGGCTGTTTCAGAAAGACCATTCTGACAACATGTGTAAAACCATTGTGCCCAGAATGATTCAAAGACTGTCTACTGCTGAATCACATTAGAGCATGGATCCTGCATACTGTTATGACATGGCATTATAATTCTTGTTATCATGTGCTTTTGTTTCAAGAGACTGTGTATTTTCAGATGATTAGACATATCTATTTCTGTGGTAGTATAAGAGGTGGTGGACAGGATGCAGAATTATATGCCAGACTGGTCAAAGTTCTGAAAGGCTACGGCACAGTTTTCACTGAGCATATTTTTCTTCGTGACAAACCCCCAACTGAAGAAGGTATTGTAATAAGAGGAGACTGCTCTAGTTGGCATAAAAGTTACGCTCTCTCAAGTGTTGTCATATTCTCATTTTCTGTCGAATTTTCTAATTTTTCTTGAGCTAGCTTCCACTGAACTACCACTGTTTTTATAAGGGAGGAGAAGAAAAATCATGACTTGCTGCAAATAAAGATTTTGTTATGGCATCTGTTTACACAATATCAGCAAAAGTAATTGAGAAACACCCTGTTCCAACAGGCCCCATGTTCCTACTAGCCCCAGATAAGGAGCAGTCTGATCAGGGTCTGCATTAATTGCCATTCCACCAGAAACTTGCACCCATCACCACTTACCTTGTTTTCAGTTAGCATGATATTACATCAAATGAGCCGCGACACGAGAAAACCAACTAAGTGGTTATTCGTCCAGCACAGACTCAGACCAGCCTGGGCATCCACCCAGTCTGATCAGACACTTCGCTAAGCACTTAAAGGATAGCTAAGGGTCTAAGCTATTCTTTAAGGGCTTAGCAAAGAGTCTGATCAGATTGGGCAGATGCCCAGGCTGGTCTGAGTCTGTGCTGGGCGTATAACCACTTTGTTGATTTTCTCGTGTTGTGGCTCAAATGCATTGTAGCCTTAAAGCACCTTCAGCAGTTTCTGTTTATATTAAAATACTGATGTTACCGACATTGTCTGATGGCTTTTTCATATGGAGAAAAATAACCCAAAGTTATTTATGTGCTCACTTTTGTTAAGGGTACACATCTTCACAGTATCCAAACTCACTGTACCATCTCTTCCGGTTTTTATAGCGTTGAATCGAGAGTACAAAATTCGCTTGTAAGCAGTAGTCGGAAATCATTATGTTTTGAGATTTTATCTGGAATCTGCTGCGTCATTTATAGTTATTCAGCTTCGAAAATGCAAAGAGGTAAGTTTAATATAATTTGCTCTTCGGTCTTTTACTTTTTTACCCTGTACAATGAAAACCTCATGGGCGTCACAGAAATTTTATTCCGAACAGCTTAATTCAACACAAGTTTGTGTTGTGCAAAACCTAGCTATCATCCTATTATCAAAACTAACAAACTGTAGATTGATAACGCCTTCCGTTTATCTGAAAGATTTTTTATAAAACATGTAAAAAAGGCTCAAAATGGTTTTAGAATCATGCCAAGGGCGATTTGAATACTGTACCAATTACTATCCACCCATACACAACATTGTACAGGGCAATAAAGTAAAAGACCAAATACCGGTAGCAAATTATATTAAACTTACCTCTTTACATTGTCAAAGCTGAATAAATATAAATGATGCAGCAGGTTCCGGATAAAATCTCAATACATAATGATTTCCGACTACTGGTTATAAGCAAATGTTTGTACTCTCAATTCAACGCTATGAAAACCGGAAGAGATGGTACAGTCGGTTCGAATACTGTGATCTGTTGCAGCTACCTTTTTTAGACTCCTAACTCAAAATACATGTACAGTGCAAATGAACCGTATTAAAGGGGTCACCTGTTTCAAGCAGCCCCTTTGGTGACTCATAAAGACAGGTTTGAGTAGTTGTAAAGCAGTGCATTATGGGATCTTTATCTAGAGCCATGAGAGCATTTCTAAAGGAATTATTGAGCAGGACAATTGTAAGTTGAAAAAAAGTTGTTGTTTTTTTCCAGAAAGGAAGAAGCGAACAGATAAGTTTGTTCATGATGAAGACATCGAATGGTTGTCCCAAGCAGACTGTAAGTACCATATTAATCCTATTAAACGCCCTGGGGGTGTTGCATTTTATGAAAGTGAGACGTATTTAAAGCCTAAAGTGTAGTTAGTCAGCCACTGCCCAATACCTCTGATAAACAGCATTAAGGTGAATGGGTATACTTACAGGGGAAGCAACTACTGTTTGCCTCCTTTTCTGTAGGGGTCGACTCTTAGAGGAAAGAGTTTAGGAGCAAATTCTTTCCTTAAAGAGTAGACTCCATTTCAAAGAGCCACCTTATCCAGCAAAGCAAACAGAAATTCATGCAGCATAATATTACATCATTTTTTGGAAAACAGGCAGGGGATGTTTATTAGAGCAGGAACATTTATTAGGATATATATGGTAGTTGAATTTTCAAGCAGCATAGCTCCAGATGAGGTGGCTCATTTCTGAGCCATCTCTTCTGGATCTAAACTATTTGCCCTCTGGTCTTTGAATTCAAATATGATATAGCTTAGACAAAACAATTTTTGAAATTTTGTACATCTGCTTTTTTGGCTCTTTGAGAGCTAGGATAATTTTCCTTCAAAAGTTCAAGTTCGGTCACAAATAGTATAAAATATATTGCAAAAGTTCTTAATACATGTACTTTAGTAAAATCACAGACTTACTGAGGGACATTCTACTTGGGCAATTTTATTTGTGGGACTATGTCACATGCGGATTTGTGGTTGCATGGATGTTATACACTATCAGGTGACTTTTGAGTGACATTCTGAATGTGGCTCCGAATTATCGGTTTCCTCTGGCTTGGGCAGGAGCTGTTTTCTTTATGCAAGCATTTATTTTGTTTAAATACTGTATCTATACCATAGTCCAAATAAGAAATCCACAAATTTCATAACTTGATCTCCAGTTGATTGCATTGTTAAACAGTTTGTAGTCTAATTGCTCTGTTAACTGGCAATCCATATGGACTTAACATAATAGTTTGCTCACATAATGAGCTAATTTGGAGAAAACATTGAGAGTATTTGGCTATCTTTACTGCATAAAAGATGCATACTACAGCTTATCTCTCCTTCTGCATACCTGTTTACAGAGAATTAATGGAAAATTATCTCGTAATCTCCTATTTAAAATTCTGCTGGAGTTTGAATTTTATTTTCAGATATTGTTGCTGAAGTGACACAGGTGTCTATGGGAGTAGGCTATGAAATAGGAAGAGCTGTTGCCATGGGGAAGAAAATCCTTTGTCTTTACAGGCCACATCCTGACAAAAGTAATTATAGACACATTTTAATTAAGAATTGAAATTTGATTTTTCAGGCTTCATTGTGTGATGAAGCCAGTGGGCGGAGCTAAAATTCAATGAAGCGGGAAGTGCTTCTTATATAGAATTTTAGCAACAACCACTGTCTTCTTCAAACGAGGAAAGCTGAAAAGTCAAATTTTTATTCTTATATTTATACTTTATTTTCAGACATTTTTATGCTTTTTCGTGGTAATTTAGTGTAGAAAAATAAGTCATGACGTGTTTAGCCATTTAGGCAAACAGCTGTCGCCAGGAAGTTGCATCTGTTGGAAGTTATATGGACCAGTCAAGATGTTCTTTTAGCTTAGACGTCACTTTATGACAATTCACATGATCAATTGTTGTTCATTGGCATATGAAGCTAGTTGCTTTTAAAGGTTTACTTATGGGGAGTCGTGGCAAGTGTAAATATTTTAATCTAAACAGTTTTTTTTCTTACAAGAAAATCTCAGTATTGATAGCATGGTTGATGTTTTGTCATCTTGCCAGAGATGATAGCTCAAGTGTATCACAATTTCAGAGTGGCAGATAAATGAGCCATGACACAACAAAAGCAACAAAGTGGCATGTGCACCCAGCAAAGACTCAGATCAGCCTTGGCATCCCCCAAGTCAGATCAGAGTCTTTGCTGTCCGCATTAAGCTACCTCAGACTCTTAGCTACCCTTTGAGCTCACAGCGAAGACTTTAATCAGACTGGGCATATGCCCAGGATGATCCGAGTCTTTGTGTGGCACACATACTGCTTTGTTGGGTTTATTGTGTCACGGCTCAAATCATGATGTATGCTGTATAGATGATCCTGCAGAGTTCAGGTTGCCATTTTTCTGAAGAACACTCTTTTAAGAGAATTCAGAGTACTGGTAGCCTGGTGAGTTATGCACTGAGTCAACGGACCGGGTTTGAATCCCCCACTGGAGATGAAATTCTTTCCAACCGAAAACAGGGTACCAATACATTCCTTTCGTATCTCTTCTTTCATCAGTTAAGGTATGACTGAAATATTGTTGAAAGGGCCATAAAACTACAAGTTGTTTACCCATCAGTTCTCAGATTAGTATTTGTTTCCCTCTAGGTGACATTCAGAGTTTGTGGGTTCAAGTCTTGCGTCTATGTTATTTTATCACAATCATAATAGATGTAAAATGACTAAAATAATATTGACAGGGACATAAAAACCCAAATGATCTGTCTTCTGAAACAGTCCAAACACATGTATTTGTAAAGTACTTTTTTTTTAGCTCACCTGAGCCGAAGGCTCAAAGGTGAGCTTATAGTATAGGCAGGCCTCCATAGTCCGTCCGTCGTCCATCCGTCCACCATTTAAAAAGGTCTTCTTTTCCGAAACCACTGGGCTGATCAAAGCCAAATTTTATATGGAGCCTCCATGGGTTGGGGGAAGGAAAGTTTGTTCGGGGTATCTGGGTCACATGACCAAGATGGCTGCCACGCCCATATATGGTAAAAACCCTTCAAAAATCGTCTTCTCCAGAACCAAAAAGCCTGTGACCTTGAAACTTGGTATATAGCATCGGGCATGCTGGCCCATCATAGTTTGTACAAATGATGACCTTGCGATGACCTTGACCTAATTTATGACATGGTCAACTTTGGTACGTTAGGCTTTTATATGGGAAAACGCTTAAACAGTGGATTTCTTAGAAACTATTTAAGTCTTAGGTACAATACTTGGTATACGTGGTCAACTAAATGAACAAATGAAGATATTATGTCACGAAAGGTCAAGGTCATTCGGTCCGTCCATCCGTCATCAAGATTTTCAAACATCTTCTCCTCTGAAACCACTGGGCCCATTAAAGCCAAATTTCATATGGAGTGTTAGTGGGATGGGGGAACGAAAGTTTATACGCGGGGTCTGGGTCACATGACCAAGATGGCCGCCATGTCCATATATGGTAAAAATCCTTCAAAAATCTTCTTCTCCAGAACCAAAAGGCCTATGACCTTGAAACTTGGTATGTAGCATCGAGCATGTGGGCTCATCATAGTTTGTACAAATAATGACCTTGACCTAATTTATGACATGGTCAACTTTGGTACGTTGGGCTTTTATATGGGAAAACGCTTAAACAGTGAATTTCTCGGAAACTATTTAAGTCTAAGGTACAATATTTGGTATTTATGGTCCACTAAATGAACAGATGAAGATATTATGTCACTGAAGGTCAAGGTCATCCTGTCAGCCCGTCCATCCGTCGTCAAGATTTTCAAACATCTTCTCCTCAGAAACCACTGGGCCAATTGCAGCCAAATTTCATATGGAGTCTCAGTGGGATGGGGGAATGAAAGTTTGTACGCGGGGTCTGGGTCACATGACCAAGACGACCGCCATGCCCATATATGGTGAAAACCCCTCAAAAATCTTCTTCTCCAGAACCAAAAGGCCTATGACCTTGAAACTTGGTATGTAGCACTGGGCATTCAAGCTCATCATTGTTTGTACAAATGATGACCTTGCGATGACCTTGACTTAATTTATGACATTGACAACTGTATTACGTTAAGCTTTTATATGGGAAAAAGCTTAAACAGTGGATTTCTTAGAAACTATTTAAGTCTAAGGTACAATACTCGGTATACATGGTCAACTAAGTGAACAAATGAAGATATTATGTCACTAAAGGTCAAGGTCATTCGGTCCGTCCATCCGTCGTCAAGATTTTCAAATGTCTTCTCCTCTGAAACCACTTCGCCGATTTAAGCCAAATTTCATATGGAGTCTTAGTGGGATGGGGGAACGAAAGTTAGTTCCGGGGATCTTGGTTACATAACCAAGATGGCTGCCATGTCCATATATGCTTAAACAGTGGATTTCTCAGAAACCATTCAAGTCTAAGATATGATATTTGGTATTTATGGTTAACTAAGTGAGCCTTTGAAGATACGTTGTTAAAGGTCAAGGTTATTCTTTGGCCTTTGTTCAAGATCACTGTGATTAACACTTTCAAATATCTTCTCTGAAGCCACTGGGCTGTTTGAAGCTATATTTCAAACAGAGCTTTACTGGGTTAAAAGAACCAAAGTTTGTTGAGCTGGTCATGGTCACATGACCAAGATGGACACCATGCCCATATATGGTAAAACTCCTTCAAAAATCTTCTTATCCTGAATCAAAGGCACAATGACCTAGTGGCATGGTATGTAGCATTGAGAACTCGGGCCCTTCATAGTTTGTACAATCATGATGGTGCATTGGCCTTGACCTAATATATGGCAAGGTCATCTTTGGTATGTTATGCTTTTATATGGGAAAATGCTTAAACAGTTCATTTCATGGAATTTTTTTAAGCCTAGATATAATAGTTGGAAAATATGGTTAACTAAATGAAAACATGAAGACATAAGGTCATCAAAGGTCAAGGTCATTTTCTTAACTTTGCTCAAGGTCACTGAGATTTTAAAATTAAAATATGCACACCTTTTAAGTTACTGGTTTCAAATTTGTAACAAATGAGCGAAATGACAAATTGTGTCTGTTGACAGAAGGTGTCAGGTGAGCTACAGGACCATTGGTCCTCTGGTTGTTTTAAATATATGCAAAAAAGCTCAGTGCCGCAATGAAATGGATGGATGACATCCTTTTCACCAGTATTTCAGTCATATTAGGACAGTGTAAGGTGATAATGAAAGGTTGTGTGCAATGCACTCCTTTTACAGTAGGAAAGTTTCTGTCCTAAAGGGCAGTTCGAACCCGGGCCCACTTAATCAGTAGGCCAGCACTTAACCCACTGAGCAACCCAGGCTCCTCAGTGCAGCAAATTCTGTCCTATAAATCTGTTCATCTTCACATTTACCCTTTCTTTTTACAGGTTTATCTGCAATGATTGCGGGAGCTCACAATGGCAGCAATATTATTGTGAAAGAATACTCGGAACCAGAGGCAGATAACATTTTCAAAGAATTTCTTCAGTGAAGAAGTTCACTTTTTCTAGTGAACTGAAGTGAACGGGTACACTTCTCAGGGGCAACAACTCTGTATTTTTATCTCCCAATTCAATAAAGGTCAACTCTCTTAAAGGAAAGAATTTGCTCCTAGGGGTCAGCTCTTGCTCCCCTAAGAGCAGATTCTTTCCTTTAGACCCCAGTTTGGAAGGGCTATGACCCCTTGCGAAGCAAACAGGAAGTCACAAAAGTTGCGTAAAGATGGTGGAAAAACATACACATTAACAATAAACATTAGAAAATGGACTCATATGTCCATGACTATACATGCCATTTATATTTATTGACATTGAGTCCAAGGAGTCCAGCCTTTAAATGTCAGAATGACCGGTGGCTACGTGACCATTTAAAATGGTCACATAGCCACTGGACATTCTGACATTTAAAGACATACAACTGATAGGTGTGAGTTGACTTACGAGGGCAATCGCAAGGCTTGTGAGAGCTAATGTCAGAACAGTTAGCATTTGGATAGATCCAAAATGAAGCTTCCATTTTTTAAAATGTTAAATGCTACATATGATAACTATTGGAAACGGCAGAGGGGTTATAGCGCTCCGTACTTCAAATCATGGAGTCACAGGTTTGAGTCATGTTGGAGATTAGATTCTCTAAAGACTTAAACGGCATTTCTTTGCAAAGAGCCCTTCATAATCACCCTCCCATGTCTCTGATATTACTGAAATACTGTTGAAAAGGATGTAAAACTGGCAAGTCATCTATAATCCATGATAATCATTGTGCTTTACAAAAGTTGCATGCAACAAGGTAGCCAGTTCATTAAATCATGCACAGGCTCATACTTTACCTCATATAATGTACTAGTCTTTTAAAGTAAAATACCATATGTGTTCAGTTATAAATCAGGGTTTCGCTATTCAAAACAAGCTCTTGTGCACAGGCTGGCCTGGGTATGCAGTTTGTATGTACTTTAAGACAGGTTTTCTCAAGAAACAGGTAATCTTTTTATAGGAGTTTAGCCATTTGCCAATGCATTTGTTAAGAATTCTATTCCACATTATTTTTATATCATATATCATCAAAGTATCATCATTCAATGTTTTTGTATTTTGCTATCCACCAGGGCCTAGTTGTCAAAGTATTCATAGCCTAACAAAGTCATTAGTCAAGGATTTGTTAAATTTTCTAGCACACATAAAATATATTTGCTGAAAAGTTGTGAGGAGCTTAAAGCTCCTCTTGTTTTGGCCAAAAATAGCCAAGATTCTGTGTACAGAACATTTGAAAACATACATGTAACATCATATTCAGAAATGCCATTTTGATTAACCAGGCCCAGAAATGCATGATCAGACAGTGTACTGAGATGCATGATCAGACAGTTGTACTGAAATGCATGGTCAGACAGTTGTACTGAAATGCATGGTCAGACAGTGTACTGAGATGCATGATCAGACCGTGTACTGAGATGCATGATCAGAGAGTGTACAGAAATGCATGATCAGACAGTTGTACTGAAATGCATGGTCAGACAGTGTACTGAGATGCATGATCAGACAGTTGTACTGAAATGCATAATCAGACAGTGTACAGAAATGCATGACCAGACAGTTGTACTGAAATGCATGGTCAGACAGTGTACTGAGATGCATGATCAGACAGTTGTACTGAAATGCATAATCAGACAGTGTACAGAAATGCATGATCAGACAGTTGTACTGAAATGCATGGTCAGACAGTGTACTGAGATGCATGATCAGACAGTTGTACTGAAATGCATAATCAGACAGTGTACAGAAATGCATGATCGGACAGTTGTACTGAAATGCATGGTCAGACAGTGTACTGAAATGCATGATCAGACAGTTGTACTGAAATGCATATTCAGACAGTTGTACTGAGATGCATGATCAGACAGTTGTACTGAAATGCATGGTCAGACAATGTACTGAAATGCATGATCAAACAGTTGTACTGAAATGCATGATCAGGCAGATACTGTTGTACAGAAAGGCATGATCAGACAGTTGTACTGAGATGCATGATCAGACAGTTGTACTGAGATGCATGATCAGACAATTGTACTGAGATGCATGATCAGACAGTTGTTCAGAAATGCATGATCAGACAGTTGTACTGAAATGCATGATCAGACAGTGTACTGAGATGCATGGTCAGACAGTGTACCGAGATGCATAATCAGACAGTTGTACTGAAATGCATGATCGGACAAGTTGTACAGAAATGCATAATCAGACAGTTGTACAGAATGTACTGAAATGCATGATCAGACTTCTTCTACATGGGACACATGAAGGACACAAGGCATGTTGCTGACCAGTTAGATGGTTTGTTCTAACAACAGGAATTAAAATAACGATGCATAGGATACTAAATCTATTTTATTTTGATTTAACAGAATAACAGAACAAGAAAAGATCAACTTGACACAAATGGAATTATAAGAGCAGAAAAGTATTGTCATGAACAGTCATGTTTTACTGTGTACAGGAAGCAGCAGCTTTGCATTTCATTGAGAGCTCAGAGATAAAGTAGAGTTTTGTGGATCAGTGTTCCAGAAAAGAAGCGGTAATAGGGATAATTTAGGGATAATTTTTCCATATTTGTACAAAAAAATATATATTGTGACCCATCACAATATATGTTTTCATTGAGAAATAGAAAAATTATCTTTCAATTATCATCATTACCCCCTTATATCTGGAGCTCTTGAGAATAATTGTTTGAGCAGTCCTGCTCAGTTTCCATAATGCTAGTTGTGGCCCCTTGTTATTATCCCACCAACAACTAGGTCATCATATGCTTTCATAGTGAAAAAACTATCCCAGAATGAAAGTTTAAACCTACCTTATCTAGAGCTTTGCAGAGATTGTACAGAAAAATGCACATGAGTTATTACAAAAGGAATTCCTTGCGCATTGAAATAGGAATGTAAATCAGTACAACAGGAATGATAAAACTCTGTAGTATAAACGGTTTTAGCTTAAGAATCAAAACTGAACGTCCAAACTAAAAGTAGTTAGTTTGGAGATGTCTGATCAGGATCTGCATTGGTTTACTAAACATGCAAATCCTGATAAAACAAAGGGGCTTGATCACATTTGAAGAGAAAATGTTTGATGTGTCTGAATATACAGGACTGCAAGTTAGAGGTCAGAAGAGTTATTTACCCTTGAAAATAATTTTGCTATACCGTATTTATTTGGTTATAAGACAGAAGCTTATCCCTCCAAAATTACCACAAATATGTAAATTAGTTTTGTGTAATTCAGCTTTAAAATGGGTTTTTCTCTTCTAAAACAATCCCAAACATCTAGTTCCATCTTATAAGATGGATATAGATCTTTTGGATTATTTTGGACCCCAAAGATCTATATCCATCTTACAAGATGGATCTAGATCTTTGAGATTGTTCTGGAAGAGAAAACCCTGCCAAAGATATGAGCCGCGACACGAGAAAACCAACAATGTGGTTGTGCGCCCAGCGCAGACTCAGATCAGCCTGGGCATCAGCACAGTCTGATTAGACTCTTTGCTTGGCGCTTAAAGGGTAGCTAAGGGTCTAAGCTAGCTCCATGCGGACAGCGAAGACTCTGATCAGACTGGGCGGATGCCTAGGCTGATCTGAGTCTGCGCTGGGCGCACAACCACATGCTTGGTTGTGTCGTGTCGCGGCTCAATTATGGTAGTGACTGCTTGTATTTGTAAACAGCAAAGACCCACTCCAGTCTTTGTATTGAAAGTCTGATCAGGATGTTTACGGTTAACATCAATATGATTGGCATCACATGGAAAGGTACCTTATGGCACCTGAAAAGAAGAAAGACTCAGATTAGCCTGCACAATCACAGGAGAATTGCTAACATTATAGTTTTCCATCACAATTAATCCTTCAGTTTTGTGGTGCCATCTTGGGTAAATATGTATGCTTGAGTTTGCCATATCTTTAAAATAAATGAATGGTTGTCCATCACAAATGAGCATAAATAATAACTATGTCACCATATTGTTGATGAGATTCCATCATTTGTTTTTATGGTGAAGAAATGAGGAAAAAACAAAACAAAACAAACATCATTTTCTTTCCCAAAACTGCTTGCTTACATAAGCAACATAAGGGGCCAACATAAGGGAAACCAAAGTGATTGTCAACAGTTAAAAGTAATTTAAAGCTTAAAAATATGTGCTCTACAAATGTGTATATACAATCTAAAATGCAAGTTTTATGTTAATAGAAAATATCAAATATACTTTTATAATACATAAATAACAGCAATAATAATACACAGCTTCTTACAAGGAAAATATCTGAAGACTTATACAGTTTTCACACTGAAAACATGGCTTAATATTCAAACTGCCTTAAGAATAGAACAATTATCCTCCCAAAAATGCAGATACTGTCCTTATTTTAAGCTTTGTTCAAACAGCAAGAATAATCAACAAAAAAAAGTGTAAAAAAATCACAAGTATGCTTATGGAATATCATGTATGAGGTTAGTCTCTACAGAATTGTGGAATGAATAGGGACATGACGGACAATATTTTAGCATGCATTTTAAGGAGACAGAGTAAAAATTAATAGCCACAGGGATAAATTAAAATCATTATAACATTTCTTAAAAAATTACATATTCAACATATTAAAAAAAACAATTTTTTCTCAGCGCCAATGAAAACGCACCAGTCTTATGATATGCTTTTTCTTAAATTCATCATCTACATGAAAAAGTTATCATATCAAGCTATCTTATTACGCCCATGATGTCGTTTTGTCTAAAAGTACGCTGTGAGTGTGTGACATAACGTAGGCTCTGAAATCAAGAAAAACGGAATTCCAGCATTATTTCACATGCCAGAATTTCATTAATGATGGATTTTGCTAAAAAGTGGATGGCCTATAAAATCGCCATGGAAAGGAAATACAGCCAAAGGGAACAAAGTGACTTGCAGTCAAATATCACTATATTGTCACGTTAATCAAACAGTGAACAGACAAAAGAACCTTTTAGTAAAAATGTTACCTTTTGCAACCCAAAATGCTGAGATCAGTGGTAGAAACTAAATTTCAGAAGTTTTGTGGGGCAAACGTCAACCATTATCCAGACCGAGCATGACATTACATGTATAATGTGACCCTTATTTGCCTTACTGGTCATAATTCCATGGAGGAAAAGTGGTTTGATGTCAAGAGACCTTCCAAAGAACGATTCATTTGCAATCAAGTGTCTGGTAGAGCACAAAATATGGACTTATTACGCTTTTAATGTGACATTCGATATCGACCATTTTCAAACGTGTCATTATTGACATCATGCTTGATAGCGCCGACTGGTGACTGAAATTTAACTTTTAAACACCCTATCTCAACACCAGAAAATTAAGAAATATTGAATTGTCTCTAACATCAAACCAAACATAAAAGGAACATAATATGCCATACGTTCCAAACTGGTGCATTTTCATTGACGCTGAGTATACTTATTCAAGTCTGAACTTATGTACAGTCAGTCAGCTCAAGATATCTCAAAGTTGAAGTTCATCTAAAACTACAGATATCTCGAAGTACATTTTCTGGTCACAGAAAATTTACTTTAAGATACCTTTAGTTTGAGACAACAGGAGTTAAAATGTAAAGAAGAACAGGAACTATATTCTTTGATATAAGAAAGTACTTTTGAGATAATGTGTGAGATTTTTTGAGATAATGCGAGTCAACTGTACTTATATAACAATCACTCAGACAGGAATTTGCATTTGAAATAGCAATAAATGACTTGTTGAAAACAATAATTTGTCTGACAAACATTCAGTTTATTACAAACATACGTGGAAACAAATCTGTTAGAAACTTAATGAACAACTGTGACTTCAGTTTGCCTCCCAGGACAGCAAAGTCTTTCCAAAATGAAGTTATATGGTCTGCAACTTTCAGAAATTTAGTTTGGTAATTAATGTTTAGAATTTTCAAGACTAGAATAGCTGAGTCCAGATGGCATGAAAATGACAAACCTAAGCCAATTACTGCTACAAAAGCAACTATTAACTGTCCAGAATTTCATACGGTCCGAACTAAATTATTTGAAAGCTAAAGGCTCCTTTTCTCACAAAGGCTATCATATTTTTTATACGTTTTTCAGAGTTAATGAATAGATTTATGATAAAATATATTTTACTCAACTTTTACAAAAGTAAAAATAATTCTTTAAAAGTTGTTAAACTGATAAAAATATTGCAGACAATACAACTTTAAAGGAAAGAATCTGCTCCTGGAGAAGAAATTTCTTTCCTTTAAGATTTGAACTCCTTTGAGAAGGGGATGCTTTTGAAGAAATTCTATCCATTCACCCTAACAAATAAAAAATTTACATTCCTTTGCTACAAACATGCTAAAGAGAACAAACATGCACTCTTAAATACACTAGTACATTCAGTTAAAACCACTATCAGAAAATAAACATCATTCATTCTTCTAATGTCATATTTGACATTTACATGTCTTGTTGAAATAAAAAGGAACATTATCAAGCAATGAAATTGAGCACATTTTAGTTTTGATGGCACTGACTACATGAAATTAATTTCAGACTACCCATGCAACATTTTATCTTTAAAATATGAATAATTTACAAAACACAGCTGGCAAAGATTTTGATTGAAAAATACATTTGCAAAATGGTGTATATTTGTAAAATAAATTACAGGATATATATAATAGATTTAAACAATGCAAAGAATATAAACATCAACAACAGTATCACAGAAGAAAAGGACGGAATATTTACCATAACATTCAATCAGCATAGAAACTGGAAAAATATTCCAGTGAGCAGACAAAGCTAAACCTATCAATGTTAACAATTGTTGCATCAATATTGATATTAGATTTTATTGTTGTATGCCAAATGGTTAAACACACACTTTTTGTCTCTATGCAAAAATGGTTTATCAAATGTTTTAAGACAGATTGAAAACCTGACATTTTTTGTGAAGTAAGAAATCTCTCTTTACCACATCTAAATAATCAACAAGGCTGTTAGAATCCAAAAAATTGTTAAAAGCCAACTCTTCCAGAAGGGGTCTTCTCTTGAAGGAAAGAATTTGCTAATTCATTTCTTTAAGAGTTGACCCTTACTGAGACGGGCATCAAATATGAAAATGGCAGAGTTGCTTCCCCTGCAACTGTTCCAATTCATCTTAAAGGAAATATTTGTTAAGTTTAAATTCACAGTTCTCAACATGGTTATTTGCATCAATTAAGGCCACAACCATCTTACAATGGTTTTATTTTTTCGTAACTGCATGGAAAAGTCACAAATATTCAAAAAGTACAGTTTTCAGCAGCTTCAGCTGTACATGGTCTTCTTTACTTCACTCTCATCTCCTTTTATCCAATCAAAATTAACTTCATTCTGGTCTTGCTGTCCAATTAAAACTTCTGATGATCATTTCTTCCCTTTCCTGAGTTCACTCTCCCAGTCTTGCTGTCTCTTCCTTTCCTTGTCACGTTCCCTCTCAGCCTCCTACAAACAAAAGGCAATGGTGAGTTAGGCTGTAAAAGTACTGCATTTCTTTGGTTATAAGACAAGTTTATCTCCCACCTTTGCATATATAAGCACATATAAGAAACATCTATCTTATATTAGAAACATCTTTCTTGTATAAGCAACCAGACTTTTTCAATTTTTGACTAATATTTTAATTTTAAATGAACAAAATGGACATGCAAACATCTTGGACGATGTTTGATAACAAATCATATGTTTGTGACATCACTCAATTTTAATGACGTCACTAAAACTGGTAATGAAACATAGCTAGCAAACTTGATGCATGTGACGTGAGAGGCCAAGTTGCATTTTGTTTTTGCCCTCTGGAAGATGAAGTAGTCCACATACCGTGTTTTTGGTCCATTTTTAAAGTGCAGACTGTTTAGACAACAAGACGAGGCCACTGACCTGTTTCATTAATCTTGATAAGGTCATTTACATGCTAACTTACTTTGGTGAAGCTAGTATTAATTGATTTCCTTTACCTTTTGTTACAGTCATTGACCTGTCTGCTGCATCTCAGCAGAAAGGTCACTTATAAACTGAGTGAAAATTTCCACATACCTGCTCTTTCATTTTAGTGACGAGGTAGTCAACTTGTTGCTGTAACTGTTCTATTCTCTTCTCTTCACTGTCTTCCTCATTCTCCAGGCTCAGGGCTCGATTTAAGGGGAAAAAGTCAAAATTGTTGATTGTCAGCTGGAAGACAGAATGTAGTTTAGAATCTGGGCACACTCAAAAAAACTTAACAAAAGAGCTCAGGTATACTCAGTATACCTATTCCCCACCCCTACCCCCTTTTTCACAAAGGAGACTGCCTTCCATGTCTTACCATGAACCATTAGCATTAGGATATCAACACAATAGATCATTTCCCTTCAGGACCACTCTCCTTTCACTAAAGGACATTTAACCCTGCAAAACCTGATTATAAAAGGTGTAGTTCCTGCCAATGCTAGCACGCAGTACTGCTACCTAAATTGCCTGCAAGAAGTATAGTCATAAGAAATGTTTGAAGAAAGCATAGCCTACTAGTAAAAGTTTTAACAAGTATAGCTTTGTACAAAGAATAGCTGCCTAGTATACAAACTCTTGGAAGTGTAGTGCTTATGAGGCCTATAGCAGAATGTGTAGAAAACATAAGCTGCAGAATTCTGTCTCACTTGTCTGCATTGTCATAAAGCAGACCTAAACCGGGAAACTCAATGCAAAATTACCCCACCTGTGCTGCTGATACCAGAAAATAATAACCAATGTCTAGTTTCTGCTAGCTGCAAGGGAGACAAGTTTTAGTTACCAGTTTATAGACATATAGTTCTAATGCTGAGTAGTCATTGGGTCTCGTCTCGTCAAGATGAATGAAGAAAAACAAGTAGGCCCATTGGTTGTGTTCTTCTTTTACATGCTTCTGAAAGCCCTGTACAGAAAATAATTAAATAGACGATCTTACATGAGTGCTCGTGTATTATTGAATTTATTAAACGAGTTGGGGAAAAAGATAAGATGCGAGGCTATGCCGAGCATCTTATCGTTTTTCGCCAACAAGTTTAATAAATTCAATAATAAAGGAACACGAATGCAAGATTCTATTTATCATATGACACTAATATGGCATTTTATTAGCAAATTTTGTACTAAAACTTCATGATTTTTTTCAGAAAATTGACGTTTTAATGGAGGGCAATGCATAATGTTATGACATAATTTGCATATTTAATCCACTAGTTGATTATCGTTTTTAATGCATGGCTTTATTACACTCACAGATGCGACGTCATATGATATAAATATAATGACAATTACATATATAACTATTTAGTTTCCCATCTGGATAACTATGAACTTCATCTACTAGGCACATTTCAAACTATCTACTTCTGACAATTACTTTGCACTTATCAAAATAAGTACATGGCATTTATCAAAATAAGTATATAGACCATCAGGGGCTTTCTGTATTCGTTTGGCTATAAGGGTATTTTCTTGCATCAAAAAATCTTATAGCAGAATTGATATGACTGATTTACATATTTTAAAATATGTTATAGCAGAATTGATATGACTGATTTACATATTTTAAAATATGTAAATCAGTCATATCAATTCTGCTATAAGATTTTTTTCCTCCCTTTCCAAAACACTGAAAAATTCCAGATTTATCTTCAAAGACAGATCTAGATTTTTGGGTTCTAGAGGGGAATCCTTATAGCCAATCAAATATGGTATGTTTATGTATTACATGTAATTATAACACATATAGCAAATTTGTGTCCATTATCAACAGGAATGTTGCCTTTTTTATAAGTTAATTCAAGGTATGCAAAGAATTCAAGTGTATAGACTCTCAAACACTGTATCTCCACCCACAAGTCCAAAAACTGAGTGTTTTGCTTACAGCAAGCAGTGTTCTTAATATAGATATATTTATGATTAAGGAATAGGTTTCTCAATTAATGAAAATGCATGTTGTGACCCCTTGTTGAGTATGAAAAATCACAAGATACTTGTTATGGAGAATTAACCCATTTCATTCAGGATACCCCTTTAGGGGTATCTGGACAAACAGTTTGGATCCAGATCAGGCCCCACAAAGGTGGGACCTGATCTGAGATCCAAACTGTTTGTTGCTTAGACATCATTTCTGCAAGAGTGAGTTAGACCAATATTGTCAGAATGTTCTTGATTTTTGATGCAGACGGCAATTTCAGCAGAAGACAAAAAATACCCAGAATGCAAGGGGTTAACAGGAATAATGTTGAAGAATCACCAAATACTCTCAGTATCAGGAGGACTGTATGAGGTTGTAATATTTCATTGTGCTCGTTTTCAATACTCTTGCCACATACACATAAAAGTAAACCTACCCCTCCATGTCGTTCAAAATCATAGCTTTCTCTGCTACAGATGAAACATGTATTCTGCATATCTTTGTCAATTTCCCACTGAAATATACAGGTAAGTACCAAATTCATGACTCTCACCAATATTTGACCAATAAAGGAGAAAATGAAAATGAAACTTTTAACTGACAATACTTGTTAATACCGTACACACGATAATTTTCAAGGGTTCAAATTTTCGCGGTTAAAAATCAAAAACACAAACATTAATTTTTGTGATTGTTAATTTTCGCGGTTAGCAACATGCGCGAAAGCAAAACTACTTCTTTTTCACTTGAGCCAGTTCTTTCATTAACCTGCGGCCGGGCTGCTGCAGGTCAATGAAAGAACTGGTTCAAGTGAAAAGTACCAGCAAACAGAAACAAAATATATGAAAACTGTGTCTACAGAAAAAACCTTGTAAGAAACAGGAAATTATGTTTGGCGATTTTAATATTTGCAGTTTCTAAGTGACGGCGAAATACCCCCAAAAATAGAACACCGCGAAAATTATCTTGTATATGGTAATTCCAAAAAGCAAACAATCGCAGAGCAGTTTGCAGTATCAACATCAGACATTCGGTCTTTTTTATCTGCAACAAAATTTTAAACACTATTTCCTGTATCAGCTTGGTAGTGAAGACGGCATATGTTATCTTTTCAGCTACAACTGAAAAGATTTTGAATATGTTTTCTTTACATGTTTAAACAAGCTGAAAGTTTAATGTCATTTTCACACGTAAAGTTGCAAGGGCCTCTACGCAAGCAACTTAAGGCCCTGATAACCTTTCTTCCCTTTTTGTTTGGGTACATGCCGTGTATGTTACCTTTGAGTCTCTGAGCTGTGAGAAAGTGTCAACGATGATACCAAAGATTATGTTCAATCCAATGGTGGTGATAAGTATGAAGAATGACACGTCGAAAAACGTAATTCCAATAGCCACGCCAAAGCTGCTGCTCATCTGCTGCTCAAATTGCTGCAATCAGAAATATATACTAAATATAAACAAGAATTCTGCAGAATGCTATGTCGCACCTGCCTTGCTCTTAAACAGTATCAGAGATCATGGTTTGATTAGATTTGATGAATTCATGTATAAAAATTTGAGAGAACTGGACTTGCAAGCTAAGAAGAATGCAGTTCTGGACATAAAATTCAACAGTCAACAGAGTATGAAATAATCATTAAAAGTATAAAGTAGTTAAACAATCCAAGAGACCAGCTTAAGAAAACATTTTATGCAATGCCTAATGATGGTAAGTGGGTTAGTGAGAAATGTACTTTAATGCTAGAGTACATACAAATGTGGATGCCATGGTGACCTACAAATTTTCAAAGCCAACAAAGAATGAAATATACATCAAGCATAAGGTTTGATGCTTATACCATTGTGTTTAAAGAGAAATGGACTTAAATGCTAGGGTCAATGCAAGGTTGGACGTAAAATTTACAAAGTCAGCAGCCCTTGAAATAAAGGTCAATGGCAGAAGGAAGGGCAACATCCCTTGAGATCTTTTTATGACAAAACTTTTTGCCAAGTTTGATGATTCTAGGTATCATACTTTAAGAGAAATGGACTGACAGGCTAGGGTGGATGTAATTTTGGACGTAAAATTCATGATGTCAGCAGAGGGTTAAATATAGATCAAGGGTAGCAAAAAGTGCAACATGCCTCAGGAACAGTCAAAGAAGAAACTTAGTACCAGGTTTGATGATTGTAGGTATCATAGTTTGAGAGAAATAGACTTAACCACTAGGGCCGGGGTAATTTTGGACATTAAATTTTACGAAGTCAGCAGAGCATGAAATATAGGTCAAGGATAAAAAAGGGCAACATGCCTCAGGAACAGTCTAAGAAACTTAGTACAAGGTTTGATGATTGTAGGTAGCCTCGGTTGGCGCTCCTTAGAAAATCGCCAATATGATGCTCGCCTCGCGATGTTCTATAAGATCACGTATGGTCTTGTTGCCGTGCCAATGCCTTCATATTTTGAGCGTCCATGCATCCACTAAGTTTCCGCCAGGTACATGCTACTACAGATTATTACCGGTATTCCTTTTTTCCAATGACTGTTGTTTTGTGGAACCGGTTCCCTACAGGTATAGTTCTCTTAAAAGATCTTGACTCATTCAAGCTAGAAGTGAGCAAGATAAATCATTAAAGGCCATAGAAAATAAGATCTGTTTTTACCCTGCTTTTATCTCATTACTTTGCTAACAATACTAACACTTTCATCTTTTTTTTCTAATCTCACTATCATTCTTTTAGATCTCACTATCACTTTTTTACTTTTATTCTTACTAACCCTGCGTATAACACTCAGTAGAGGGTGACGCATAAACATAGATAGATAGATCATAGTTTGAGAGAAATGGACTTAACCACTAGGGTCGGGTAATTTTGGACATTAAACTTTATGAAGTCAGCAGAGCATGAAATATATGTCAAGGATAGAAAAATGTGCAGCATGCCTTGAGAACATTCTGAGAAGAAACTTTAGGTGTAATAGTTTGAGAGAAATGGACTTAAACACTAGGGTCGAGGTAATTTTGGACATAAAATTCTACAAAGTCAGCAGAGCATGAAATATAGGTCAAGGGTAGAAAAAGTGCAACATATCTCGAGAACATTCTAGGAAGAAACTTTATACCAGGTCTGATGATTGTAGGTATCATAGTTTGAGAGAAATGGACTTAAAACACTAGGGTCGAGGTAATTGTGGACGGACAGAGGGACATACAGACGGACGGAATGACTGACGGACGGACAGAAAAGTGAACTCCATATCGCACCTTGCTAAAGCAGGTGCGACAAAAATTTACCAGAAATGTCTAAGCAAAGAATGTAGACCCAGATCAGACTGCTCCTTAGGCGCAGTCTGATCAGGGTCTACATTCTTTGTTGACAATGTCCTTGGAGCTTAACTGCTATTCTTGATAAAAGTATTGAGACAATATACACGGAAAGTCATCAAGGCCTACTGTTTATAAATCTAAAGAGAAAACTGTAGGAACATTTTACAATCAAATATAAATACAAATTTTATTTATAGTCGGACTTGCTACAACAGTAAAATGTTTATAACTATGTATAGCTATTTACCAACTAACAGATCGTAATAAGACTTTTTTTTTTCAAAACCTATGTTTAAAAATCTTGTTACCATTGTGCTCATACAGACAGTACTTACAATAATGTATACATAGAGATCTTACACAGTTGGTCATGAGTATAAGATTCTGTTTATCATATGATCCTTTAAAATGGGATTTAAATACGTTCAAATGGAAGTCATTGTCAATTATGTTACATGTACCCGCCAAAATGTTATTATACGTGGTCATACAATTCGTTTTTGACATGACATTATCCACTGAATAACAGCAACGTCATAAGATAAATAGGTTTATTTGGTTTTAGGTTTATCTAGTTTTATAAGTTAATAATTTAAAAGATAGAAAAGCATTTATACCATAAAAGCATCCACATAATAGCCTATAATTATAGTTAGTTGAGCAGAAACATGCATGCCATGAAAATAACCCAATTATCAGTTATGAATGCATAAAATCCACTGGTTAGTCAACCCTTAAAGTGCCAAAAATTAAAATTGTTCAATTGGCAAACAGTGTAGATCCAGATGAGGTGGCTCATAATGAGCCACCTCATATTATGAGCCACCTCATCTGAATCTACACTGTTTGCCCTCTAGTGTTCGAATTCTAAATATGATATCGAATGGACGAAACATTTGTTGAAATTCTGCAGACTTAAATTTTGTCGTCTGCTTTTTGGCACTTGAAGGCTTAAGCAATGAAATGAAATATTCACCTATCAGTAATATAGTTATTAGCAAACAATCTGTATGCCATGAAAAAAATACCCATCAGATAAGTTAAGCAAACAAGATGCACAGTCATATTAAGCTACAAAATCAAAATACAAATCAACGTTCATGTCCTGAAAAATGGCCCACATACTGAGCTATCAAGTTAGTTAAAGAAGCAAACCGCATCATTGAAACATGTCATATAAAGCACTAACTTGTCAGTAAGATAAGCAAACAACATGCATGCCATGCAATGCAATATCAAAATGATTTATATCACATCCAGAGAAAAAAAAAAACAACAACAAAGAAAACATAAGCCTTATATGTTAAAAGATTCCTTTATGGCAAAGCCGGAATTTTATTTTCTGAAAAGTAACTGTCTAGTATCTTAAAGCACCAGAGGCTTAATAATGTTAATATGTTAGAAATTTGAAAAAAAAATCTCTCTCCAGCCCACAAGACCTCTCTTAAGGTGTATGACTACACCTCCATGTTTTCCCATTTCAACAAAGGGAACAACTTTAGTGACTTCCTCCTTGCTTCCCTTGTCAACAAAGCCCTTCCAAAATGGGGTCTACTTTTAAAGAAAAAAAATTGCTCCTAATGGAGCAAGGTCTTTTCTTTAAGAGTTGAGCAAATCGAAAAGGGGGGCAAAATGAAAATGGCAGAGTTGCTCCCCCTGTCAGTATTTATTCCCCTTAAGGCAAGCTCATTTTCACAGTTTGCTCAGGCATGCATAATAATTAACCCAAACAATAAACCTGGGCATGCCCAGTTTATACATGTTTCTCTCAATATAGCTAAAAATGGAAGCATGCAAGATACTTAGTTCCGATTTTACGATAAAATGGGGGTCCACATGGGGTAATCAGCATAAGATGCTCACACAAAGAACTGAATTTATTAACCAGTCTTCACTTTCAAGCAGTCTGGTCAGTGTTTTTACTGTTGCAATATATATACTTTATATGATCTCAAATAAGTTTAAGGAGTATGGGTACACCTCCATGATTACCGCCAATTTTACAAAGGGAAACAACTTTGCGACTCCCTGCTTGCTTCTGTGGATGACAAAGCACTTTCAAAATGAGCTCTACCATAAAAAGGAAGACTTTGCTCTTGCAGGAGCAATTCTTTCCTTTAAGAGTTGATCTTCACTTAGAATGGACATAAAAAATGAAAGAGACTGAGTTGCTTCCCTTGAAAGTGAGCCCATTCATCTTTAACCATTCCATTAGGGATACCCCTTCAAGGGTATCTGGGCAAACAGTTTGGATCCAGATCAGACCCCACAAACGTGGGGCCTGATCTGAGATCCAAACTGTTTGCTGCCTAGACATCATTTCTACAAGATTTGGTAAGACAAATAATGTCAAACTATTCTTGATTTTTGATGAAGACGACAATTTCAGCAGACGACAAAAAATACCCAGAATGCAATGGGTTACGTGCTTACCGTCATAAAGTGTATACAAACACTCTTGATCCTGAACAGACTGTTCCCAAGGGTCAGTCTGACCTGGATCTACAGTAACAGTGTTATCTCTGCCATTTCTGTGTAAATTTTGAGGTAAGTACAACAAGTGTTCATAGAACAAATGCTAACTGGACTAAACCATCCTGTTTGAAACATCTTATACACTTATCCCATGCAGAGCCTCAAGCATTCACCATGCATATTCTTACCGCTGAGTCAGGATCATAAAACTTGTCAAAGGTCTAGAGAACAAATGATAGAGACAAAACCTGTCTTGGGCACATAAAAATACTTGTTATATGCACAGTCTCATGTGGCATTCAAAGATTGTTTTCCTGTGCACATGACCTTACTGTAACTTACTGTAACTTACTGTAACCTCGACACCAATTCAAGCAATTTCTGCTTCTGTGGGTGCATCTTGATAGGTTTGTCGATACCTAGGCTAGGTATTCTCACCATGTGTTTAAAAATTATGGTACAGCAGCTTCAGTCTGAGTTATAGTATGATCTATCTTTGCAATGTTACTCTTGAACTTACAGCTCAAAACTCAGGAAGGGTCACCATCAAACAACAGCCACACCAGTATAGTAATTAATTTACTTATTTTTCACAAAGTGATACCACTTCATATATACATACCTACATAGCCACTTTTTGCTAATTTTTAGATCTTAAGAGGCTAGGGTGTTCAATATCCACTGTGACATGACTCTGTTTATTGGTCTGCCTATATTCTTACAACTGGGTTGCGGAGAAATGAGACAGAGTGCAAAATGTCCAAATATAAAATGAAAATAACAACTGTTTCCTATATGTGTACCTTCCTGATCCGTTTCAATCTTGAAATGTGCAATAATGTCAATAACAAAAGAAAGCCAAAACAACTTTCAAACAAACCAATAAAATACAGTCGTTGAATAACCAACAAACAAGAAAGACAAACTGCATTAAGGAATATAGACATATTATTAAGAGGCAGCAGTAAAAGTTACCCTAATGTATGTATATATTGGGACACCTGAAAATAATAAATTTTCCATTTGGGACAAATGGAAAATTTATTATTTTAGGTGTCCCAATACTTAAGCACATTAGGTTAGTAAGTTTTGTCTCCTATTCAGCTTTTACCAAAAAACACGGAATTCAAGATCAGTAAAATTGCAGACAAGTGAATCTACTTCTGTCATGTGTTATAGAAAGAGAAATCTCACTTGAAAGCCACAAACTTGCAAACAATTTGGATAAAATTTGTTTTCTGCATGTTTCTAGGCTATCTGGGCCAAACTGCTCAAAACTTGGATGTTATTACATTTTCAAATGTATCAAAGAATCAACTGCCATTCTTGACCGAAGAAATGCGAGATTTTTTTTCCTCACAAAAATACATTAGCACACTTGATTTTACAGGTACTAGAACACTTAACAAATGCTGACTGACAATATTGTCCAGTTTACAATTGAGCCCTGTTGAGAAAAACAAAGCTGAGCTGACGCAGATTCACTTTATCATAAAAAATCTTGGCCTGTTTGAAGAAAGTGCAAGGCAGCTTTTGGCTTTCATGCTAAAAGTATGTAGACCCAGGCAAAACGTTCAGCCATAGCTACTGTGAAATACGGAATTGGTGGAGATGGGGGATGGGTTTTGAAATATTGCTATGTCCATTAACTTTTGGCCAAAATGCATGTTGCTTTATTTTTGTATATTAATGCTATATTGGGATTCTGTTTCATATATGTTATTTGAAGAACCAAAGGGTCACTTTTAACATTAAAGTCATCAATGTGTTATATTTTATTTGTTGAAAGCATGAATGAGCATTTCAGATCCGCAACCCAGTGCTGAGCATGATCAGCAGTCTTACCCCTGAACTATTCAACCAGTATTGGTCAAATGTCTGCAGAACAAAACTCTCAGGTTTCAGACTTAAACTGGAACAATGATGAAGGGGAATATCAGACAACAAATTTGGGCTGATTCTCTTGATTCTCTTTGAAGACATATGAGCCACGACACAAGAAAACCAACAAAGTGGTATGTGCTCCCAGCGAAGACTCGGATCAGCCTAGGCATTCACCCAGTCTGATCAGAGTCTTCCCTGTCCACATGGAGGTAGCTTAGATCCTTAGCTACCCTTCAAGCATTTAACGAGGAGTCTGGTCAAACTGGGCGGATGCCCAGGGTAATCTAAGTCTGTGCGGAATGCACAACCACTTTGTTGGCTTTCTCCTGTCGCGGCTCATTTGTTGTCATATCCCCTCATTATAACTGCCTTCAACATACGGTGTATCAGAGCCAAAATTCATGCATCTCACACACTGATCAGATCATGACAATACCAGTACCAGTACCATACTTTGATTTAACTGTGTTTGAGATAAAGAGAGTCAGTACTCTCTTTATCTCAAACACGGTTAAATCAAAGTATCCTCTCACGCCAAAGGCATTTGATGATTACTTTGAATAAGTTTCCTTTAATTCTTTACATTTCAACAGTCATCTCAAACTACTGATATCTAAAAGCAAATTTTCTAGTGCCTAGGACTTTGAGCTAACAAGAGTCAACTGTACATTACTGAAATGTAGGCTCAAGCACCTTCTTGTTAAAAAGGAGTCGCAGTGGAACACCATTAAATGAACATATGAAATGTAATAATTTGCTTGTTAACTCTGCAAAATTTTCACAGAGTATTCACAAAGAAACCAACATAAACTGCAACTTAATACACAACAAGGAAACATCTCTGGACAAGTAACTGGCGACCAGTAAGTATAGGATATCGACCTTGTCCGAGGTGTTCATCCAGTGGGAAGACCTGCACGTGCGGATCGAGACACCGACCGGCGCGGGAGGTGTTTCGATATGCACGTGCAGGTCTTTCCACTGGATGAACATCGAGGACAAGGTCGATATCCGACTTACACACCGAATAGCAACATTGACAGTACTATGAGTACATGTTTAGAGAATGCAGTCGCAGATCGGATGCGCAGGTAAAATGCTTTATTTGAATTTTTCTGTTTATTGTACACGTATAGTATCTCATATGAGGCTTAATACAGTGCTAAAGATAAGAAGGGGTAATAGGGATAATCTAGGGATAATTATCAGAATTTCTCCATAAGAATAGGGATCAGTTGTGATCCCTAATTAGAATCGTCTCGCCGAAAAGGTTCTTATGCGCCACAACATAGATTTTCTTTGAGAAATACGAAAATAATATTTGTAAAATAATATCTCTGACACAGTTTACTGGGAAACGGGACGGGGGGATGGATGACGCGATTTTATATCATTTCAACAGTATTTCAGCTATACAGGACAATGAGAGGGTAATAATGAAAGGTTATGTGCAATGGAACTCCATTTACGATTGTAAAGAATTCTTTTGCCAGCCAGGTTCGAACCCGAGCTAGGAAACAGGAGGAAATGATCATGAGAATGAGGTAAACCATCGCTTAAGGAAGAACTACGATCTAGGCCGGACTCGAGCTTGCGACCTCTGGATTATAAGGTCTCGGCCAATACAGTTGTAGAATGGCAGAGTTGATGGTTTGCCGTTTTCTTCATTAAAAACGATAACTGTGGCTCCTCATTGGTCGTTATTAGAACAGTCTTGCAGAGTCGGTTGTAATGAGGAGCACCAGCATTTTTAATATATTTATTATTGTTTACGAGATTTTGCAAACACTATCTTGCATAAACAGAAAAAAACACTATCAGCAGCTGATCGATTGTTACCTAAAGTTGTGATTTGTACGAACAGAGAAGACGCAGATCAGACTGCGTACTTGAGTATCCGTTGTTCGCAGGTTGAATCTATCTTTAAATGATGGATGGAAAGATGAATGGCTTGTGATTTTACGTCCTTTTCATCAGTATTTCAGTCATATCGGGACGATGGCTAGATGACAATGAAAGGCTGTGTGTAATGGGACCCCGTTTCTGATTGAAAAGATTAACCACCTACAGCCAGGGTCGAACCTGGGACGGCTAGATCAGCAGGCCAGCGCTTAACCTACTGAGCCACCGGGGCTTTTCAAAATGATGAAAGGTGGCTAAAGATCAGTTAGTGCAAATGCGTAGACATCTTTTTTTTTTGCCCATGTTCTTTAGCTATATTGAGGTTGTCGGACTGGAGGACCAAAATAAAAAAATGTTAAGGTCAGTTCGCTCTCTGGGCCTTTCCGTAATGAATTCTGATCTTTTGCAAATTGTGGATAGCTTAGTGGGTTAAGCGCTGACCAACTGATCTGGCGGCCCCGATTTCGATTCTCACTGGAGGCAGAAACCTTGTCAGCCATAAACGAGGTTCCCGTGCCCACATCCTTTCATTACCACCTTCTGTCATCCTGATATGACTGAAATACTGTTGAAAAGGACGTCAAATTTCACGACATCCAGCTATTGAAACGGCAGACAGGAATATACAGCTAACATTTATTTCTGGTTTACCAGTGCCAAGTCTCATATACAATTGCGATGTGACACGCAGAAAGGTGCTCAACGCCAAAAAGGCTAAAACCAGCATGTGCATTTGCGCAGTCTGGTCGGAGCATCCACATGTATGAATCCGAAGACATCTGTAGGCGCACAGTCAGCGCATTGCAGACTGGTTAGAGTAATGCGGTTGGTCTCAGATACGTTTAGTTTCTTTTTCGCGTGTTGGGGATAAATTCTGTTTTGCATGTGCTAAACAGGATTAATCGCTTCGCTGGAGGTAGGTTGTTCACGGTGAACAACCTACTCCAGTGAAGTGTAACCTGTACCACCCACCCGCGAGGTGGTATAGAAAAGCATGCAGGTGTTTACGTGAAATATAAACTTACAGAGATCAAAGGAGTCGGTGTGTAAGTTGACTAGGACACAAAAAATTTGTTTTTTTCTTTTCAGCTGAAGAATTATAATATTCTGCAGTCCATGCAGTGAATAAAGAGTGTGTTTAACATAAACTATGACTAGTGAAAAAATTAAATTTTACATGCAGAAAAGAGATTAAACTTTAAAGTCACATTTTCATGTAATAAAACATGCTTTTTCTTTTAAAATGCAATAAACAAAACTCAAATAAAATACCAGAAAGGCTTCAAAATGCAGTTTGTGGAAAATTGAAAACATGTGAAATGTTATAATCTAGTGAAAAAGATAAAAATTATTACCGTATAAGGTCCTTCCACAAGACCATGATGCAACACAGAAACAAAACACTCGTAGATTGTTCTGCAATGTCGACCATTATCGGCAGCCCACATCCATTCTCGATAAAATGCAAACAGGATAAGAGCATAGATATAGAAAATGGCTAGACCAAGCAGGGCGACCAACATCAGAGATTTACCTGGAAATAAATAATTAAATTTTTTGGGTATATCTCCATTTTTTTTTCAGCCAATTTTATAAAGGAAAACATTTTTTGTGCGTTCCTGTTTGCTTCCCTGGACTGTGTAGCTTTTCCACATAGGATCTTCTCTTAAAGGAAAGAATTTGCTCCCCTAGGAGAAAAATTCTTTGATTTAAGAGTAATTCCCATTGAGTTAGCTGGCAAAAATGAAAGTGGCATCACTGCTTCTCTGAAAAGCATACCCATTCACCTTAAATATACCATGCCATGAGTAGATGCGGAGGTACCAAAGAGCTTCAGATTTGTCTTTGCCAATTATATACCCCAGTTTATGGGTTTCTCACCATATCCTGGCTTTGCCTACGCTGAATTGCTGATATTTTTATGCTACTAGAAATGATAGATTTTTTAAGCTACAAGGAGATGACAGTTTATAGATGAACTCAGATGACAGTCTTGTTTGGATTAAAATACAATGTATGAGAACATCTGCAAGATCATAAAATGCAATTATACAAATGTTTGCGGTGTATTAATGTTATGATTTCTGCGTTTAACATAAATACATGAACACAAATACCTGTGAGTGTGATGTTTGTATAAAAGAATAACAGGAAAACATATCTTATATCACCCTTGACCGAAAATGCGAGCTTCAACACAAACTATCTCTTCATAAGCAAGGTCTACACTGATAAGGGTGGTATAAAATAGTTATACCATGTTTGTCTGCTTGTACAAGAGATAATCCACTCGCTAATGCGTGTGGATTATCTCCTTGTACAGGCGGACAAATCAGGGTATAACTGTTACTAATTCATGAACATTAGTACCCATTAGTACCCATGAATATGTCTATAACTACTTTGAATTGTGTATCAGTTAATAATACACTTACCATTGGTTGTGACAGCTTGTATGACTCTCTTGAGCAGCTGGTTTAACTCTGTTATGTGCAGTAAGTGGAATGCAAAGAAATACCCATCTGTTGCTGTACCTGCTGCTGAGCACACCAAGAATAACTGAAACAAAGTATGGCATCCTTAACTGGGCTCAACATAAAATTTGCTTTTTTTTAGGGCAGTTGTGGGTGAGTGGGTTGGGAAGGGATAAGTAGGGTTATAAGTTCATGAATCTAAGATCATAGATGGATATATGACTTGGTGGTTTACGTTCTTTTAAACAGTATTTCAGTCTTACCATGATGAAGGGAGAGTGAGTATGAAGGGCTCTATGCAATGAAGGTTAGGACAGAATCTCGCCTCTACTGAGTCTCAAACCTGCTACCGCATTATCCAAAGTTGGGTGCCCGAATGAGTTGGCCAAGTGGATGCTTCTAATGAATCTAATACTTATGATACAATATTGATTGCCAAAATATAATATTAATCCCATCACAGGCTCCGATGGGGACACCAACGCTTTACCTAATGCTCACTCTCAGACTTTGATGCCAAGAGTATGGCATCGGTATTCCTTTGTGTTTTGCAAAGGCACACTAGAAACTGCAGATTAAACCTATAAATAATATTGGAGACCATTAAGCAATAAAGTCTTATCATGACAAAAACTCCTGTCCTTCTTTAGAAACCTGAGATTATCTGCAGCCTTTGTCCCTCTCCCAGTCACCCTCCTCATCTGTTCTACTTACCACATAATAAATGGTCTTAAAACCGTAAGCTTTAACTTCTAAATGAGACTCCCCTTTCTTCTCATTCCAGGCCTTGCCCTCATCTTCTGAGTCTTCATCAGGTTTTCTGGAAAACAAAATCATAGTTACTGTATTTCTTCTACTAATGCCCAAGAAGTGTTGCAATTCACAAGTCATGTACATGTATTATGGCACTTTGAGACAAAATCTAAGCACCAAATAACAAATTTTGATGATCCAAAGCCAGTTTTGGTAGAATTTAGCCATTTTTCACATAAAAGTGAGCAGGAGCATTTATTAGAGGGGAGGGTATACTAAACATCTGGACTACTCAACAATTTTGTTAAGGTGTATGGGTACACCATGTTTTTTTTGGTTTTTTTTGCCTTTTTAGAAACAATCACAAGTCCTGTTTGCTTCCCTGGATGACAAAGCACTACCAAAATTTGCTCCAAGGGAAACAAATTCTTTCCTATAAGAGCTGAACCTCATAGACAAGGAAGGCAGAAATAATGGTAGAGTTGCTTCCCCTGGAAGTGCACCTATTCACCTTTATTCATTCTTCATTTGCTTTATATGTGAAACTTAATCTACTCATGTACATGCAATTTTTGATATTGAGTATCGGAAAACTTTCATGGAAATATATGTGAGCCGCAACATAACAAAACCAACAAAGTGGCATGTGCACCCAGTGAAGACTCAGATCACCTGGTGTGATCAGAGTCTCTGCTGTCCATATGAAGCTAGCTTAGACCCATAGCTACCCTTAAAGTGCACAGTGAAGACGCTGCTTAGACTGGGCAGATGACCAGGCTGATCTGAGTCTTTGCTGGTTGTACACGCCATGTTGTTTGTTTTGTTGAGTTGCCGCTCATATGTATATTATATGTAACATAAACATTACAATTCTGTGAAATGTGGCGTCTTGCCTGTCGATGCATTGTCACAAAACAGAGCCAAACCAGAAAACTCGGTGCAATGTTTATGCTGCCCCCACTGTTGATGACTTCGAAAAGCAATACCCATGCCTTAATTCTGTTAGTGGCAGGGATGACAAAAACCAAAAGAAAATTGACATGGTCTTGTCCTACATAGCCATCCTCTGCTTTTATTACTCCAAAAGACAGACATGTAACTACTGGGATATAAGTTTTTACCTGAAGGCACTAACTATATCACCAATAGAAGGAAACGTTGGTCTATTAGATATGATATAACTGAAGAAGATCCCCAACGATAAGAAATTGTGTATTCCTCCAAGAACGTAAATACCAGTTGAGGCATTTGTGAACCGATAGGCAGGCTGGTACCTGAAAAGAGAAATGAAACAAATCTAATAATGTGGGAGACAAAATACAACTGACCCTCCTATATTTGACAGAGCAGTTGATTTGAGTCTCCAGTTTGGTCTAATTTCTCAACTAGAAACATGTTAACTAATAGGGCCCCGCCTTTATATGGGACTATTAATGGCATTAAGTCATATGTCACCAACTGGAAATAACAATGAAACCTTTCAGTTTTAAAGTTATAGACTGGCTACAGTTTCTACACTAAAAATTACTAAGGGCATAATTCTGTAAAAAAATGTAGATGGAGTTACAATTCTTATTCTCTGAAGATTATCTGATATGCTTTATATTTGTAACAACTTCTGTGAAAATATATTTTGCTGTTTTAAAGCTGCAGAGTGGATGGACACAATTTCCATACACAAAATTACAAAGGGGCAAAGTTCTGTTAAACAATATAGGCTGAGTTATAGTTCCTGTCCTCTGCATATTGTCTGATGATGTTTCATATTCGTAACAAGTTTTGTGAAAGTATATTCAACAGTTTTAAGGTTATAGAGCCGAAGAAAATTATAAAGGGGTATAACTCTGTAAAAATGTTGATGGAGTTATGATTCTTATTCTCTGCACATCATCTGATAATGCTTTATATTTGTGCAAAGTATTCATGAACATATCTTTGTGAGTTTTAAAGTTATAAAGCCAACAAGATTTCCATACTAAAAAGTACAGGGCAGAATTCCATAGAAAATGTAGGTGGAGTTACTGTGTAACAGTTCTTTTTCTCTGCACATCGTCTGATGATGCACTATACTTGTATTAAGTTTCGTGAAAATATCTTAAACGGTTTCAGAGTTATAGAGTGTACACAATTTCGAAATTTAAATTTACAAAGGGGCAAAATTCCATTAAAAAATGTAGATGGAACTATGATTCTTATTCTCTGCACATCGTCTGATGATGCTTTATATCTGTACCAAGTTTCAAGAAAATATCTCAAACGGTTTCAGAGTTACATACCTGACACATTATTATACTTAAAATTACAATGGGGCATAATTCTGTAAAAATGTGGGTGGAGTTATGGTTCTTATTCTCTGCACATCGTTTGATGATGCTTTGATGATGCTATCTGAACCAAGTTTCGAGAAAATATCTCAAACGGTTTCAGAGTTACAGCCCGGACACAATTTCTGTACTTTAAATTATAAAGGGGCATAATTCCGTAAAAAATGTATGTGAAGCTATGGTTCTTGTTCTCTGCACATTGTCTGATACTGCTTTATAACTGTACCAAGTTTCGATAAAATATCTTAAACGGTTTCAGAGTTACAGACATGACACGATTTCCAGACATAAATTACAAAGGGGCATAATTCTGTAAAAAATGTAGATGAGATTAAAGTTCTTGTCCTCTGCACACCGTCTGATGATGCTTTATAGCTGTACCAAGTTTCGAGAAAATATCTCAAACAGTTTCAAAGTTACGGACCGGACACGATTTCCATACTAAAAATTACAAAGGGGCATAATTCCGTAAAAAATGTAGGTGGAGTTATGGTTCTTGTCCTCTGCACATTGTCTGATGATGCTTTATAGCTGTACCAAGTTTCGAGAAAATATCTCAAACGGTTTCAAAGTTACAGATCAGACACGATTTCCATACTAAAAATTACAAAGGGGCATAATTCTGTAAAAATGTAGGTGGAGTTATGGTTCTTGTTCTCTGCACATCGTCTGATGATGCTTTATAGCTGTACCAAGTTTCGAGAAAATATCTCAAACCATTTCAAAGTTACAGACCGGACAAATTTCCATACTAAAAATAGCCATCAGAGGAGATGGCAAATCCCCCAACCAAAGACCCCCACGGGCCTTGGTAAAAAGGGTGCACTTCAAAACACATATTAGTAATATATTGTCGTTCTTTTATGCTTCTGATTGACATTAACTGTTAACAGATGCATGATTATCTAACACTCAGACTAAAACAGTATGCTTGACTGCTAAAAAGAGGTAATATCTCAAACAACCACCATTTACGCAAATGTATAGCATACGATACATTCAACTTTCAAAATGTGTGAATAACTTCTAAAGTACAAGCCCTGCAAACCTAATTTTGAGCTCTCTAGAAAGTGAATTTGGACAAAGAATCCAAATCTGGAAAAAAAAATTTTTTTTTTTGGGGGGGGGGGGGGGGGGGGGGGAGGGTGCTGCGGGAGGGGGCACGGGAATGTGGAGGGGTCAGAGAGAGAGTTAGGAACACTGACAAGATATCACAGCATGATCATCAATATTCTAAAAGGTACACGGTTATTCAAATTCTGGAGCTGGCCAGGGTTATACAGATATGGAGCAGAGACTCGAAAAGCAGCTCAAACTACCAAAGGGAAATAACTCCCAAAGTAGAAAAGCAAGAGTTATCATTCATGTATGAGACAAATAGTCATGACCTGTTCTGCATATCTGTGAAGTGTCATGAAAATATTTCAAAAGGTATTAAAGCTATGGAGCAGACAACTAAAATCATCAAAGGGAAATAACTCAAAAAGTAAGAAAGCAAGAGTTGTCTTTCTTGTTCGCGACACATCGTCATGACCTGTTCTACATATCTATGAAGTATCATGAAAATATTCCAAAAGGTATTCAAGTTATAGAGCGGACACCAAATCACACCTAAAACCATCCAGGGGAAATAACTCAAAAAGTAAGAAAGCAGGAGTTGTCATTCTTGTTCACGACACATCGTCATGACCTGTTCTACATATCTGTGAAGTATCATGAAAATATTCCAAAAGGTATTCAAGTTATAGAGCGGACACCAAATCATACATAAAATGATCAAGGGGAAATAACTCAAAAAGTAAAAAAGCAAGAGTTGTCATTCTTGTTCGCGACACACCGTCATGACCTGTTCTACATATCTGTGAAGTATCATGAGAATATTCCAAAGGGTATTCAAGTTATAGAGCGGACACGAATCTGCCAAAAAATCACACCTAAAACTATCAAGGGCAAATAACTCAAAAAGTAAGAAAGCAAGAGTTGTCATTCTTGTTCGCGACACATCGTCATGACCTGTTCTACATTTCTGTGAAGTATAATGAAAATATTCCACAGGGTATTCAAGTTACAGAGCGGACACGAATCTGCCAAAAAATCACCAAAGGGGAGATAATCCAAAAAGTACAATAGCAAGAGTTACCATTCTTGTTCGCGACACATCGTCATGACCTGTTCTACATAACTGTGAAGTATCATGAAAATATTCTAAAGGGTATTTAAGATATAGAGCGGACAAGAACATGTTTACGGACGGACGGACGGACGGATGGACGGACGGACAGACGGACGGACGCCAGGCTCATCGCTATATCCCCCGAACCTTTCGGTCGGGGGATAAAAATTACAAAGGGCCATAATTCCGTAAAAAAAATAGCCATCAGAGGAGATGGCAAATCCCCCGACCGAAGACCCCCATGGGCCTTGGTAAAAAGGGTGCACTTCAAAACACATATTAGTAATATATTGTCGTTCTTTTATGCTTCTGATTGACATTAACTGTTAACAGATGCATGATTATCTAACACTCAGACTAAAACAGTATGCTTGACTGCTAAAAAGAGGTAATATCTCAAACAGCAACCATATACACAAATGTATAGCATACGATACATTCAACTTTCAAAATGTGTGAATAACTTCTAAAGTACAAGCCCTACAAACCTAATTTTGAGCTCTCTAGTAAGTGAATTTGGACAAAGAATCCAAATCTGGAAAAAAAAAAAGAAAAAAAAATTGGGTGGGGGGGGGGGGGGGGCACGGGAGGGGGCACGGGAATGTGGAGGGGTAAGAGAGAGTTAGGAACACTGATAAGATATGACAGCATGATCATCAATATTCTAAAAGGTTCACGGTTATTCAAATTCTGGAGCTGGCCAGGGTTATACAGTTATGGAGCAGAGACTCAAACAGCAGCTCAAACTACCAAAGGGAAATAATTCACTAGGTCTAAAAGCAAGAGTTATCATTCATGTATGAGACAAATTGTCATGACCTGTTCTGCATATCTGTGAAGTGTCATGAAAATATTTCAAAAGGTATTCAAGCTATGGAGCGGACACTTAAAATCATCAAAGGGAAATAACTCCAAAAGTAGGAAAGCAAGAGTTGTCATTCTTGATCGCGACACATCATCATGACCTGTTCTATATATCTGTGAAGTATCATGAAAATATTCCAAAAGGTATTCAAGTTATAAGAGCGGACACAAAATCACACCTAAAACCATCAAGGGGTAATAACTCAAAAAGTAAGAAAGCAGGAGTTGTCTTTCTTGTTCGCGACACATCGTCATGACCTGTTCTACATATCTGTGAAGTATCATGAAAATATTCCAAAAGGTATTCAAGTTATAGAGCAGACACGAATTCATACCTAAAATGATCAAGGGGAAATAACTCAAAAAGTAAGAAAGCAAGAGTTGTCATTCTTGTTCGCGACACACCGTCATGACCTGTTCTACATATCTGTGAAGTTTCATGAGAATATTCCAAAGGGTATTCTAGTTATAGAGCGGACACGAATCTGCCAAAAAATCACACCTAAAACTATCAAGGGGAATAACTCAAAAAGTAAGAAAGCAAGAGTTGTCATTCTTGTTCGCGACATTGTTCGCGACACATCGTCATGACCTGTTCTACATTTCTGTGAAGTATCATGAAAATATTCCAAAAGGTATTCAAGTTATAGAGCAGACACGAATTCATACCTAAAATGATCAAGGGGAAATAACTCAAAAAGTAAGAAAGCAAGAGTTGTCATTCTTGTTCGCGACACATCGTCATGACCTGTTCTACATTTCTGTGAAGTATCATGAAAATATTCCACAGGGTATTCAAGTTACAGAGCGGACACGAATCTGCCAAAAAATCACCAAAGGGGAGATAATTCAAAAAGTACAATAGCAAGAGTTACCATTCTTGTTCGCGACACATCGTCATGACCTGTTCTACATAACTGTGAAGTATCATGAAAATATTCCAAAGGGTATTCAAGATATAGAGCGGACAAGAAAGTGTTTACGGACGGACGGACGGACGGACGGACGGACAGACGGACGGACGGACGGACGGACGCCAGGCTCATCGCTATATCCCCCGAACCTTTCGGTCGGGGGATAGCTTTATCCCCCGAACCTTTCGGTCGGGGGATAAAAAAGGTGGAGTTATGGTTCTTGTTCTCTGCACATCGTCTGATGATGCTTTATATTTGTACAAAGTCTCAAGAAAATACCTCAAACCGTTTAAGAGTTATGGCCCGGACACAAACAGCTGACGCACGGACAACAAAGGGGCATAATTCCGTAAAAAATGAAGGTGGAGTTATGGTTCTTGTTCTCTGCACATCGTCTGATGATGCTTTATATTTGTACAAAGTTTCGAGAAAATATCTCAAACCGTTTCCGAGTTATGGCCCGGACACGAAAAAGCTGACGGACAGACAGACGGACGGACAAGGTGATTACTATAGGGCCTCCGCCGACTTCGTCTGGCGGGGACCTAATAAAGCAGATATGATGTAACTAGTACTGCTGTCAAGGTGAAGTTCTCATTTTATATTAAACTGAGCAAAAGTCATCAGAACAATTCTAGGACCATTGTCTAGGTATGGAATATTAGTGAAGTCAATAAATGGATGAATATTGCTTCCACAATAATCGCCTAGGACCATTGTCTAGGTATGGAATATTAGTGAAGTCAATAAATGGATGAATATTGCTTCCACAATAATCGCCTTGGAATGGTGTTTTGTTAATGATTATATATAGAACTGGTGCTCCTTGTTAATAAGTGTTTATAAGGTCAACCAGAATGGGTCCAAATAGCATCAGCCATCTGAAACGAAATGCTCCCTAAAAAGATTAAACAATCCTGATTCACTGATGATGTGATTTCATTTCACATCTAGTTAAGTCCATAATACTCACCCATTCAACATTGCCCTTGCTTTTACCAAAATTTTGTATACAAAAATAACTTTTTTAATTCTCCATCAAAGCATAATACAGGATCTTATCTGAGGCAATTTTAGGAGATTTCATAACAGATTTTTGTTGGGGTGAAAAAGCATCATCCCCACCACTACATTTTTGACTATCTACAGGAGTACTTTACTCACAGTGGTGTTCCAATCTCGCCCTCTTTCCAGGTAACTGTTACAAGTATTGTTATTGCTAGGGTCACTATCATCACTAGGTAGTTCAGTGGTGTCCTGAAAGTAACAGAAATCATAATTCTGAATGTTCAGAGAACAAATTGTCTGAGAAAATTTTACCGCCAATCCTATTAAGACACTAGATTTGTGGGATTATTTTTGAGGGGGTAGAATACATTCTATAACCAAATAAATATAGTAATAAGATACAAATTTTGACCAGCAATTAGAGAACTCTTTTTCTAATAGGTATTGAGTGTAAATATCTATCAGACACCAACAATAAGGACTTGGTACAATGTATAAAATTGAAGATATGTAGCCCCATTTCCTTTCTGGATAACTTAAAGAATATTTTCAACTGAATCATAGCATGGTGTTCAACATACCAAACATTAACCAGCAATCTGCCGATGGGGTTGGCATGTACCCGTCTCTGGTACTTAATGTCCTGTATGATATCACTACTCCAGTCCATGAAGTCACGAATCTTGTTGCTAGGTGAAGTCCTGTCTACATCATACTTGAACTTTTCTTTGATTTCTTCTCTCAACACTTTCTGTTAAGGATAAAGGAAGATTTCATATTCATTTTACTAGCCACAAGTTACCACTCACATTTCATGTCACTCAGAAAAATTTAAAGCTGTGTTTTATAACTTAGCCAGTGTAACCAGTCAGTCAAAATTTCATTGAGCATTCAAATAAGATAAAAGCCTTGGACAAACAACAGCATGTGTGTTTTTGTGACAACAGTTTATTTAGTAAAAATATGCCCAGACAAATTCGAAAGGCAGAGCGATAAGCACATTGTCTTAAGGTCAAATACACTGTCATTGTAAGAAGACATTCCAGAACTGGGATTTGTGAAATTGCACAAGACTTATTCTTGATTTGATGAATTTGAAATCCACTATTAAAACTAATTGACAGATTCGTAACAGCTAAACTATAGAACCAAGACAGATGTCCTGTACTGGGAGTGAACATATGAATAAATCACGACGACTGTGAATACATTTACGACCCTTTGTTATGGTATGGCTGCTGTCCATACAAAGGGATACCATTATATCTGAAATGTGTTATATCGACACTAAACTAAAGTACTTAAAAGAGGTCTACTTTTAAAGAAAAGAATTTGCTCCTAGAGGAGCAAATTCTTTCCTTTAAGAGTTGAACATTGAGATCAGAGGCAAAATGAAAATGGCAGAGTTGCTTACCTTGAAAGTGAACCCATGGTCATGGCTCCCTATTGCTCAACCTTATATTCCTTTATATATGAAAATCTTATAATGAATACTGTTACAACCAGGGTTTTCTTTGTGTAATATTCCTGGCATACCTTGTCCTTGACCCTGAAGTAAAGCTTCTGTAGAACATCATCCTTTATGATCTCAATGGTCAATGTGTTACCCTGGTAATAGTCAAATGCTTCAACAGCCTCGTCACTCTTCAGAAAATCTGAAAATATAAATAAAAATAATCTACCTTAACTATCTAACATAATGAGCCTAAAGTTAGGAACAAAAGTTGTCATGAGACAATACAGCAAGCCTAATGAATGCTTGACTATAAATAGGGTAAGACTGTTGAGGTGTTACATTCTAATATCTTGTATGCTGTTGATCTTAATTTCAAACAACTTTGAGGTAAGAGTCTATTCTAGAAACTTCCCATGAGAAAAGATTCATACACCAACATGATGATATGATACAAAGGAACTCTAAAAGATCTTACCAGATTTCTGTATGTTAGGCTGGAGGTCCAGCTTGCGTGCCAGAAGGTGGTAGTACTGAAACCCTACACTAGACATCAGGGTCTCCAGGTCATTGTCATCCAAGCTCTGTGAAACAGAGGATGAAAATTAAACACAGTTCATTACTTGAGAAATGAATTCAGTGCTCCAGATAAGAAGGGGTAACAGCATTAATTTAGGGACAATTTTCTAATGTTCCCTGGAAAAACATGTTGAGAACCCTCATTAGAACAGTCTTGGCAAGATGGTTTTACTGAGGGGCCACAACATTTTTTGGTGAAAATGAAAATTAATCACCTCATAATTATCCATAAACCCCAACTTACCTGTAGCTCTGAATCATGCTACTGTAAAGGAAGTCTGCAATTCTGATAAAATTCACACGACTTTATAACAAGACCAATTAATCTGTGTGTATGATAGATTCTTTAGCAAGACTTTGTTACACATGCAATAAAGTCAAGTCTGAAATATGTTTTCTAAATTATCTACCCTGGCTAGTTAGGAGAACTCTTTAAGCACCAAAAAGCAGATGACAAAATTTACGTCTGCAAAAATTTTAAAAATGTCTTGTCCAAGACATTTCATATTGAGAATTCAAAGACTAGAGGGCAAACAGTGTAGATCTAGATGAGGCGGCTCATAATGAACCACCTCATCAAGATCTACGCCGTTTGCGAATTCTGCTGTTTTCGTCACTGGTGGTTAAAGTGTTAAGCTTGCAAGTACATAAGTTCTGGATGATCAAGCTTTGTTGTCACCTTGGTGTCCTTATCTGTGTCAGCATCAGTGAGTGTATTCTGTATTCTTAAAGAGCCAAAACAAAAGCAGACAACAAGATTTTTTTCTCTAAAATGTCAAAATGTGTTTCATCAAACTACATCTTACTGAAAATTTAAGAACAGAGGGCAAACAGTGTAGATCCAGATGAGGCAGCTCATTATGAGCCGTCTTATCTGGATCTATGCTATTGGCAAATAGAATAAAGGTTAAAATAATCAAAACCATTATATTTCAAACTATAAGAGTTACTCAGAGCACACGGCAGTTTACTGACAGACAAGTCCACAGGGATATAAACAGAATCAACTTCTCTTCAATTATCAACAGTAGAAACTCTAACAAAAGCTGTGATTTTTTTGGGGGAACAAAACAGCACGATAATTCCATGATTTGAACATGAATTTTGTTTCATTCGACCATGTATATGGCCTCAAACAGCTGTAGGCATAGGAATCTAGTTATAATGCTGCAAACGTGAAAAGAAAACACAATTCAAAACTGTAACAACATTTCTGGTGAAGTATAAGGATTTTTGGAAGTTAAGAACACAGTCACTAGTGCTATAATTATAGGGCATCCCTTTTATAATGCAATTTGGACAGTCAAGTCTAGATTCAACTAAAAAGTAATATGGCAAAAATAAGCATATTTCTTTTTAGATTTGTTTTAATGTAATTTTAGTCCTTTTTTTTCAGCTAAAAATAGTTCCTTCAGTTAAAGCAAATTCCACCCAGATATAGACCAAACGAAATGTCTTATTTAAACCTGTGATTCAAAGTTTTTCACACAGGGTTGTGATTTAAAAAGGGAATTAGGCACAATTTAGGTGATATTTCACACAGGGATGTGATTTCAAAGGGAAGCAAGTTCCATCAGACCTGTGGTTTTCTACAATAAGTGACTTTTTTCACTTTGATCTTTGGAATAGCAGCAGCTTCAGATTTTTCAACTTCAGATTTTTCAACTTCAGAATTATCAACTTCGAGGTTTTCTATTTCAATCACCTGGTTGTAAATATACGTATAGCTGTAAAACACCTTGGCCCAGTTGTAAAAAAACTAACGACATTGTTAGTTAACGAGACATTAAAATTTCAAACGTTAATATCTCAAGTATGCCAATAGTTTTAGTTGAAAAAATGTGAGAAGCTTTTGCATTGCAACAGCTTCTCACATATTTTCAACGAAAAATATCAGTGTATTTGGCTATAAAGTTGCAAAACACTTAACAAGTTGACCCCTTAACGAGCTTGTAAGGCCAACAACGCTTTGAACAACTGGGCCCTGATCTTTGGGGTTTAAAGCATGCTAAATTGTTTACCAAGTTATGCATTGGCAATATGTCTATAGGCCCACAATACTGCTCAAAGCTATCTTTGGTTCGTGAATTTTTTAAAATTTGCAATAATGCCAGCCCAGAAATGCTTGCAAAAATGAAACTCACTTTACTGTATCAGGAATATGAAAGCAACAAAATATATGACAGTCATACATCCAGAATAATATGAGCCGCGACGTGACAAAACCAACAATGTGGTTGTGCGTCCAGCGCAGACTCAGATCAGCCTGGGTGTTCACCCAGTCCGAACAGACTCTTCGCTTATGGCTTGAAGGGTAACTAAGGGTCTAAGCTACATCCATGCGGACAGGGAAGACTCTGATCAGACTGGGCGGATGCCCAGGCTGATCTGAGCCTGCACTGGCCACACAACCACATTGTTGGTTTTGTTGTGTCACGGCTCAATTCACTTTACTGTATCAGGAATATGAAAGCAACAAAATATATGACAGTCATACATCCTGAATATGATGGAAGTATTCACAATTATTGTTCAGTTACGTTCAACAGTAATTTATTTACCATACATGAACATGACCCTTTACTCATAATATTAAATGCCAAGGGCACTATATTTAGAAAGGATGGTGGCATGTTTAGAAAAGAAGTATTGGGACTCATGTACATTTTGGATCAGTAGAAATTGTCATAATTGCTACACAAAGTTTCTTATCTTCTTGTATTATACTGGCCAACTGATACACATCAAATTTTTGGTTTTCATCATATCTGTATAGTTTGCATTGGTCGACAGAAAGCATTACTCGGCTACATGACTGAGCTGGGACACGCAAAAACCCAACAAAGTGGCATATGCACCCAGCAAAGACTCAGATCAGCCTTGGCATCTGCCAAGTCTGATCAGTATTTGCTGTGTGCTTTAAAGGTAGCTAAGGATATAAGGTACCTGAGTGCTGACAGCAAAAACTCTGATCAGATTAAGAGGATGCACAGGCTGATCTGAGTCTTCACTGGGAACACATGCCACTTTTTTGGTTTTGTCATGTTGCAGCTCATGTAGCTCATGTCAGGTTGCAGCTCATGCTATGCAGCTTCTGTAAGGGAATATTCATTCCATCTTTAAACATGCTCTAGATCTAACAGGAAGATGTTCAATGCAGGCATGTCTGTCCATATATCTACATTTTTCATCATCCATGTTACCTCTACACTGATCCGTTTAGTCCAAAGTGAGAAATGGGATATAAATGGCTACGTTTATGACTAAGGTCCAGTTTCATGTCACTTTAAAATCTTGGTTTACCTCTGAACAGGATTCATTTTGCATTAAGGTCTATGGGATCATTTTTGGTTTAAAACAAATTTGGTGATTTAAATGCAACGTGAAAATGACACTAAGACTTTTCCATTCATTTACAACAAATTTCTTGACTTTGTATGCTATGACAGAGGCCTTGTCATGGGCATGCTGAGAAGCAAACGAAAAAAGATCCTAGGTATGCTGGGAAGAATAAAGAGCAACGAGTGACAATGAGTTGTGCTACTCACCTTCTTTTTACCATCCATCTTCATACGCTAAAAAAATAGTGCAGAAATGATAATGATAAATAAACTGTCACCACAAAATTAACTCATTCACAGTTAAATTCCTACTTAAGCAAATGACATGCAAATTATCACTTAAAGTGCCATAAGAAGAAGATAGTTGAATGTGCAAGCAGTGTAGATTCAGATGAGGCAGCTCATAATGAGCCACCTCATCTGGATCTACACTGTTTGATCTTTATTCTTTGAATTCTCAATAAAATATACATATAGATTAAATGAAATAACTTTTCAAATTTTGCAGATATAAATTTTGTCGTTTGCTTTTAAGGGTTCATTTTGACATTGCCACTTGTGACAACAACCAGTGCACTCTACTTTAGCCACATCAAAAGAAAACCTGCCTTTGGACATGTATGCAAAATATGCATGACTGTAAAGACCAGCCTGCACCCATGTACAAACTGGTCAGGAAATGCTGTTTCCATTCTGACAGGTTTACTCACGATGCAGCTTATGTATTGACAAGAATTCCACAGAATGCTATGTTGCACCTGCCTTGAAAAAGTCCCGAAAGAATGCCAGCGCATCCCTCACACTGTAATCATGGTTGGGGTGGCATGCTTACTTGAAATTAACATGTCTCCTGTGACCTTGATAAAAGGGTCAAGGTTACTAAAACCTACTGAAGGCTTTCACACAAGGGTCAACCTAACATGTGGATGGATGGCTGGCTGGACAAAAGGAATGACTAATTGAAGGACAGAATATTTTACTCCCATATATTACACTCTGCTTAAACTGGTGGGACTTTAAATGAGTGTTATGTAAAGTACATACATGTGCATATACTACATATAAGCATTCTTTATATTGTATTATACAGAAAACAGACGTTACAATCAACAGTACATGTGTTTACATGTATATGTAAATATAATTAAGATACTACTACATGTGTATACTATGCATTTTAGAAAAGACAAAAACTGAATACATGTATAAACAACATTACCAAAACAAATGTGCTAGCACACATATAGCAGTGCCCGGTATCTCTGAACTTATCAACAAGCAAATATAGTGCAATGAATGAGAGTGCTTTTGCCGTACATTTTACAAGTCCCAGTGGGAAAATTGATATCACACACTATTTTCCCAAATGTTGGCCACTGTGACCTATTCTGTGTGAGCCAATTAGAACTGCAGTTGAATATATAATGACAAAGTTTTTTTGGGGTCTAGGGGCAATGAAAATCGATAAATGCCTTACACAGGTAGACAAACAATCAAATGGATGGATGAAATGACTGGAGGTATTGCTTCATTTTTTTTCTTGGTGTATACATACACTAAGTGAAAGCAACTACACTACACTACACTAATGTGTGCCCAACCATGTGGAAGCCACTGACCAAGAAAAGGAATACAGTTATAACACTTAAAGTGCCAAAAATGAAAATAGCTGAATTTGCAAACAGCATAGATCCAGATGAGGCGGCTTTTTATGAGCCACCTCATCGGGATCTACACTGTTTGTCCCCTAGCTTTTGAAATCTCCATATGATATTACCATGACAAAACATTTTTTGAAATTAGCCTCTGTAAATTTTGTCTGAGCCACCTCATCGGGATCTACACTGTTTGTCCCTTAGCTTTTGAATTCTCAATATGATATTACCATGACAAAACATTTTTTGAAATTAGCCGCTGTAAATTTTGTCTGCTTTTTTGGCGCTTTAAGGGTTAATCCAAGTGCACACTATCATTCTCTTATTTACCATTGACTTTTAAACTGGTAAAGCGATGTTAAAAACTCTCACCTGCATCCCTTTATATGCATCAACCATTGTGTTGACCATTGTGTCTGTATCTAGGTACTCCATCACTTCCTGGTAACAAAAAAAGAAAAAAAAAAACAGTTGAGATATTTCAAGAGATAAGTAAAGTATAACATACATTGTATTTTTAAATTCACAGCATGCAAGGCCATGGCACTGCTGAAACCAAGCATAATAGATGAGCTCGTGAGGGTCATTCAAAAAGTCTTTATCACCAAATTCTGGCAGTGGAAGGACAGGAAGATTTTATGGAATGTAAAGGGTGTCTCTCCATGAAATATTTCTAAGTATTTTCTATTATAAGCCTTTGTTGTATATGAACATCTAAAATACTCTAAAGTCACATTTTAACAAACAACATGAGGTAGTAAAATTGATATGAATACCAAATATCAGTGAGTTTTGAAAATCTTATAAACAGATCACAAAGTTGTCCCATCAAAACATTTATTAAACTGGAAATTAAATCAGATTACTATCTTGTTAATATTCATTTGATTAACAGTTCATTAACTAACAAAATTTCTTTGCATAGCTATAGAATTACAAAATTACCTGTGTTAAATGAAATGTTGTATGTGTTTTATTACTTTCATCCATAGTTAGCAAATATTGAGTAGTATAGCATGTCAGATTTAATATCCAGCACAGGAAATACCGTATCCAAGGTAATTTTCGCGGTGTTCCATTTTTCACGGTGTTTCGCGGTCACTTAGAAACCACCAATATTAAAATAGTGAATAATTTCCTGTTTCTTACAAAGTGTCTTCTGTAGACACAGTGTTAATACATTTTGCTTTGGTATTTACTGGTACTTTTCACTTGAGCCAGTTCTTTCATTAACCTGCAGCAGCCCTGCTGCAGGTTAATGAAAGAACTGACTCAAGTGAAAAAGTAGTTTTGCTTTTCGTGCATGTTGCTAACCTCGGAAATTAAAAAATCGCAAAAAAATATTGTTTATGTTTTCCACCCTTAACTGCGAAAATTTGAACCCACAAAAATTACCGTGTATACGGAACTAGAATAGAAATAACTTGTACAGAAAGAATTGCCATTAGGAAGGAAAGAACATAACTTTTTAATAATTAGGCTGAAAAAAATAATGAAGATCTAAATTCTATTTCCTAAAACCACCCTCTAACCATCTGACAGTAAATGAGCTGCAACATGACCTGACCAACAAAGTGGTATGTGTGCCCGGCAAAGACTCTGATCAGATTGGGCTAGAATTTTTGCTGTCGGTATGGAGGTAGCTTAGACCCTTAACTATCCTTTCACTGCAAAGCGACGACCCTTATCAGACTGGGCGGCTGTCCAGGCAGATCTGAGTCTTCACTGGACCCACATGCCACTTTGTTGGTTTTGTTGTGCACCGGCTCAAATACGAGGGGCGTTCGAAAAGTAATACAAATGGCCTCATAACTTTGTTTAGGGGAAAACTGGGTACAAATGCTATGCATATGCTGAAAACACTACATTTTGTCTTTACAATGATACCAAACGCTGTACAAGACACCTTTTCATATTGACTTACAACGCATTTTATTAGCCAATGTTTATTAGCGCATTTTATTAGGCCACTGTCATGCCACTGGCCTAATTTCATATGTAAAATAGTTTCAGTGTTAGGCATTCAAGTCAAATATCATTGAAAATACAAAATTAATCTTTGTCAGTCGCTTGTCCATTGTTGCCTACAATATTCATACAAAAGTTAGAAGGGTGGCAACTGTTATCGATTTATTCTTGGCAAAGCAGTGCGCAATTCTTATGACGTTATTGAAATATACGTTAACGTCATTTTTAAAAGCTTGTCGAGGCTTCGTTTTTGGCATTAATTTGAATTTATTGACAGGTTTTCGTTGACCCATGTAAATGCTCTGGCTGAAAAGATTTTGAATGCTAATACACTTGTTTCCATTACGAAATCATTTAATTTTTGGTAGAAATGGGATGAGAAATGGGGAATTTGCTACTACATAATCAATATTCCCGGGCCAGTATGGAACCCAGATTAAAAATAAATCCGCGATATTTTCAGGACAACATTCTCTGGGCATTGTCTTTAAGTTGCAAAAATAAAAACAAATCAAAGACTGACGATATATAAATTACGGCCTACTAAACTGAAATTCTGCAGTGTCTTTAGGGTATACCTCTTTCAAAGAAAATAAAAATGCGCCCTTTTTAAAAAAATACACCGTGTTTGCAGACTTTCCTACGCATAATATAGCTTTATGTGTTTCTGCAATCAGAAGTTCTGTTTTTATATTGGTTACCGAGAAATTACGTCATTTGCATTACTTTTCGAACGCCCCTCGTATCTGGACATGTCAACACCATTATTTAATTGAGTCTGCCATCTTTGAATTTCCATGCCCATTTTTCTTATCATACTGTAAAAATTCTAAATATTGGGACACCAAAAATAATTACTGCAACTGTTCTACAAATGAGATTGTTTGGTTTTACAATGCATAATTCATCCTAAAGATGCATACCAAATGCCAAACAATGTAGACCCTGATCAGACTGCTCCTTATGAGCAGTCTGATCTGGGTCTGCATTGTTTGCGCAGATCTATTTGTCCTAATGGTTAATGCTAAGAACTTTTATGTGTAGGTGCTTTACAAAAGTGTTGACAAACACTGCAGACCCAGATCAGAATAAGGAGCAGTCTGATTAAGGTCTGATCAGATATACAGTATGTCTAGAAAGTGTAAATATTAAGAACTATTAAATGCTTGGATCATCAGATAGAACCTAAGCAAGGACGGTTATAACTGACCAATATTGTAAAATTGCCTCAATATTCAATGAGCATTTACTAAAGGAAATAAAATAAAACTACTGGAATTATTTACGATGAAATGCACGGGTAGAAAATGTACAGGATGAAAACAATTTTTAAGCTTGACAAACTGCAGTCCTGTATGGGAACTATATACCCATGTTTGCAAATATCTTTCGATGTTTTTCATCAGAACAACAAGAAAACTATCATTACAGTTTTAATCTGTTACGGATCATTCTAAGGAGGAACTTCTGTTGTGGTTCCTCAATGTTACATGTTCAGAGGGGGGTCCAGAAATTTTGGATAGAGGGTTCAAATTAGCAGAGGGGGTTTGATTTATGCAGTTTGACCCAATTTTTCCTGAAATTCCCCATGAAAATATGATAATTTGGGCTGAGAAGGGGGTTTGTTTGACCCCCTCCCCCCAAACCCCCTCTGGATCTGCCACTGATGTTCTTATGTTTGCTTGTCTCTGGTCATCTAGCAATATGTTCACCTGAACAGCTGCCTATTAAAATCAATGTTACTGCTGTTTTCAATTAGTGTAGCTGAATAACCACCTGTGTGGGAAAATGCTGTTCATTCAGTTTACCATATGTGTAATTCGTGAACTTTTGTCAATTTGTGTGCATGCTTTGGTTTTGAGGGTGGGATGTGGGATCTGATTGTATTAATTCCTGATGTTTGCCTATCTTTTTACTTAAAGTCTAACAGTGAAAAAAGATATGCTGCATGGATCTTAGCTATAATCCTGAATCAGAAAACGTAACTTACTGCATCAGCAGAAACAAAGATTATTTACATCACAAGAGAGGAGTTAGTGAAATAACTGTTTTCTTTGTAAACTGTAAACTGTTTGTGTCACTTTAAAAGTTACATGAAAAAGAAATATTATGAAGTTTCAGGGGCGGATCTAGGATTTTTGGAGAGGGGTTCAAATTAGCTGATGGGGTTCGATTTGTGCAGTTTGACCAATTTTTCCTGAAATTCCCCATGAAAACAAAATAGTTTAGGCTGAAGAAGGGGTTTGTTTGAACCCCCTTTGGATTCACCACTGAGTTTTAAACTTGAGTTCTCATAATGCTTATTTTCCATTATGATGACCGTAACCAATTTGAAATAGTTTTATTTTCTGAAAGATTTGTGAATACAAACTTTTATGTGAATAAGACTTCTGCAAATGGTTTCTGGTTTATGCCATAAATGATTACACACATGCTGAAAACTTACGTACAACTTTTAAATAAAACCAACAGTACACTTTTACTATGGTAGTTTGTTTTGTGCAATATATGACTTTTGTAGGTTATGACTGCACTGAAATGAGAGTGAACAAAACTCACAAGCAGTGTGTTGTGATATTCAAACTGAATTTGCTTATAACACGGCAGATAAACACAACTGAAATAAACATAACAGTGCGCAGTTTCACCGAAACTGATGAAAATGAAACTGTCAAGAAACAGAGATGACTCAATACGTGTCAATATATGAAAATGACTGTATAAAGTTTGTATTCAAATGACAGTTATGTTTGTATTCAAATGACTGTACAGTTTAAATTCAAATGACTGTACTGTTTGTATTCAAATGACTGTACAGTCTGTATTCAAATGACTGTACAGTCTGTACTCAAATGACTGTACAGTTTGAATTCAAATGACAGTATAGTTTGAATTCAAATGACTGTACAGTCTGTAGAAAAGCAAAAATGAAATGTATATGCTGACATAAATAAGAAAATATCTAAGGGAGAATTAAAGTCATGTGACATGTTACACAGTACAACAGCAGATACCTTTGACGACATGTCATGTTTAGCATCAAGCTGAAAATCATACATCTAAAGGTTATAAATGAAATTTAGGTAAAACATACCTGGCCCATCAAATACATATTGTAAATAAATCCTCTTTAACATGTATAAAATTTGCAGATCCAAAAAGAAAAAAAATTGTATATAAAAAAAAAACCACCATCACCATAATTCTTAAGGTTGAAAAACAAACATATATTCATTTCAAGCAAGGACATTGGTTAGTTTGCATTTAAACTCTTCAACTAGAGTAGAACTTCAATGGCTCGAACCCTGATAGCTCGTTTGTCATGCCTGGCTAGAACTTGTTCTTGGTCCCTTGGGTTCAATTTATATAAAACTAACCCTGGATGGCTGGAACTACCTTTGGATGGAACTAATTTTCATGGTCCCAAGCCTGTTTGAGCTATTGAAGCACAGCTCTAATTCAGAAGGGTATTTGATGATAACTGAGAGATAATTTTTCTCATTTCTCATCGAAACCATATTGTCAAGATGGTTCAGACGAGGGGTCAAAACATATGCTTTTATGCAGAAATAACAAAAATTATCCTTAATTATCACCAAATACTCACTCTTATCTAGAGCTATGCATTGAAGTTCTACTGTGCTACAATTTAGTCTTAGAGAAAAGAGACAAGGCAACTGTGTTAATAAGTCTCCATTTGTCAAAATGGGACAGTCTGAAAAAAATTGACCCCTGCAGATCATAGGAAGTGAGATTACTAAAGTTCAAACTTTTTTTCGTATAAGCAGATCCAAAATTTTAATGAGAGTACATGTATTCTACTTTTCAGAGACAGGGGTGAAGTTTGATAAAGTAATATTCCATGTTTTCATGATGTTGTGCAATACACAAACATATTTAAAAGAAATATACAGTTTTTCTTCACGCAGGATTCACGTAAAATGATGTTAAAAAATTATTTTGCATGTAAACACTTTGCAGCTGTAGCAAACAAATTAGATCAAACACAAAGACATGTTTTTCCCTTTTTAGCCCTCACACATAAAACGCAAAAATTGTGCATACATCCTACCACTATGTTAGATGGTCCCTGTTCAAACAAAAATGTAAAATAAAATCCTGGATAATATTTTAGTTAGCTGTGTAGTTTGTAAGTATTTTCAGCAAATTAATCACAAGATATGAGCCGCGACACGAGAAAACCAACAAAGTGGTTGTGCGGCCAGCGCAGATTCAGATCAGCCTGGGCATCTGCCCAGTCTGATCAGAGTCTTCGCTGTCCGCATGGAGGTAGCTTAGACCCTTAGCTACCCTTTAAGCGTTTAGCAAAGAAACTGATCTGACTGGGTGGACGCCCTGGCTGATCTGAGTCTGCGCCGGATGCACAACCACATTGTTGGTTTTCTCGTGTCGTGGCTCATATGCAGTAACATGTGCCAAGAATTTTCTACAGAAAAATGCTTGAAGATGGAAAAGATATAACTTAAGCAAAATGAAAAATAAAAGATTCTGCAACCCAAAGGTATCAAAATAACCTTTGAGTGAGTCTGTCCTGTTTCCATGGCAAACACCTGAAATATCACATCAATTCATGACATACAGAAATTTAAGAGCATGAGTATTTCAGTTTTACACAAAGTGTAGCTTTGTCTAGTCTATAGAATATCATACAATTAGTGACTATGGAGGTATTGGATATGATGTGATATTCACTAGAAAATATCCAATATTGACCGAGGCGAGAGCCGACGTCAATATTGGTATTTTCTGCTGAATATAACATCATATCCAATGACTCCATAGTCAACAATTGTTTTATTACTTAACAACACTTTTCAGTTAAGCTTGCAAATCTGTTTTTGTTGCTTGGCTTGTTCTCAGCATCTGATAGGTACATTTCACAGTACAGAAATATGAAACCAGTCTACCTTGATTGCTCCAGCACATGATCTAAATTTAGAAACTAATATCCAATGGGAAAAACCCCAGGCCAGTGAATATAACAAAATATTGAATGGGTTGAAATCAGCTCTGAGCCAATGAAAATTGCTTTATTTATAGGGTATATAATAATATACATTTTACATATACTAACACCTCTTTATGTTCTGTGTAGTTAAACAGCAAGAATTTGCATGCAATGGTTCAGACAACATACATTTTCTAAATGCATCTTTTTCTATATCCTCGTCTCACAAAAGAGTGAGAGTAGAAGCCAAAAGGCAAACCAAAAGGCAAAAGATTATACAGCTTCTCGAGGGATTCAGCAAATATTAATACATAAAATAAACTTTTTCTTTGTTATTTAAAGTACCATCTTTCTTTCAATATAAGAAAGGGTTTCCCCTTTCTAGAATTCTAGAATGACCCCAAATATATAAATTAGTCTTATGAAATTCAGCTATAAGAGGGTTTTTCTTTTCCAAAACAATCCCAAAAATCTAAATCTAAATCCCCCTCCCCAACACCCCCCCCCCCCAAAAAAAAAAACCCAAAAAAAGATCTAGATGAGTCTTTCAGGGATCTAGATTTTGGGACTGGTTTGGAAGGGAAAAACCTCTTGTTATATATAACCAAATAGATACTGTAAACTCAAGTAAACTGGCCAATCATGAGATACAATCTCACGAAGTTAAATAATCCTGTTCTAACTAGGGTGTAAGGATATACATGTATGTGCGAGGGAGCTCTCTCTTATATGACAATATTTACCTCCCTTCTCACAAGGAGCTACTCTAAAAGAAAAGAATTTGCTCTTTTTATGGAAGGCAAATTCTTTCCTTTTGGAGTATGGGATTTACCATACAGGAAATTAAACACTATTCTGTCACAGTTGTCTCCCAAATGTAATGGCTGCCAAATCATAAGGATGTATCCACACAGCTTGCTCTAAACTATATCACAGCTTATCATAGGCTGCATGCTGACTAAAGATTAAAATGATTCAATGTGACAAAGGGTTTTAAAGTTGATACATGCACTTCCAAAGGGGGATCACTCTGAACTGAAAGACTTTTGCCTGCCTTCTCATAGGGTGTACTCCCCAAAAAGGCAGAAGACAAAATTTACATCCGCAAAATTTCAAAAGATGATTTATCCAAGCTTTATCATACTAATAATTCAAAGGCTGGAGAAGATAAACATTGAAGATCCAGATGAGGTGGCTCATTATGAGCCACCTCATTTGAATCTACACTGTTTGCAAATTTAACTCTTTTCACTTTTCGTGCTCAAAACAAGTGTTAAAGAAAAGATTTCATTCCTTTCATAATAGCTACAATTTCACAAGTGATTATTCTGCTTCAATGGATACCCTTCAAAAAGAAAAGCAAAATCTTTCAACTTCTTGTCATAATGAGGAGATTCCATTCATCAAAAGAACGATGAAATCTTACCTTGGGTATGCCGCTAACCATGCCTGGCTCTTCCTCTTTCTCTTTTGGATTCTCTTCTGTCAGACAACGCACCAGAATTGCTATTGCACGCTTCAACTCATACACCTGCAAGTAAATAGTGATATGTATCTTCAATACTGCTGTTGTTCCATACTGTTGCCAGAGTAGTATCTTCAATACTGCATTTGTTCAATACTATCAGAGTAACACACTGTTGCTGACCCATGCCCATAAATCTGTGAAAGGAATAGCAATTATGCTAAATCATTTTGGAGCCAATTTTAGCCCCAGATTTACTTGCTCTCACAGAAACCCCCACATACTACATACTGTAACATTGGAAAGTGAGTAAATTTGACTTTCACAATGGTAACTCAGCAGAAGGCCTTTGAAAATGGTATGATTTTCCTTTTGGCGATAGCCTCTTACGTATTTGCACAACCACAGACCTTATGAGCCGCGACACCAGAAAACCAACAATGTGGTTGTGCGCCCAGCGCAGACTCAGATCAGCCTGGGTATCCACTCAATCTGATCAGACTCTTCGTTAAGCGCTTAAAGGGTAGCTAAGAGTCTAAGCTACTTTCATACGGACAGCGAATACTCTGATCAGACTGGGCGGATGCCCAGGCTGATCTGAGTCTGCGCTGGGCGCACAACCACATTGTTGGTTTTCTCGTGTCGCAGCTCTTATCATTAAAAGGAAGCCCACTCCTAGCCACCCACCCCTCTGTTATACCTGTTCTTGAGTACACTCCTTGTAGATTCCAACCCTGAGTATATGATTCACATAGTCACAGATCTTGTTATCAAACACAACTGCCTGGTTCGTACCATTGCCCTACAACATAAACAGACCAATGTACTGTAAATGTATTCATTTTCACGACAATATATGAATTTTTGTGCTTTACATATAGTTGGTACAATATTTGCCACTCTTGCAAACAGTTGGCACTTTTAGCACCAATCTGTTATATTTCTTGTGGGAAAAGCCAGGTAATTTTCTTTCAGGTCAGTTCAGGAGCTATTCATTTAAGCTTTGTCTGCCATCTTTGTCCAAAAGTAGATAAAACCCATAAGTCCATACACCTCATACCAGAGGTCATAACAAGACATTGCTTACCACTGGCGAGAATGCAACTGTTGCACTTTACTGATTTCCCAATGAGAAACTACAAGTTTGCAGCTATTTAGGTCTATGCAAGATTCTGTTATACAAAATTGTATCCTGCTAATACCCTTAATGTCTTGTATGGAACTTCATTGTTTGTTATTCTGTTTAAGAATTTCTGGTAAAGTATACAACAGGCTTGTCAAATTCAGAGATGGATTTGGTCAATTCTAAATATGAGCCGAGATACCAGAAAACCAACAAAATGGTTGTGCGCCCAGCACAGACTCAGATCAGCCTGGGCATCCGCCCAGTCTGATCAGAGTATTCCCTGTCCGCATGGAGGTAGCTTAGACCCTTAGCTACCCTTTAAGCACTAAACGAAGAGTCTGGTCAGAATGGGCTGATGGCCAGGCTGATCTGAATCTGCGCTGGGTGCACAGCCACATTGTTGGTTTTCTCATGTGCCGGCTCATATATTATCAGCAGAGATGCATATATGCAAATACAAACTGACAAATTGAAATTTTATCAATGGCACACCGTTTTAACGTCAAACATATAATACTTCAAGGGTAAAAATGCCCTCAGTTGCAAATTGGAGTCTGTAAGCCTACTGATATGCACTATATGGCAGTTTGAATTCGGCCGTTTTTTTTGGACTGATTATAGTGAACATCACAAGAAAAGACCTAAACGTATTGTATTATTTTGCTGATGTGTTCATGCATTTAGGAATGGAATGGTTTAAGGTGAAAAGGTACACCTAGATATTTTTCCGCCATTTTGTAAAAGGAAGACCACTTTTGTGACTTCCTGTTTGCTTTCTTAGAAAACAAAACTTTCTAGAAAGTTCTTTTTGTGTTATCCCCTTGGCCCACAAACTTTCTAGAAGGGGTCAACTCCTAGATGAAAAAATTTGCTCCTAGAGGAGCAAATTCATTCATCTAGGAGTTGACCTCCTTTGAGATAGGCAGCAACATGAAAATGGCAGAGTTGCTTCCCCGTGAGTGTACCCATTCACCTTAAAACCTTAAACTTATTTATTACTTACAGAAGTAAACTCCACAAGAGTATCAAAGACCTGAGTAATGAGCGGTATTGACTGTTGGTTGATGTTGGAGTATAGAATATTCAAGAACTTTGTCGTTTCAGCTACCAAGTTCACCGACTTGATGTTGTCAGGCTGTTCTCGCAGATAATTCTAAAAGTAAAAGGAATATTATGTCACCTGCTGAGTTGTATATCTATCTATAGCAGAATTTAAAATATCTTAAAAGAGTGCTTTCATATTGAAGATTTGTTTCAAGCAGTTATTAACAACAACTCTAAAACCAGCTAATTTTCTTCCCTTATTTTAAAACACTGATAAGAGTATGGTCAAACAGCAGGCAAAGTCTCCTCAAGCCTAGCCTTTTACTATATATGATAGAATATTAAGCATGTATCAGTAATTATAAAACAAGTTATTTCTAACATTTTAATTCAATTATGGAAGGCACCACAGCAAGTCATACTCTTTAAAACTTATTCTCAGCTCTTACCTGAAGTCCCACATGTTGATTGTCACACATTAACCCAAGTATCCTCAATACCAGTTCTATATAGCCGTCATCTTTGAATTCAAGATCTGTCGGCATTTCTCCGGCGGAGGCTATCAGTGCTTCTAGCTCTTCCTCATCCAGATTCTGCATGAAATTACAGATATAATATAAAATACATTGATACATATATGCTAAAAGACTTCAGCGGTCCTCAAAAAAAGGGAGTTTGATGATAATTCTGAGATAATTCACTTATTCCTTTATATAATACAAATGATCCGTGACACAACAAAACCAACAAAATTGTTGTTGCCGTGTTATTGTTTAACATCCATGATAAACAGCTATGGTCATGTCGGGACGGTCAGTAAACCTAACCACACTATTCCTGGGCAGGCTTAGACCTCCTAAGCGGTTAACCAGTACTAAGTGCACTTACTTTCTCCAACAACTGACAACTGCCCTTCTTGAATCAGCAGAAGGATCGATCGAGAAATGAAAGTAAGTGGCCGGACCTGGTATCGAACCCAGGACCTCTGGCTTGCAAGTCAGGTGCAAACCAACAAAGTGGCATGTGCGCCCGGCAAAGACTCAGATCAGCCTGGGCATCTGCCCATGATGCATTCAGACTGAACAGAGTCTTCTCTGTGCACTAAAGGTGTACCTTAAGGTCTAAGCTACCCCCATGCCGACAGTGAAGACTCTAATCAGACTGGGTGGATGCCCAGGTTGATCTGAGTCTTCACTGGGGGCACATGCCACTTTGTTGGTTTTGTTGTGTTGCGGCTCATATGGAGAACTGATTCAATTATCTCATAAATATTATCATCAAACCCCACTTTATAATATGATGTTGCTGTTATTCAGTGGATTATGCAGTATCATTAAAACTACACATGTAATAACACTTTGGCGCGGACACATAACGTCATTGACGATGTCCATGTCAACAATGCAATTTCTTAATGAAATAGTGTTCAGTTTGAAGGCGTAAAAATTCCATTTTAAAGGGCCATATGATAAATAGAAACTTACAATCGTGGGCATTTCATATAAAATTTATGAAACTCACTCCACGCTCGTTTCATAAATTTCATATGAAATGACCACGAGCATAAGATTCTCTATTTATCTGGAGCTCCAATCTTTGTAGGACAAAATACAACATAACAATGAAATGCCTTTGCATTCACAAAATGTTGCTTAAGTAAGTTAAAGGGGTCAAAGTACTAATATTGTAAGTCCGATCTCGTAAAATACAGAAACAGTGAAAAACCCTAAATATTTAGATACACAGACATTGTCCCCTATACAGAGGTATGATCAGGTGCTTTCAAGCAGTAAGCATCACCTGTCTATTACATGTATAATACCTGGCCAAGTCTCTATGTATCTGAGGGACTAGACAGTGAAGTTGGAGGTCTGCTCACTGAAAGCCCGACTATACTTTGGCCCTTGCCATCAAATCACAAATAAGTTAAAAAATGACTACACAGTAGGGATTAAGCACATCATCATATCTTCCATGTATGTTCTTAAGAGTCAAGAACTCCTCAAAGTTTGACAAGTTTTTCTCAGCAATAACCATCTGATTACAATTTACTGGCGAGTTGCTTCCATCTATCATTCTATCAACAAAGTCTTGAAATTTGAAACAGACTAACTGAGCAACAGAATCTTAGTATGCAGGTCCCGAAAGAACATTGCTACTCAAAAATGGGAAGCTAACTATGAGAAGACTGAGGTTGCCCTTCTTGTCATAAAGCCTACTAACAAGCTTTCCATTGTTAATAACTGACAATTCTTGGACAAGTCAAAATTCAAAACACCACTTTGCAAAATTAATGAGCCGCGGCATTACAAAACCAACAAAGTGGTTGTGTGCCCAGCGCAGACTCAGATCAGCCTGAGCATCCGCCCAGTCTGATCAGAGTCTTCACTGTCTGCATGGAAGTAGCTTAGAGCCTTAGCTACCCTTTAAGCACCTACCGGAGAGTCTGATCAGATTCGGCAGATGCCCAGGCTGATCTGAGTCTGCACTGGGCCCACAAGCACATTGTTGGTTTTGTCGCGACGCGGCTCAAATAACAACTCACCTCAATATCCTCCTCAGCAACAGTCACTATTGGCGCCACCTGGTTATTCTTGGCGCCAGGTGGTCCACTACCAAAACTGAGTTTACTCCCTAGTTTGCTCCCTCGTAACCTATTCATTTCAAGGCCATTTGGAACCTTTAGTGTGGGAGCTCCTGGTACAGCTAGCATACCATCTTCTTTTGGTTTCTGTTTCACATGGTGCTAGGGAAGATAAAACACAACCATATTCAGTTTCTGTAGCCACGGTTCCCAGGTAACACCTACTTTAAACAGGTATGCAATCCCTCTATTAACTGTTAGGTAAAATCATGGACTTATTGTGGGATATTCAGTATGTGCAATTTTGTTTGTGGGACTAGGTCAAATGCTAAGTTGTTGCTGCCTTGGTTAGTTATACACTATCAAGTGACTTTTGAGTGACACTTTGGGTGAAATTTGGAACTATCAACTACCTTTATGCCTGTAAGAAACTTACCAGCATTTAACGAATCATACCTTATAAGGAGAACTTAATAGCAACTGTTTCATTGTTCGAATGCAAAAGCAAGGGTGTAGCTGCCTATATGCAAATATGCAGGTGCATTGTAAAATTTTGTCAAACTGACAAAATTTCACTACACACCTACAAATTTGCATTCTGGAATTTTATTGATTTGGCAAGATTTTGATATGAACTGCCGAATGACATGAAAATGTGAAATAGATGGAACTTAAACCATCTGCCTCTCCCTCTAGGAGTATAAAACAGGATTGTACATATCCTGTAATTGCCCCTAGCTACCCCCCTGTAAAAAGATTTCTGCCGGCACAAATACCCATCAGTCTCCTCATTCATATCATTACTTCATGCATCTTAAGGCTGGCTCAAACACCATGCAATGCTCAAACTGGCGTAATCCATGTATTACTCTATTTTAAAAGACATGCAAGGCTCAAACTAGTATCCCTGGATGTTTTGAGCCTTCTGACAGTCCACATTAGTAGTCCAGTATAGAAAATAAAGCTGGTCATTCAAAGTTTTTTTTCCAGCCAATTTTGAACTTAAATTGTTAATTTAAAATGTTTACTCACCAAATTATATTAGATTTCAATAGGATTTTTATTATTGGATGTTATATACTGTTGAACAAACACGATAATGTTCTGTTGGCTGAAGCTGTTTATTGTTCATAGATTAAACAAGTGAACTCACTGCTGAAGTAAGCCTGGTTCCTCTCCCTGACTTCCCCCTCTTGGATCCACGTAGAGATCCCCGTGATCCCTGGGATCCTCTAGAAACAGGTCTGGTCCCTGGAGGTCTCAAACTGGCTCGGGATCTGCTCAGGGACATAATGGATGCTGCTAGGGTTCTTCTATTGTAGGATGAAACCATCTGGAACAAACATATATGAAAAATCTAACACCACGTAAATTGATATATATTCATATATATACAGTAGTGACCAGAAATTATTGAGAAATTTTTTTCACCAGTAGTTTTCTAGCTTTATATAAAATAAATGAAACTAACTTGATATGTTATTGGTATATTCTTCACTGAACTAAAATGTGGTGGCTTTGATATTTGTAAGTCATGTAAAAAAATGTGGATTATCTCCCCTTTAATTAACGAAATGCAAAATTTGAGCAAAACTGCAAAGTAAGATGAAATTTGAAATCAAATGTATACAAGAAAATGCTAATAAAGGAATGTACATTTAAAATTACTTGTTCAGATACAGAAACAATACTGCTGTACCATCAGCAAAGCTGTGTAATGTCGCTTTTATTCTACAAGAAACTACTAGGATCTGAACAATAGAAAGGTTTTCAAATTTTCACCAAATTCTAAGAAAAAGGTCAATTTTCAGCAGGGTGGGTCACTAGATTTGTTCACTGAATGGAAAGTAATAATGATAGACAAGAATAACTATATAGTTACTAACACTACTAATTTATATGTACCCAGTAATATGATATCAGAAAATAAGATCACCCTTGTTTCCCACAGCCTAGTGACTGTAGGGCCAGAGGGTGTTAGAGGCCTATTGTATCTTGGGAACAGCATATGATAAGCGAAGCCTATCCCTTCTCCCTTGGCTGCCTTTATTTTTCCCTGATTCTGAGAAGGTAACCATTTACTGCTGGGTTCACAGAGGGAGGTTTCTCCAGTTGCTAGCTAGGCCAATAGGAATTCAAACCTGCTATCTTCTGCATCGCAGCTGGGTGCCTCCTATCACCTACATATGCTTCACCATGCTGAGATCCTTATGCAGAGGATAAACTGTATTTTTTTATCCTTTTGAGTATCTATTCTGGAGTGAATTAATCAATATGTCTATCAGAATCACTTCACCTTTTTTTAATTTTTGGCACAACAGGCCAAAAAATTTGAAAACTGAAAGCGATGTTTCCCAAAAGATTTTAGTTTAAAGACAAGAATTCTGTGGAGAGTGGTGTCTTGCCGGTCACAAAACAGAAATAAACCACAAAACTTGCCAACAAATTGCAGCCATAGTCAACACCGGAAAAGTATGTATGTCACTTCTGCTAGTCTCAGGTGACATAACAAGACCTGTCCACGTACAGGATAGCTCTCCTGCAGCGCATTGCCCATCACATAAAAAACTTTAACCAAAACATCCATTTCGGACGCCGACGCGGACGGGGACGCTGATGCTGACGCCGACGACAGGGTGACAACAATAGCTCTTCCTGAACTTTCGTTCAGGCAAGCTAAAAACTTACCTCCGCCACCATGCCTCCGGTTTTCATAGCTTTCATGAGAGCTTTGGCCTGAGAGATAGTTTCTTCTACCTTGGCGTGATGCATAGCTTGAAGAACATGCCTACAAAGAGAGATAATTCGGAGTTCTCTCCCTTATCCAATGTACCATATTTATTCAGTAAGAAGACATTTTTTCCTTCCAAAACAATCCAAAAGATCTAGATCCATCTTACAAGATGGATCTAGATCTTTAAGATTGTTTTGGATCTCAAAGATCTAAATCCATCTTGTAAGACAGATTTAAATATTTAGGATAGTTAAAGAAGCAAAAACCCCATTTTATAGCTGAATTACACAAGGCTGCTTACATATTTGTGGTAATTTTGAAAGAATAAGTCCCGTCCTATAACCGAATGAATATGGTAGGTAAGGGAAGTCAATACTTTGCAAAGGTAGGCAATTCAGTTGTCCCTCTTCACAGAGTATAGTCAAAGGCAAAACAAAGTATCGCTTCAAAGCTAATGATTGATTGATTGATTGGTTTGATGCTTAACGTCCACGGTAAACAGCTACAGTCATCTCGGGACGGTCAGTTATCCTAACCACACTACTCCTGGGCAGGCAGGTTAACCAGTACTAAGTGCACATACTTTTGCCAGTAACGAGTTGTCACTCTAGTGTATTGTATAAGCCAGAGCCAAAAACTGCTTTGAGCAGGTAGCCTTTAACATTCCAATGACCTGATCTAAGTCTGCTGCCACTGAGAGCCTTGCAATCATGTAAATGGACCACTCACATTGTGGTTTGTTGAAAAGGGAACAAAAAATTTAAATATAGTTTTACATCAAAAGTGCAGTGTAAAATATTATGCATGTGGAACAAGGGCTTCGCAAGCGGTGCATAATACGCCAGTTTTAATGCCATGTCAGAAGGAGTTACAGAATGAACAAGATTGTTTACAAAAGGATGGACAGGCAGACAAACAGGGGCAATAACTCTATAATTGATGATAGCAACATTATTTTACACATCAAATACTATTAGTATACTAAAAATCAGCTTTCAAGGTGAAGTGGCTCAGTGGTGAAGCCAAAGTCAAACAGGGAGATAATTCATGAATCTGATATACTAGAGTTACCATTCTTGACTTTATTACATACCCTTGACAATATACAAATTATCATTATGTTGTTTTAAAATATTTCAAATGGTAAAGGAGCTGAATGTAAACCGCAAATTCATGGAAGGGCAGATAATTCAGTAAGTAAGTAAGTAAGCCAGACTTGTAATTCTTGCTCAGGATACATTGCCCCATCATTATATACATTCCTACAATGTTTAGTTATAATATTTCAAATGGTTAAAGATATATGGAGTGACTGGGAATAGCCTAAAAATACTTAAACAAGGGGAGTTACTCCATAATTAAAGGGGAAACAACCATTCTTATATGCAACACATTGTCTTATGATCATGTATATTGCTATAAAGTTTCATCATAATATTCAAAAAGGTTACCGAATTGTGGTATGCACAAGATACGTAAACACAAAAATATCCTCAAAAAAACTAATCAAAGGGATGTAACTCTAAAACTTAGTATGGGAGAGCAACCATTGTTGTACGCGACACATCGTTAGATCTTCGTAAACACTGCTATGAAGTTTCATCAAGACATCCCAAACAGTTATCTAGTTATGGCACGCACAAGACTGTAGGGAAAAAAATAATCAAAGGGGCATAACTTGGAAACTAAGAAAGAGGGAGCAACCATTCTTGTACGCGACACATTGCCCCGACCTAATACATATTCCTACCAAATTTCATGAAGATATCCCAAACAGTTATTGAGTTATGGAGTGCACAAGAATGTTCACGGCCGGATGGACAGATGGACAGCGCCATGACATAATAATACGTCCCCTTTTTCAAAACGGGCGTATAAAAAGTGTAAAATAGATATGTACATGTCAAGTTGCTAGTGAAGTGTTTCATTAATTTTGCTTTACCACATTATATCATTATATTTGAGGTCACAATATCATATTGCTTGAACAAAACATTTCTTGAAATTTTGCAGATGAAAATTTTGTCGTCTGCATTTTTGAAAGTTTAAGGGCTAAGGAAATTACGGCAGGTGCTTCCCATCTCTACCATATGATGCTTAACTCAATAACTGCCCTAAAGTACAAAATTGTACCTTACCTCTCCCTTGTGGCAATGGAAGATAATGACATTCTATTTTTGATGGCAAAGAAGAACGTCTCCTCTCTTGTTCCAGTGAAAAAAGTGTACATACTGGTCTGAAAATAAACAGATTCTCATTATCATGAGCTATTTCAACAAGGCATAAAAAGATAACCATATTTATTTGGTTATAAGACAGACAGATTTCCGTCCAAAAACAATTCCATAAATCTAGATGTCTTACAGATATTAGCTTTATCTTTTCTGTGAAGTTTCATCAAATTTGCCTCAGTAGTTAAGTTATAGCTAAGACATGATTTAAGACATGATTTAACCTTTGACCCAATTGTGGCCTTGACCTTGGGTATGGGAACCTAAATCTTGTGCACGACACACCTTATCATTATGCTTTATCTTTCTGTGAAGTTTCATCGATTATTTTTTCCCCATAGTTTATGAGTTATCGCTGAGACATGATTTGTTGCAGACAGAAGCACAGATGGATGGATGGACAGTGCAATTTTAATATGCCTCCTAAAGTCCCTTCTGGGGCATAAAAACATGGAGGTGCAGAGCTCTAGATAAGAGTGAGTTATCTGGTGATAATAAGGGATAATTTTTATTAAGTTTCCATAAAAACATATGTTGTGACCCCTTATCTGAACCACCTCGATGAGATGGTTCAGATGCGGGGTCACAGAATATGGTTTCAATGAGAAATAAGAAAAATTATCTCTAATTATCATCAAATACTCCCTCTAATCTAGAGCTCTGGAGGTGGTTTCCTGGGCATTATGGGGACCAGATTTTACCAGACTAAGCAAAGCTTACCTGTACTTCCTCATTGCCATTAAAGAGAAGAGCTGCTAAAAAGGCCAATAACTCTTGTATGATAGTATCCTGAGGTCGTGCCAAATGTTCCAAGCACCCATCAATACTGCCATAGTAATTTAGAGCATTCTGACAGTCCTCAATCACCTTCAATTGCCTGAAAAATTTATTTGATTTCGAGATGAGAAACAAAACTCTCTCTGTGTGTTCGAGTGTGTGTTCATGTGTAAGTACATGTTATATGTGGTTTCACAAAATACTGAACAAATAAGAATGCAAAGGGTTCTAAAAATTATGAAAACAAGAAGCCTGCTTGAAAAAGATCATGTGGTTTTCTAGAAAACAACTGTCATGATTTGATTATTCTAGATGTAATTATATTTGAAGCATATTTAAATGTTTCATTTGTAATACAATTTGCATATAGTACATCAGGAAAATTCCATAGATAGCAACAAGTCATATCTCCATCTTTGTTGATAAATATTTAAACAAGAAATGTGAAACTGCCTTACATGTTACAGTTCTCAGAAAGAAATGAACTATACAAGCTTTCAGTAGCTTTGGTTCAAATCCTTTAACTTTTTTTGTAGCTTGTACATGTATGTATATTTGAAATAGAATATGTTTAAGGTAAATGGGTACACTTTCAAGGGAAGCAACTCTGCCACTTTCAATTGTGCTTACCTTCTCTACCAAAGTCAAGCCATAAAGGAAAGAATTTGCTCCCTCTGGAGCTAATTCTTTCCCTTAAGGGTATCCCAACTTACATCACCCTGGACAACAAAATCCTTCCAAAAGGGGCCCTTTTGGAAGGATTTTGTTGTCCAGGGTCATGAAAGTTGTTCCCCTTTGTAAAAGTGGAGACAAAACATGGAGGTGTACCCATACACCTTAAGCCAAACAAGAACAGATAATCTTACTTCTTGCAAGCCTTGACATCACTTTCAAAATCTTCTGGAAGCTTGACAATCTCATTATGCAACAATGCACGTAGTAGCTGCAAGCACTTGATGTCCAGCTCCTGCTGCTCAATACGTTCCTTCTCATTCAGATTGGTCAGGGTTATAGAAATGCTGTCAAAATACGACAAGAACAGTGGTTTGATCATAATCACACTTAATAATCACTACAGACTATGTCTGTTTTTTTTTTTTTTTTTGCTTCATGACTATATTTAGCATAAAAGACAGCATACTCAGACAGAAACACCTGTAGACCAAAACCAGTCTAGTCTATAATGAGAAATATAATTTTGATGTTTTAGTTTGTCTTAGTTTATTTCCTAGGAAAGATACATCAGGATCCAGTATATAAATGGGCATCCGTTAGGAAGTCCACAGAACTTGAGCTAACCCAGAATACATATATATTGTAAATTATGTAAATTATACTATAGGCAGTCTGATCATGGTCAGCCCAATTTGCCCTTCATCAAACAGCATGCCCAGCATAGATACACAGATCTGTTCACAACCATAGATAAAAGAATATAAAAGTGAAACTTGTACGAAATGAAAGAGATAGGTGCTATTAAACATAGGATTATCAGTGACATACTTGGAAATGAAAAATTTAAGGTTCTTCAAATCGACTGACAAAATATACCAATATTATTTCACTAATATAGATGTTAGTCATATTTGTAAAAAAAATCACCTTTAACCATAATGGGAAAAGAAAAACTGTTGAAGTTATTACATTTCATGTAAACATAAAGGAGTGAACATTTCCTGCAATTGTATACGAGTGAATAAACTACTTACGCCATTTGTTTAATAAGCTTCTGTGTCATTTTGTATTTCTCAAGAGCTGTTTTCCCATTAGGGTTGATGAAACTGTTAATATGAGCCTGGAACTCTGCTCCTAATGGTAGTTCCTCATCCCCACCAACTTCAGAATATTCTGAAGAAACAATAATACATCTTATAATAAATGGGAAACATGTCAACACATGACAATAATTTTTTAATTTTTTTCAAAATAACAAATTCACTCAGCTCCTTTTTTCTTTCCAGCTGCATCCAATTTAACCCTTAAAGCGCCAAAAAGCAGATGACAAAATTTACGTCTGCAGAATTTCAAAAATGTTTGGTTCAAGGGAAATCATATTGAGAATTGGAACACGTAGAGGGCAAACAGTGTAGATTCAGATGAGGTGGCTCATTATGAGCCACCTCATCTGGATCTACACTGTTTGCCAATTCAACAATTCTAATTTTTGGTGCTTTAAGGGTTAAGCCACTCTTCCTACCCTCTCAAAAGATTTTGTCATTCTACCCTAAATAGAAAGATTCCAGTTTCAAACTACCTAGTACTCTAACACCTTTATGGTTCATCTAGTGTAGTATTCTCAATTCTACTTCTTTCTGACATGAAAGAAAGACGATTTTGTTGATAATTCTAAAATAATTTTTCTTATTCCTCCATAAAAATGTGTTCTTACCCCTAAAAAGAACTGCTGAGTCAAAAAGTGATTTATCTCTGAAGTTTCTTGTGACAATGCATACATTTTCAGGGGAAATGACCGTCTTTCTCTCTTTTGCATCTGTTCTCATTACGGGTAAATTTTAAAGGGAAAGAATTTACTCCTAGAGAATCAAATTCTTTCCTTTAGGAGTAGACCCAATTTCAGAAATGTTTCCTCATCTAGGAAAGCATAAATGAAGTAACAAAGTTGCAGAAAAGTAAGGCAGAGTACTCTTCATCCTAAGTTTACCTGCTTTGCTGGGATAGCCTATCTGGGTCTGTACATCATTCACTCCGCCATATGCTGTCCTCATATTAACAGCAAAAACATTTAGTCTTCTATTCAAATCTTCTTCTGCCTCGTAATATTCCACATATGCCTAAAAACAAACATATTATGTTAACAATAATTCTATGAACTAAATAAGTCTTAGACAGAGCATAGTATGTCTGATGGACAAAGAGATAATCCACAAGCTTTAGCATGTGGATTGTCAACCATATAAGTGGATAAGGCATGTTCTATCTCACTTATGGCATGATAGCCAGTGTAGAGCTTGCATGTTGTGGGTTACCTAAGGCTACAGGTATGGTTATTTGGGGATTGTGCTTGAATTTCATAGTATAAGCTACCTGTTTTTGTACCTTGTAATAGATCAGTCTAAGTATCAGCCTTTATTTTTTGTTTTGTTAAATTCTCCAGGAAGGTCACGACTCAATATCAAACAACTGCTAGCATTGAGTCTATCACTCTCCTCTCCAATTTGAAGGAGTTTTTTTTTTATCTTTTTGTGTTTTATTTTTCTTACATTCAGAGTCAGGAAATACACTAAACATTTATTTGCTTTAGAATTTATTTGCTTCCAAATTCAGTAGCCATCATGCATCTTTCAAAATGACAGCTTCCAGGTCCATCATTTTGATAATTTAGAGTAAGAATAACTTTCTTAATAAACCTTAATATGTTCAATTTTCAGAATCTTGCCAGTACAAGTAGAGAGGTGCCAGCTGAGTGGCAAGAGATGCTCTGTTAAGGTGCAGGAGGGCACAGGTTCGAATCACTGTTGAGTCAGTGGGTGACAAGAAAACTCTTTCTGCAAACCGAGCAGTAACTGGCTCAGTCAGGGAAAGACAGGGATTGGCTCCGCCTTTCATATGCTATGCGCAAGATATGGTGGGCCTCTAATTCCCATTCTGCCCATATGGCCATCAGGATACAGGGAACTTTTACCTTTTATTATCCTACATGTAGTTATAATGTTCCAAAATTAGTGCAATAGCCACTCTTACTTTTAATGCTACCTTGCTCTTTGAAATAAAAAGTTACCTTTCTTGCATCACTTCTAACATCTTGTCCTTTTATACCTTGACCATACTTCTCATGAAACTCATTCATTTCCTGGAAAAGATCCAAACACAAGCCATTCTGAGCAGCAACATGACAGAACCAAGAAAGTGGCATGTGTGCAACATGACAACTCAGATCGCCTGGGCACCAGATCTCAACATCTCAACACAAGATGTATGCCCTTATATCACAAAGAATATGCTAAGATCCTAACTATTACAGACTCACATCCAAATAAAGTTATCACAACAATAGACTGTATGGCACTTGAGTTAACCAGCATATAGCAATTAACAGGCACCCACCAAAGCGCAGATACAATACCTTAAAGTTCACACACTGGGTATGCTGGAAATCAGTGTTGATCAATAAAAGAAAAGATAAAATTGTACAGTCAACTCTGTTTAAAATGGCATTCATTACAACAGCAAAATTCTTTATAACATCATTTGAGATGCACAGAACAGCTTTATTGTTCAAAATATATATTCTTTATAACAGCAAATTCATTGTCAAAACGTTTGGGAACAAATGCTGTCATTGTAAAGAGTATCCACTGTATGTTGATAACATTTTCTACACCTTACCTCTATAGAGAGAGTGGACTGTGAGAAGAGCACTGTCATACATGAGACGAGGTTCTGCATCTGTTGTTCTATACTGACCAGTGGCTCCACCTCTTCCAGAAATGACTGAAACACACCAATTAAGGTGTATGGGTACATCTCCATGTTGTTGTTTTTTTGTCATATTTACAAAGGGTGACAACTTTTGTGACTTCCTGTTTGCTTTCCTGCACTACAAAACCCTTCCAAATAGGGGTCTACTCTTAAAAGAAAGAATTTGCTCCTACAGGAGCAAATTCTTTTCTTTAAGAGTTGACCCCCATTGAGAAAGGGCGGTAAAATTGAGAACTGCAGAGCTGCTATCCCTGAAAGTGTACCCAACTATCTGTAAAACTTGTGTAAGGCTTTATTTATGTATCGATATCAGAACAAATGCAGTGTAGAAAGCTTTTTTTTTCTAATTCATACAAAATAATTGAGCCGCAACACGAGAAAACCAACAAAGTGGTTATGCGTCCAGTGCAGACTCAGATCAGCCTGGGCATCCGCCCAGCCTGATCAGACTCTTTGCTAAGCGCTTACAGGGTAGCTAAGGGTCTAGGCTACCTCCATGCGGACAGTGGAGACTCTGATCAGGCTGGGCATATGCCCAGGCTGATCTGAGTCTGCGGTGGGCGCACAACCTCTATCAGGAAATGCTTATGAATAGTCACATGTAGTGCCACAATTGCCTCAATAAGCTATTAGAGTATATATGTAACTAATTAACAAAAGAGCAAAGCAACAAGGGCCCAGCTTTGTTAGCTTAACAAAGTCTTTAGTTAAGAATTCCATTAGTCTTCTAGTACACACAAAATCAAGTGTGCTTATATGTTTTGCTGAAAAAAGGTGACATTTTTGTGGCAAAACATAGCTGCTTTTGCCCATATTTTGCATCATAAAATTGCAATCTGCAAGGCAGTTGGGCCTACGTAGGTTATCAATTAATTTTGACTTACTTTGAAATTAATGGCCAGGTTGTCCATGTCTTTGGGTTCGTTAGGATAAAGAGCTGTATCTATCTGGTAGTAATTTCTGCAGAATATCTGAAAAGTTGAGGAGAAACAAATTATATAAAGAATATGATGATGTTTAATTTTATGAAAAACTTTGACACCATCACAGCAAAAAACTAAAGAAGGCCAAAGTACAGTATGCTGCAAAAAAACAAAACACAACAAAAAAAATAAAAGCATCGTAAACGACTGCGTAATACCCCGCCAAGGGCAATAACTCCATCAGAAGGCATCGAAATCTGCCCATTAACAATCCCAACCAAGATCTTCCCATGATCAATGCACATACCAAGTTTGGAGAAAATCCGTTAATAAATACTCAAGTTATCGAACGGAAACGAAGTGCTCACTGACGGACGGACGGACGTACGACAGACGGACGGACACATGGACAGCCAGCGGGAAAACATAATACCCCGCCACTAAGGTGTGGCGGGGTATAAAAAAGAAAAAAAAAATAAGTACTAAAAATTACCGATTTAAATCTCAAAAAAAAGAGAATACATGAATATGCGAATGGCGTAGATACAGATGCACACCATCTAGATCTACACAGATTACCCTCTAGTCATTAAATTTTCAATATGCTATGGCTGTGATGAAACATTTTTTTTTTCAATTTTTGGCATATGAAAATTTCGGCATCTGCTGTTATAGCAATCCACAATCTAATGGGTCTGTAGAAGTATGGAACTGGATAATCATACATCTCTTTTGGTCTGTGTGTGGAATATTGCAACATGAATTTTACACTCAGTATCAGCAGACATTTAACACTTAAAGTACAAAAAATCATTTAGGGGATAACTGTCTTGAAAATTGTCATTTGGGGAGGTAAATCATCGGTTTTATGGTCGAAAATTTCGTTTTACGGCGACGCGCCAGCGGAGCCATAAAACGCAATTTGCGACAATAAAACCGATGATTTACCTCCCCAAATGACAATTTTCAAGACAGTTATCCCCATTCTAATGCACTTTTCTCCTTTTTCACCTTTCATAATGTACTAGTTTACATCCATTTCAAGCGCTGTCAGCAATGTAAATCCAAACGTCAGCCAATGAGAAGCTACGTTACTAAATGACATCGGGTTTGCGACAGTATATCGCAGAATATACTGTCGCAAATTTATGACATTATCCAATGAGACATCGAGTTATATTTGTAAGTGCATTAGAATATAGTTTAATTTGCAAATAGCGTAAATCTAGATGAAGTGGCTCATCATGACCCTCATCTGGATCTACTTTGTTCGCCCTCTAGTACTTAAAACTCTCAATATGCTACTGCTTGAACAAAATATATTTTGAAATTTTGCAGATGTTAATCTTATTGTCTATTATTTTTTTGTTATCATCCACATTCTAATGGCTCTACAGCAGTATGAAACTGTGTAATCATTATCTCTTAGTATGTGTGTGGAGTATTGTGTGTGGAGTATTGCAACATAAATTGCACACTTACATTATCAGACATTTAAAAACTTTAAGGAAATGCATAAATCTGTTCAAACTAACCTGTAGGAATGGCATTACAGCATCAAAGAGGTAATGCAGCGATCCTCTCATTACCTCTGTTCTGTCCACACCTCTCTCACTGAAACAGACCCACACAATTATAATTATGCTGGATCACAAACATAAAAATGCTAGCTTTTTATGACTCCTTTGACTTCCTATGATAAACCAGAGTTATTTATATCATACTGACTAACTAAAGTTTGTTATAGCACTGGCGGCGCAATAAGAATCATTGGCCATGAAAAATATCACTGACTGCTGTTATTATTTTTCCAGTGATTACTGACCACTGAAATACATTGTAAGCAACTCAGAATTCATCTGCTGTGCATTTTGTTTTTGAGAAATGACAGAAACACATCTTTATTGAAAGTTAAACGGCATTTATGACCAACTCAAAAACTGGATATTACAATATATATCATTTATGCTAGCCATAGCGAAGTATTCTACCATGATTCTATGAACTAGAGATAAACACTATTTTAATGATGCCTACAAAATCTAAAATGAAAATGTTAAAATATCTAATGCATACTATATTCAGTATACAGTCAACTCTCGATATCTCAAAATCAAAATTCACTTCAAACCACTGATATCTCAAAGAAAATTTTCTGATCCCAGAAAATTTACTTTGAGATATCAGTAGTTTGAGATAACAGAAGTTGAAATGTGAATAAGGAAATGTGTCCAAACTACATTCTTGAAATAAGAGGATATTTTGAAAAATCAGTGTTTGCGATATCGAGAGTTGACTGTATCTAAAATGGTTGCTACAACAACAGTGTAATTCATATGTAAACTTAATTTCCTTATTGAAAAGCCAGTCAATTCATAAATAATTCAATTTTACAGTGCTATGACAAGATGTAAATTACAATTCTTTCACCTTTGTTTAATGACAGCTGAATAATGTTATGAATGCAAATGGGAACACTTTTTTTCCATAACTGCATACACAATCCAAAACTGGAGGAAAGGTTTTAGTTTCACAAATTCATTCAAACTGAATGTGTGCACAGTGATTGGTTTAGACAGTCAAACATAACATATTGTTAATGAGCAAAGGGTTGGTGTGTGCAAGTCACTGCAAATGTTTTTAACCTGCTCCAAAACATGGTGTTACTCCTTCCTTATGAACTATCCAGTTTGCCATTTCATATTTTGTTTCAATTCTTTTAAATCATAGTCAAGTTAAGAAGCCTCTTTCTATGTCTATGTCTTCTTTTTTTCTTTTTCTCATTTTTTTTTTAAATTTTGTCTACATGTATTTTAACCCATTCCATTCAGGATACTATCTGGGCAAACAGTTTGGATCCAGATCAGGCCCCACAAATGTGGGGCCTGATCTGAGATCTGAACTGTTTGCTGCCTAGACATCATTTCTACAAGAGTTAATTAGACCAATATTGTCAAAATATTCTTGATTTTTGATGCAGACGATAATTTCAGCAGAAGACAAACAAGTAGCCCAAGGGCAATGACCGCTCACCTGAGTTATAAAATGTAAGCTTCCAGCTCAGGTAAGCTAATAAACAGGCTGCAATTCTATAGGATTCGATGACCCCATGGGGTGTGGCAAGTTTGGACCCCAGGGTTTTGATTGGCAGGATTTATGTAGAGGACCACTATATACTGCAACATACTAAATACATAAGCTCTTGGCCTTATGGTTTCATAGAAGAAGTTTTTTGAAGGTTCTTTAGCTATAGAGGATATTCTGAGTTACTATTAATAGCACAGCTGTGTGTCATTAACAGAGCACATGGCTCGCTGGAGGTAATAAAATGTAAACACAACTGATAAGCCTGTAGAGTTTACATGGAACTCAACACCCTCTTATTAATTATTGGCTTTTAATGAGGCAATGAAAGCTTTTTAATAAGTATGATTGCAAAACTGATAAAGGCTGAAGATGCAATTTTACTACATGCGTAATATACAATACATGGATCTTGTAAGAAATGAATAATGAGCTAGGATTTGCAGGGGAAATAGTAGAATTTTCAGTGAATTAAATCAAGTATTTAAAGACAAATGGGATGTAAAATCAACCTCATTATTACAATATGCTGAAGAGTAACACTCATTTTGTCAAAACAAGAGAACTTGATGTGCCATATTTGCTTATGTTTTACAAAAGCATCCGAAAACAAGTTTAAATTACATATTTTAAACTGTTTGAATAAAAAAAAAATAATAATTGGAATGAATTGTATCAGCTAACTATTCAAGGACCCTAAATTTCTTTACTTGGTAGGCATTAGAAGTCATAAATATTAACAAATATTACTGCTGATAGATACCAGAGGAAGAAGTGTTAACCCATACCGGACTGCTCCTTTCATGAGCTGCAATTTTTGCCATACAGCCAACCTGGTTATGCAACAACCCCTGATTTGACAGAGTATTCCATATTTGATGGTACAGACCATGACATTAATTGGGAGTTTAAGTCCCTTTATTCTGTCAGCATGAAATATTTTATCAGGAGGCATTGCTGCACGCGTATCATTGTACATTACCGTGATTAGCCACCTTTAAACAAATAAAACAAAACAAAAAAAAAAAACACACAAAATGTTCGAAAAATGATTCAGGTCATTTTAGTTGGCAACTAAAATGACCATTAATACTATTGACTTTAACACACGTTAATGAAAAATGGTAAAAATACAATGTACAAGACCATTTTGAAAATGGTAAAAATACAATGTACAAGCGTGGAGCCACATTCATTGTCCCACTTTTGTTTACATTCCATCGCTCGACAGGAAACCAGAAAAGGAAAATTGTATTTTTTGGAGCGAGTTGTCATTTTTCAAAAACATGTTCCCCCATTTTTGCCAGTTATATGACTCACCTCGACCCATAGTTTATCATTATGCTCTGGGCCTCATGGTTTCAAAAAAGAAGATTTTTCAAGATTTTCTCATTGTAAGTCTATGGGAGCTTATGACTCTCGGGGCATGGCCAATTTGGACCCCAGGGGCATGGTTGGCAGGATTTATGTAGGGGACCACTAGACATTTCTTCATGCTATATATAAAAGCTCTGGGCCTCATGGTTTCAGAGAAGAAGATTTTTTTAAGATTTTCTCTTTGTAAGTCTATGGGAGCTAAAGGCCCCCTGGGGCGTGGCGAATTTGGGCCCCAGGGGCATGGTTGGCAGGATTCATGTAGGGAACCACTAGACATTGCTACACACCAAATATATAAGCTCTGGGCCTCATGGTTTCAGAGAAGATTTTTTAAGCTTTTCCCATTATAAGTCTATGGGAGCTTATGACCCCTGGGGAGTGGCCAGTTTGGACCCCATAGGCTTGGTTGGGAGGATTTATGTAGGTGACCACTACTCATTGCTACATACTATACATATAAGCTCTGGGCCTCATGGTTCCAGAGAAGAAGGTTTTTGAAGGTTCTTAAGCTATATAGTTATATAGTGTATAAACAAATGACCCCCCTGGGGTGTGGCAATTTGAGCCCCAGGGGCATGAGTGGCAGGATTTTGGTAGGGGATCACTAAACATTGATCCTTGCTATATATACAAGATATGGGCCTCATGGTTTCAGAGAAGAAGATTTTTTAAGATTTTCCCATTGTAAGTCTATTGGAGCTAATTACCCCTGGGGTGTGGCCAATTTGGGCCCCAGGGGCATGGTTGGCAGGATTTATGTAGGGGACCACTAGACATTGGTACTTACTAAATATGTAAGCTCTGGGCCACATGGTTTCAGAGAAGAAGATTTTTGAAGTTATTCCCATTATAAGTCTATGGGAGCTTATGACCCCTGGGGATTGGCCAGTTTGGACCCCAGTGGCTTGGTTGGGAGGATTTATGTAGGGGACCACTAAACATTGCTAAATACTATATACATAAGCTCTGGGCCTCATGGTTCCAAAGAAGAAGATTTTTGAAGGGTCTTAAGCTATATAGCCATATATAAATAAATGACCCCCTGGGGCGTGGCCAATTTGAGCCCCAGGGGCATGATTGGCAGGATTTTAGTAGGGGATCACTAGACATTGATACACGCTATATATATAATCTATGGGCCTCATGGTTTTAGAGAAGAAGATTTTTTAAGATTTTCCCATTGTAAGTCTATGGGAGCTAATGACCCCCCGGCGTGGCCAATTTGGGCCCCAGGGGCATGGTTGGCAGGATTAATGTAGGGGACCACTAGACATTGGTACATACTAAATATGTTAGCTCTGGACCTCATGGTTTCAGAGAAGAAGATTTTTTAAGATTTTCCCATTGTAGGTCTATGGGAGCTACTGACCCCCGGGGTGTGGCCAATTTGGGCCCCAGGGGCATGGTTGGCAGGATTTATGTAGGGAACCACTAGACATTGGTACATACTAAATATGTAAGCTCTGGGCCTCATGGTTTCAGAGAAGAAGATTTTTTAAGATTTTCCCATTGTAAGTCTATGGGAGCTAATGACCCCCGGGGCATGGCCAATTATGGCCCCAGGGGCATGGTTGGCAGGATTTATGTAGGGGACCACTAGACATTGGTACACACTGAATATGTAAGCTCTGGGCCTCATGATTTCAGAGAAGAAGATTTTTTAAGATTTTCCCATTGTAAGTCTATGGGAGCTTATGACCCCCGGGGCGTGGCTAATTTGGGCCCCAGGGGCATGGTTGGCAGGATTTATGTAGGGGACCACTAGACATTGGTACATACTAAATATGTAAGCTCTGGGCCTCATGGTTTCAGAGAAGAAGATTTTTTAAGATTTTGACATTGTAAGTCTATGGGAGCTAATGACCCCCGGGGCGTGGCCAATTTGGGCCCCAAGGGCATGGTTGGCAGGATTTATGTAGGGGACCACTAGACATTGGTACATACTAAATATGTAAGCTCTGGGCCTCATGGTTTCAGAGAAAAAGATTTTTGAAGTTTTTCCCATTATAAGTCTATGGGAGCTATAATATGTTGCCATGGCAACCAGAGTTCCAATCCAATATGCCCTTAAACCTTATGCAGTCAATCCCCTACCTCAACAATGCTACACATAAAATTTGATCCAGATTGGCCAGCTGGTGTTGGAGATATCGGTGTTTAAAAGTGTGGACGACGACGACGCCGACGACGGACGACGGACCATGGCTATACTATAAGCTCACCTTGACAGGTGAGCTAAAAATACCCAGAATGCAATGGGTTTACATAACTTAATATCATAGAATCAATTCTGTGTATGTACAGAGAAAATAATTCAGGTGGTTTTGGAAATTAATACACTGAACTGAAATCACAAGAAATACAAGAAAAAAAAAAAACTTTTGTGCAAGATGCCAAGACACACAGGTCTTGTTTTATTTGAATAGTTACACCCAATACCTGACTTATTTTAAAATATCATGCTATCATGCTAGCAAAAAGTTCTAACCGGCCACTTACACACTACATTTTTATCATTTTTTTTCAAACCCAAAAATAATCTTACAGTTCTATTTACATCCCCAAATAGACAGATATGTCTTTCAACCTAGCCATCAAAAGGTTTGACAAAATTCTCAGCATTACATCCAGGATGCGCAGATAAACACAAGTACCCCTAATTTTATAATTCACAAAATTTAACATTTTGTCACAATTTATGAAAAAAAATGACTTTTTGAAATATCCAGTTTACGTGAGCAAAGCCTCTTCAACACTTAAGCAAATGACTGAAGAAACAGATTTATGCAGAAACGAGCACTTCCTGCATGACAGTGGCCACTTTGGGTCAAAATGTTAAAACTTATCCCACCACTCAGTGCAAATTCTTGCTAACTTTGTAAATGGGGGTACCCTTATTCATTGTGGCTCCAGGATACAATGTACTGAATAATGCTAACCTGTTAGCGGTTTTAATGGGCATATTTGCCTATCTGTGGCTGCAAACTGAACTGTGAGATTGCTAACAGCACTGAGGAAAAATGATAAAAACTAAGTGGACAGTTAGAACTTTTAAATAGTATTTAGCTAACAATTTTAAAAGCATACAAGAAGTCTATAACGACAAATAAAACCAGCTTTCTACAAACATGTAAAAGCAAATAACTGAGAACTATGCAAGAGCATCTGTCAGAATGTTTTTTCAACTACAGGCACAGCCTTGATTTCTGTTCCAAATTTTTGGCCATTGGCATTTTTAACCATCTTCAGTAGTTTAAACTAAATACTTTATTTCAAACACAGCACCAGAGCTATAGAGAATTTATTTTGATTGGAAACATGACTTGCAATGAATAAGCAGCATAGATCACACAGTGATATTTGGAAAGTGAAAGCAGAAAAACAAAATGGACACAACTGGTGCAAAAGGTTTTGTATTTGTTGACTAAGTCTGAACAGAATAAATGGAATATTGCTACAGATCTTCATGACTGCTGTATGCTGAAAAATATCAAACTATGAATATATAGGTGAGGATGGATGGATGGATGGATGGATGGATGGATGGATGGATGGATGGATTTTATGTTCCTTTCAAGGACATTGCATTCTGAACCAAAGGGGAAACAGATGACATGAAAATCTACTGGCTAGATAAGAATTACAACCCTGAATGGACTCAAACCTGGTATCTCTGGATTTATGAGGCTGAAAACATTCACCTCTCAGCCAATACGACTGGACTATAACAGTAAAAGCTTGTTAAGTCACTTAGACTAAAGAGTTTACAGAAGAAAGTTAAGGCAATTTTCTCATGATTTCAGTTCTAGTTATTATTGAAAGCTGCATCTATGATATAGAAAAAGCTGAATAAAAATAATAAATGCACAGACCCACTTCAGCTTTAAACAGTTTCAGGATCTGATAATGTGAACAGAATTTCAAAGATTTAAGGGCATTTCAATATACAATTTACAAAGCCATACATAGTATTTCATAACTTCATCATAAATTTTGTTAACTGTCTATAACAGTAAATGAGATGCTGTGAATGCTAATCAGAACTAACAACAAACAGCCTCAATACGTGCTTTACATGAGTATTTATTTTAAAGTTATCAAACACTACCCTTCTCTGAAGCTCTGTTACATACACAGGACACAGAATTATGAGATTAAGTTTTAGCAAACTGAGATGGGCCTTCTGCATTCAATTAAAGGATTATCTCCTTATTGCCTGGCAATATTAGCCCTGGTTAGTCATAGGAGGCTATGTTTAGAATGTTTACCACATGGGACTGTAGAACCCTAGGGCACTAGGGTTTGTAGCTGTGAGCCTGTCACTACAAGTGGTATATGAGATATATAAACAAAAATCATATATCAAAAAGCAAGTCTGATTTTTCCAAAAGTATCTTATTATAAAACCAAATGACATTTAAAGGCGGAAAGAAGAAAATCTATGTCAAAAATGCAGTATAGAAAAACAGGGTTGTTCCTAAAAAAATTGTAAAGTGTGAGTGTGGTGTTAATTATATTCCATAAGATTTTATTTGTGTGAAAACAGTGAAACTAGTACTGTCTCTGAGACGGGGAAGAGAAGTGCTCCAGATAGGAAGGGGTTACAGGGATAAGTTAGGGATAATTTTCCATATTTCCCCACAAAACTTGTCCAGACACCTCAACAGAACCATCTTGCCAAGATGATTCTAGCAAGGGGTCACAAATGTGTTTTCATTGAGAAAATAGGAAAAAATTATCTCAGAATTATCCTGGAAACCCCACCACATCTGGGGCCGTATTCATAAAGCCACTTAAGTCGTTGCTATGCGGTTGCTAAGTTAAATATCTATAAAGGAGATTCCCTACAACTATGAAATTTGGTCTGGAGGAACAGTCTTTGTAAGACTGTTCCTCCAGAGTGAATTGCATAGTTGTAGGGAATTTCCTTCAAAGAAATTTAGCCTTAGCAACAGCATAGCAACCACTTAAGTCGTTTTATGAATACGGCCCCTGCAGCTTTGGAAGAGGTAATTTTTATATAAATACCCCCTTGCTGTTCGAATACGGGCAGTTTTTGCACGAAAACTACTGCAATAACAATTGCGACATTTTTATCACAAATTGTACTGTCTTTGTAATAAACTGCTATCATTATAAATACTCCCATGTACAACTTTAATGCATACCGCTGAGTTAGGTTAAGTTTTTCTACTGAACAAAAATATTTCATATACCCAGTCTATTCCACAACTGAAAGCCATCTAGGCCCAAAGCACCATTAATTTGCAATTCTGGCTACCCCAGGAACAGGGAATAGCGGGGACTGAAACTTTTTTGTCTACAGAGCCACAATAGAGGCCTGCACTGCGGGAACAAATGTCTGATCAAATTCATGTTAACCCTTAAAGCGCCAAAACTTAAAATTGTTGAACTGGCAAACAGTGTAGATCCAGCCACCTCATCTGAATCTACACTGTTTGCCCTCTAGTGTTCAAATTTTCAATATGATATCGCTTGGAAGAGACATCTTTTGAAATTCTGCAGACGTAAATTTTGTCGTCTGCTTTTTGGCGCATTAAGGGTTAAAACAGCCCCTGCTCCCTGGGACAATGTTCACAGTTTGGGTTGCTATTAATCACAGTAATTTTGGGCAGCTAAACAAATGCCCTACACATGCATGGCACTGCAGGGACAGTGCAATGCTAAAAAGATTGTACTTTAGCCTTGCTATCCCCGCAGTGCTCCAGATAAGAAGGGGTAACAGAGATAATTTTGGGATAATTATCCATATTTTTCCACAAAAACATATTTTATGACCCATCATTAGAACCGTCTCGTCAAGACGGTTCTGATGAGGGGTGACAATATATGTTTTCCTTGAGAAATAAGAAAAATTATCTTTGAATTATCCTCAATACCCCCTCTTATCTGGAGTTCTGTATAATCCCAGACAGTTCCTAGGCCCTGGGTTTGCAAATACCTATTGCAGAACAAGATGGAAAACTATAGAATTTCTGATCTATATTAGCTGAGCTGATCTTTAAATGGGTAACTCATCTAGAAATCTTAATAAATACATTTAGTACTATCAGGAAGAAAGAGCGGAGGTAGATTTCAATCTTGTTATGCCTAGTCAGGTTTCTATCATAGAATAGACTGAACTAAAATTGTCTCAAAAAAATGATTATAAACTCTGGAAAAGACACGCATTTTCTTTATTTTGTCCTATGGGGACAAGATATTTGCTTGGGGCCACAAGATAATATCCTATTAGTTCAAGATATTATGTAAACCCTCAAAGTGCCAAAAAAGCAGACGACAAAATTTATGTCTGAAAATTTCAAAAAAATGTTTCGTCCAAGCTATATCATACTGAGAATTCAAAGACAAGAGAGCAAACAGTGGAGATCCAGATGAGGTGGCTCATTATGACTGCCTCTTCTGAATAAAATGCTGTTTGCAAATTCAACTACATGTATTTTTAGCACTTTAAGTATTCAGGTCTAATGAAAGAATCAAGAAAAAGCAAGTCCCTTTCAGGGTTCCATGGATATCTAACAACACTTGCATTTATGGATGAAAAAGCTAACACTAAATTATCAAACCCAAAAGAATTTATCATAAGCCCATAGAAACTGTTAGTAATTAGAAAAATACTAGAAGCATTAGGGCATAAAATATACCACAAAATCAATAAACCTTCACCATTTTCAAGTTAAAGTAAGACTCATAAAAAAGACATAAGCTTTGTCATCTGCTTTTCTGGCACTTTAAAGGTTGCAACGTATTTCACACAAAAAAAAGAGAAAAAAATAATGATTTGTGTTCTTGTCTCTGACATACATGCATAAACTAAATAAAAGATGAGTAAAGTTATTCTGAAATGTGAGCTATAAATGACTACCGTACTCATGCCTTTATATGTAAGAAGACTACAGGATTATAGAACACAATCATTTTGGTTAGCAAATACATTATCTGAACTCATGCAATCAGGAGTCTAAAAATATGAATGGGTCTGGGCAAGCTTATCGCTGGCTGAAATATTTTGTTCTGAATACTTAAGTTCCAGGTAAAACAGAATTTTATACAAGGGGTAATGACGAGGGGCATTTCTGAAATAGTGTAAATGAGTCTGGAATTCCTAGGAATGTTGACCAATTTTATAAATTTATGTCTCAACTTTTAGGTTTAAATATCACCCAACCACATACACTTACAAAAAATTCAGCCTAGTGTTTGTCTGGACAGTGTTGGGTAAGTGGCCCACTGTATCTTGTGACCTGCACAGGACACCTGCCTCCACATACAAAAATTTACTGGTGTTTCATTCATTTCCATTTATCTTTTATTTTTCTTTCCGTATTTTCTTTCAAACTCCATAAAAAATTTGTATTTGTGTTTAATTTCTTTAAGTTTCAAAAAAGTATATACATGTATAGTGTGTGGCATAAAATACATGCTTACGCAGGAAATAAATGAGCTGCGACGTGACAAAACCAACAACGTGGTTGTGCGCCCAGCGCAGACTCCGATCAGTCTGGGCATCCACCCAGTCTGATCAGAGTCTTCACTGTCCGCATGGAGGTAGCTTAGACCCTTAGCTACCCATTAAGCGCTTAGCGAAAAGTCTGAGTGGACTAGGTGGATGCCCAGGCTGATCTCAGTCTGTGCTGGGTGCACAACCACATTGTTGGTTTTCTCGTGTCGCGGCTCAGATGGGATTGTCCTCCATAATGAGGGACCAAGTCATATCTTATGGAGAAATATGAAAACGTCCACTAATCATCTAATTCTCAGCCAAGTTGTCCAAAGCATCATTAGCTTAACAGTCGTTAACCAAGGATTCATTGTGTTCTCTATTATTTATAAAGTCAAGTGTGCTAATATTTTTGCTAAAAAAAGGTGAAGAGCCTTTGCAGTGTAAAAGCTCCTCATGTTATTCAGAAAAATATGACAGTATTTTTTTGCATATAATGCACTGAATGTCATTAGCTAACAACATTGTTAGGTTTGAACAACCGAGCCCTCAGCTCTAAGACCTTAATCCAGTAGTCATAGCTGTTGATACAAAGTCCTTTCATGTCATACAATGTTGATATGACATTGTGTACATGCTGGCAATAATGTTTTGTTAAATATAGCATCAAATTTGCAAATAAAAGCATACTGACCTTGACTGACTACAAAAAGAAACAAAGAAAACAAAATGCAAACATAAACTTAGGATACAACATTTATACAAAGCAAACAAAAAATAATATGTACAAAACAACAGCATAATCTACTCTCACTAGCTGCAGAAACTGAAACCCATACCGACAAATTATACTGAAGTCCAGAGAAGGAGGTTAGGAAATGGTGGTGATTCTGAGAAACATTATGTATAGCTCCATTAAGTTGAAGGGATTTTCATTTCTCCTTCTTTATTAAAGGAAGTCAACTCTCATGGAAAGACTTTGCTCCTTAAGAAGCAAGTTCTTTCCTGTATGAGTTAATCAGATTTAGGAAGGGCTATTCATCAAAGAGAGCAAACAGGACGTCAAGGAAGCTAATTCCCTTTTTAAGAACGGTCTAAATTCCTTTTTGTCAGAATAGTCTAAATTCCTTTTTTTTTCAGAATGGTTTAAACCATGGGGGTGTATTTATTAACCTTGAAATTTTTGTTGCAGCCCTATTACAGCTGTTTTATCACCTCATTAGAGTAGTCTCCCTTAGGCAGCTGCCTAAGCAGGTATGTTTTTTTACCACATTTGTCTGCTCCGAGCATGCGTTAACATTCCAGTTTTGGTCACCCAGAGCATGCTCCAGGATGCTCCGAGCGTATTTTTTCCCTAAATCAAGCTGGGGAACCACATAAATTGGAAAGGTGATTGATAAAGTATGTGCATGCTCGCAATAAAAAAAATACAAAAACGGTGCGTGGAGCAACCACTGCTCAAAGTATATAGAACTAGGACTGTGCATGTGTGTTTGGCTTCCCCAAATACAATATAAGTATACTCAAAGTTAGTGTCACATATTATAGACTGCTATACTGTACAGGTGTTGACCATATACAGGAACTCTTGCTCTAAAATGCAATTTTCGTCAATAGCCAGCATGCTCGGAGTGACCATAATTGGGCAGTTAACGCATGCTCGGAGCAGCCATATATGGTATAAAAACATAGCTCGCCTAAGGAAGACTACTCTAATGAGGTGATAAAACATGGTTTTACAGACAAATAGCAAAACAGGATCATCATCCCCAAATTTCTTCCCTCTTCTCCTTATCCGGACCTCAAACAACAGTATTTGCATAAAAATCTCCTGATTAATGATTTGACAAGTTAGAAAAAAATATTAAAAAGAAAAGCAAGCAACTACTGAACAACTTTTCTTTTGTCAAAGATTTTTAAAGTAGCACTTCAAAGAATCTTCAACTTCAAATGAATTGACATAAAGGTATGTAATTACAAGTTTCATTTTTTTTTTATCTATTTACGACATTCTTATAAAAAGTAGCACCAACCATTTAGATTATCATTTCCATTTGTGAGTTAAGTATCTAGAATAACTTTCTTTGGCATTAGAAAAATTGCCGCTGAAGATTTAAATAGCTGCCCCATTGAATATAAAAAGGAACACTGTGGTTGATTATCACCCCTGTTGTGCCTGGGATTTCTATTAAGCTGATTCTATATATATATATTAATCAAAGGTCAATTACCTTTTAGCTGGTGGTTTCTTTAGCAGCTGTTTCACTGTCTCTTTGTTGTTTCTACAGAATTCTGTTACTGTGCTCAATGTACCACTGAGACTGTTCAGATATCCCCACATTGCTCTGAAACATAATATCACTAGGGGAATAAGAGAAGTAATTACTCTACAATAAGTCACTTCTTCATCTGGAACATAGCAAACAGGGAATACTGTACTCAGAACTGTCACATGGAGAATTATACTGTTGTTTTTATGGTGACAGGTGAGCAGATCTATAAAACATAATTTGGTTTAAACTTTATTTTATTTGCATAACTACTAATACATTTATACACATTTCGAAACATATTATTTTATGCAAATGGGATTCAGAAGAAAGTCAAACGACTTTTTTCAAATCTGTATCCCATAATTTGCAACCATCAATTCAATGATTTACATCTCCTCAAACACCAACTTTCTGTATAGTTATTCAAATTCTAATGCATTTTTCACATGTTCACTTTTCAAAGTGGACAACCATATCTGTCAACTTCTTGAAAACCTCATGGGGGAGAAAGTGTGAAAATGACCATATCAACAGACATAATGAGCAAAGTCATGCACATTCCGCAAGTCGTGACAATTTCCACAGATAAGATGTTTGGAAATTTGATACGATTGAAAACAAAACACCCAAGGATGTAATCGAATCTTATGTTCATAATTAGCATGTATATTAAAATAATCTTCCAGTTGAAAGTGCTATGTCCAACACCTGCTGCATAATTCCTGACAGCAGCTCAAAGAATTTCACAGAAAAACATGTCAGAGCTACAACAATGACCCAATGACTATCTACAAACTTTCAAACTTACGGATCATGAGGAATGTCTCCAGCTCCACTCTCAATCATGCCACTGGCAGTGTTCAGATACACCCAGAGAAAAAATCTCAAGAATGGTCGCTTCAGGTTATCACTGATATTTGGATTGTTGACGACCTTTAGAAGTTCCGGAATCTTGAAGATTGTCTGACAAATACTTTCAATGAACCGATTCTCACCCTGAAATAATGAAGAAACCAAATTATTCACACAGACACTACCTACCCACATATTGGAACAGACATGACAAAGCAAAACAGTGTTGCAAAACAAACTTTCTCTAACAGGAGCAGTCTGATCAAGGCTAACACTTTATGTGAACCAGCCAAGCCTTTCATAAAGAATACCTGACTGCCGCCTTTTTCGCTGATATAAGACTGCTATATGAATTCCAGTAAGGCAAGAGTTCAAGTGTGTGCAGTTGGCAGACATTTACAGTCATTCATTCCATCCAATTTTCTGATTAAGATATACAGGTGCATTACATATCACTGAAAATTCAGTGTTAGTTCTCAAAATTTATTTCAGTCTAATAGAGCTTCATCTAACAATTTCCAGGCCCGGATCCTGCCCACCACATATTGGCGGGGCTCTGGATAACTGGTGGGGCTGGGAGGTGCCGAGATGTATGTGTGTGGGGGATGGGGGAAAGTGGGGCTTGAAATTGTATGACATATTTAGGGATCAATTTGATGAGAATTTTTGATAATGTCTTTTTTGCCTAGAAATATATGTTGTGATATTTCATTAGAATCGCTGAGGCGATTCTAATGAGATGTCACAAGATATATTTTGATCAAACCAGGCCCCAGTGGCGGGGCTGCAGTCCCAAAGCCAAACCCCTGTTTTACAGTTGGCTTACCTCAGCACAAGTAGCTAGCAAGTCCACTATTGCTATGAAGTAGTTCAAGTCTGAAGAGTAGGAGGAGGTCAATATGGCTTCCCTGGAAAAAAATACGACATATCTTCATTTATCATGCAACTATTACACTACCATAAAAGTTCTTTGGACAGATAGCTCTTAACAAACAAAACTTGGACCAAGACCAGACGGCTCCTTATCCGTAACATTCTGATCTGAGTGTACACTTCTTGCAATTCAATTTGCCTCTGCACTGTTAAATCAAAAGCTTCCATTTTAGGACAATTACTCTAATTATTCTGGTTGTCCTAATTTTTAGAATTTTATGCTAGTGTATGAATAATAATTTCAGTAGTTTACAGTCCTAATCAGACATGATAAGATTAGTTCCCTAAGTTCCACCAGAGTTTTGCAGAAGGCTATGTCGCAACTGCAAAAAAACTTTTTTCTCTGGACAACTCTACTGGCTATGCTCAATAGAGTGAAAAGTAGGTCAAGGTCAGCAAATGACCTCCTAAGCAGTAAACCAGTACTAAGTGTTCATACTTTCGCCAGTAACTGACTACTGTTCTTCTTGATTCAGCAGAAGGAGAAACAGTGTCATAGTGCAAGCTTGTCTGAAGTTTCATTACAATGGGTCGCTTAGTTTATATGAAATGAAGCTAAACACAGTGGGTAAACACTGTTGACAACAATGACGCTGACGCTGCCAACGAAGCCAACACGGATGCCCACAACAGTGCAGGAAAGTGACCCCTATGTCATTCTGACTTGCTTAAGCAGTCGTAAAAAAAATCAGAGGTAAAAAAAGATACTGAAATGCAAAAATAATATACCTAGATTTTTCATCTTGGTCTATGACATAAGCGACATCAGAACGGAACTGCATAAAGTAGGTCATCACAAAACCCTGATTTCTCTTCAATGGGAGATCAAGTTCTTCTACTTTAACAACAGCATTCAACAGATCCAAGAACTGAGGAACACTGTTCTTGTGCTGTGCTACAAGGGCCATTATCTTCTGAACCTGGTGCTGAGCAATCTTCATACATGTGTTGGAATTTCCAGTGAAAACCTACAAAAGATATTAGAGTCAAAAGGATCTATGGTGTACCACGATCTAGTTGTTCAAAGCATCATTACCCTAATGAGCTCAATAAGAGGTCAACTTGTTAAATGTTTTATGACTTTATAACCACATACATAGATATTTTTGTGGAGAAAATGTGAGAAGCTTCTCACATTTTCTCAACAAAAATATCATTGTATTTGAGATATTTACGTTTGAAATTTTAACCAAATGTACAATAACTACTGTGCAAAAGCTTTTCACATTTTCTCAACAAAAAATATCAGTGTATTTGAGATATTTACATTTGAAATTTTAACGAAATGTACGATAACAACTGGGCCCAGGTAAATAATGTACTTAGCCAACTGACTGATCCAATTTTAAGCAAGCAAAGTCAGCTGCGCACTCAGCTCTTACCCTGCAGATTTTCCATAAACAACATATACTGTCAAGTATTGCAAATCAAAAACAGGTTTTATTTACAAATATTTGTGAATTTCAGTAGTCTCAAATTCAGAACTGCCAGAAATAGTCACAACATACACACAAAGATTTCCTTGTGTATACCACTCCCAAGTTTATGTGTTTCCAACCAGCCCCCACCTGACTGTTCATGTGAAACAAAAGCTCTAGATCAAACACAGTTCTAATCATTTCCAGGTGAAAACAGGCAACTTTGATGCTCTGTTACTCCATTTATTTCGATGAATTGGTTTTGGAATGTAGTGTTACATGATTCTGATTATATAATCCAAAGGCAGATAACTCTTACCTCAGTCAGACACTCCGCCAACTCTGGTGCTGCCCCTTCTTTGGACAGCAGTAGGTCTAATCTATCAAACAATCTCTCCTGGACTATCTTATTTTCTCTTGCCAACATCTTCAGTAGGGTAAAGGTCTTCTGAAATACTTGCTTTAGTCCTGAGTATTGTTCCTGAAAGAGAGTAATAGTTGTGCAGATAAGAGGAGTGTTGAGCATATTCCAAGATTATCTATCATGGGTGTGAGATGCAGATAGAACTAGAAATGTGTCCATACGACATGGATGCCCCCGCCTAGTGCCCTAAGTAAGATGGCACCTTGTTTAAGGTAAAGGCACTTGTAGCATAACTAGGTTCACAAAGGCACACTTCTGTGGTACATGTTTTATTGTTTTCCTTGGGCAGATGTATTGTGCTTGTTGACAAGTACATGGGGGGGGGGGGGGGGGGGGGGGGGGTCATGACTGATATGTGATGATATTCTGTATCTTATCGCAGAAATGGATGCCATGCAACTTTCCAAAAGAAATAGCCCGGAAACAAGTAACTTTTCAAAAACTAACAAACGGACACCATTATTGTATGAAATGAAGTCGAAAAAGGGCCATAACTCCCATAATAATTGACGGATTTTACCAAACATTAAATTTGACCTGTATTTTATGATAATATACCTGTGTATAAAATATGAATTCAATATACCAATGCTTTCAAAAGATAATGAATGGAAACCAGTTTTTCATACAAAATGAAGTCAAAAAAGGGCCATAACTCCCACAATAATCGACGGATTTTGCCCAACATCAAACTTGACCTGTATTTTATGATTATATACCTGTGTATAAAATATGAATTCAATACACCAATGCTTTTAAAAGATAATGAATGGAAACCAGTTTTTCATACAAAATGAAGTCAAAAAAGGGCCATAACTCCCACAATAATGGATGGATTTTGCCCAACATCAAACTTGACCTGTATTTTATGATTATATACCTGTGTATAAAATATGAATTCAATACACCAATGCTTTCAAAAGATATCGAACGGAAACCATTTTTTCATACAAAATAAAGTCGAAAAAGGGCCATAACTCCCACAATAATCGACAGATTTTGCCCAACATCGAACTTGACCTGTATTTTATGATTATATACCTGTGTATAAAATATGAATTCAATACACCAATGCTTCAAAAGATATCGAACGGAAACCATTTCTTCATAGAAACAGAAGTCGAAAAAGGGCCATAACTCCAACAATAATTGACGGATTTTACCCAACATCGAACTTGACCTGTATTTTATGATTATATAGCTGTGTATAAAATATGAATTCAATACACCAATGCTTTCAAAAGATATTGAACGGAAACCATTTTTTCATAGAAACAGAAGTCGAAAAAGGGCCATAACTCCCACAATAATAGCCGGATTTTACCCAACATCGAACTTGACCTGTATTTTATGATTATATAGCTGTGTTTGAAATATGAATTCAATACACCAATGCTTTCAAAAGATAATATTTACTTTGTTGGTGTATTTACTGAAAAGCCCTATAGTAACCCATTGGAACGTAATGTAGTTTACATTCCAATAATTACATTGAGACACGCTACGTCAATGACGTAAAAGTAAACAATGGCTCTCTACCAGCTGATTGGACGTCAGCAAGTCATGACGTCATGCATGCCGTTCTGCTGATAGCAGAAAACCCTGCATGTACATGTTTTACTGCTTCAATTTTAGGGCTTATATAAGATTTTTCATGAAAGATTTGATTAACACGAATGTAAATATAAGCAATGAACTTAATTTTTCTGATGTTTATCGAAGTGTAAACTACATTGGGTCACGTGCAAAGTGAATGAACCCACTTTGCACGTGACCAAATGCAGTTTACACTTCGATAAACCTCAGAAAAATGAAATTCATTCCTGAATTGAACGGAAACCATTTCGTACGTATGCTACGTACGTTTTCGTACGTACGCTACGTACGTACGTAGCGTACGTACGGACAGGGGTGATACTATATGCCCCCCCCCCCCCCCATTTTAAATGGCGGGGGCATAAAAACCTATTATGTGGGTCACTGTTTTTGGCATCACAAGGCTTGCTGACTGATGCTGAACAGTGATACCAAGTGACAGATTTTTTTTATTGGTTCCTAAAACCCATGACAGATATGTTTTCTTGTACACCCTTTTGTTTTTTGACACAGAATTAGTTAAAGTGCATGATTTAGCACTTCACAGGTTTCTAATATATCTTGAAAGAAGCTGACACTATCAATGACTGATGTCCAGCTTTTCAAGGCAATGCCCAATTTGGCATAACCTGCCTTAATTTTCCATCTTCTAGATGTCATCATATCAAAAACCAATGTCACTTGACAATACAAGTACATGAGTTCCTATGCAACCAATCCACAGGCAACACATAATTTTTATCTGATCCTGGGTGAGATAAGATTTGTGGGTACAGGAGAAACACACAGATATCCTTATCTGATGTGCAAAGAAAATTTTTCAAAGTTCTCAATGAAAACATGTTGCGACCCTTCAATAGAACTATCTCAGTGAGATTTGTTTTCATACAAAAGAATTTGAAATTATCCAAACAGAGCTAAACCAGGAAACTCAACACAAAGTTTACACTGCTGCCACAGCACAAGTAATATAATTTATATGTCTTGCTTCTGTTAGTCTCAGGTGACAGATGGGTCAAACTTTTTTTTATTAAAGTCCTGTTAACTCTGAAAAGCAAGCAAGTGCTTCTTCATGAAAGGAGATATAATGATAGCTGACTTACTATTAATTTGACATCCAGCTCCTGAGACAACACATTGAAGGCCTCTTCAATGATACCTGTAATGGAGTGAAATTGTTAACTTTGCAAGCATAATGATTGGCAATTAAATTAAGGTACTGTACTTACTACAATATATCTACAACTGGTTAATGGGCAAAGAAATGGATAAGATGTTAATAGTTACGAAAAAGGTCTTAATATTTATAGAAACAAGACCTGTCTGCATACAGGATAGCTCACCTGACAGCATCTTGCTCATCGGATAGAAAATTTTAACGTAAAACTTAAACATTTTGCTTATGCCGAAGTCCGGGGTAGTGCAATAGCTCTTTCTGTACATTCGCATAGGCGAGCTAAAAAGTGAAAAATGCAAATTATTACCATTATATAAGACAATGGCTTGCACTAGCTATTCTGGTATCTGATTTGGGTCTACACTGATTCCCTAAGCCACTGGATTTGTTTCAAGATAAAACAGTTAAGATATTAAACTAAGCTGCCTCCCTTGAATTAGAAATGGACCGTCCAAAGAGCCATGTAATCATCATAAATTTAAATAAAGCTGCCTCCCTTGAATTAGAAATGGACCATACAAAGAGCCATGTAATCATCATAAATGGGTTAAATGTGAATAATTTGAATAATTACCGTTATTATATAGAATACTCTGGTTCATAGCATGAGGTTCTTCTTCTTCATCTTCTAAGTGACAGAAACTGTAGACAGAAAAATTATTACCGTAATGTGCTTTAGTATTGAGACTGCCAAAATTTTGGGACACCTAAAATAATTAATTTTCCATTTGTTCCAAATGGAAAATTAATTATTTTTGGTGTCCCAAAATTTAAGATTATTACAATGCAACAGTCCAAGAAACACAATTCCATAACTTGAGAGCTCCAGATAATTATGGTTTGTATGATAACTCTGAGGTAATGTTTCTTATTTCTCTTTAAAAATGTAAGTTATGAGCTTACAATAGAACTGATATGTAAGTATTCCCCTTATCTGCAGTTCTGTATTAAATATAGCATGATACATGCTTATGTATTGGATGCTGGAAAATTTCTCATCATTCAATCATCCATTATGGTTACCTGATGCATTTATAATCAATTTTCTGTTCACCTTCATAAATTAACTAATTGGTAGTAATGTTAAGATGAACAAAATAGATGATTAATACATTACAACCAATGGCAAATATATTCATCTGCTTTGAAGTACCACATCTGAATTTGGATTTTTCTTTCTTAGCTTATCCTGTTTCATTTTATCCAGTCATTTTAAACTATTAATTATCACACACCATGTACAACTTATATGCTGGCATCAAATAAGATGTATTCAGTCAATTCTTGATACCTCAAAGGCAAAGTTAACATCAAACTACTGATATCTCAAAGTAAATTTTCCGGTCCCAGAAAATTTACTTTGAGATACCAGTTGTTTAAGATAGCAGTGGTTGAAATGTAAAGAAAATTAGGAAACTTGTCCAAATTATATTCTTAGATAATACAGGGTACTTTGAGATAACAGTATTTGAGATACCAAGCGTTAACTGTGTAATAAAATTTAGCTCTGTAAATGAAAGTTATCCGTGTACTGCATCTGTCCTACAAAATTAGGTTTCAACTTACTGAATAAAGCCATCCAGAATATCAGCCAGCCTGGAGGCCTCATGGTCACCAAGTTTGTTTGAAGATAGACGCTGCATCTCTGGAAGCCTCTGTTCTATAGCCTCATAAATATTGACTGAGTTGTCCGTAATCAGGACCTGAAATATTAATCAAACCAGCTACCAATTGCTCGTCAAGTTTTCTCACGGGTGAACCTTTGGTTGACTTTATTATAACAAAAAGTTCTGAAAATTTAAACGGTATTCTTGAGTAATCTAACTAAATTACTAAAAGTGTAACTCTTAACTGGGAAAAATATTGCCAAAAATAATTTGAGTACAACTATCAGGGCCCAGCAGTTCAAAACTAACAATGTTGTCAGTTAATGAGATGCTTAAGTTTGAAATATTCTGTACCAAAAACAAAGCCATTTTTGCCAAAAAATAAAATATGTAAAGCTATTGCAGTGCAAAAGCTGCTATATTTTTTTCAGCAAAAATATTTGAGCACTTGATTTTATGTGTTCTAGAAAACTTAAAGCTAACAGTTCTTCAAATAACGGAGCTCAGATTTGTTAACAGTCTGAGTTCAGTTCTTCAAACCATGGTTAGCTTATCAAAGTAATTAGGTAAGGATTCTTCAGTCTACTAAGTCTTCTACAGCATAAAAATCTTCTAAAATCAAGTGTGCTAATATTTTTGCCTAAAAACATTAGAAGCTTTTGCAATGAAAAAACTAATCACACGTTTTTGGTCAAAGCGCAGTGTTTTTTTAATACATTATGTTCGAAAATTCAATGTCTCATTAACTAATGACTTCTTTAGTTTAGAATGACCAAGCCCTGAACATTTCAACTATTTCTGTAAGAGAATCTTATACTTTCAGTGTTAGACATATTGATTGTCCTCAGGGGTCAGCCTTGCGTTCTCAGCCAAGGGAGGAATTCTGTGTCATTTTTTTTAATTTCAGGGAAAAGTTTTCTCCTGAATTTTTTGTTTTCTATATGTTTTATACATCATGACTTCCCTCAGCTCAAAATAGGGAGAAGTCAGTCAGCTTAGAAAGACTATTTCTCCCACTTCTCCTTCTAGGCTGAGCCCTGGCCCTGTTATCTGATGTCTTGTGAACTCTTTGGTAATCAGTGCAGATCCTGAACAGAATCTTAACTTCAAAACTCATTGCTCCTTAGTCTGATCAGGAGAAATGGGTTTTCTGAAGTATGTTTCCAGAATCATAGTGGAATCATAGATGATACAAGCTATGGGCCTAAAACTGTCTTGCTTAACTTGGGCACAGTTGTCAGCCTGTTCAACAGGTCCATTGACTTGAAAAGAATAGCAGTAAACACATTTGCATAATATACTAAGGCTTTTTTCCAACCAACCAACTCACCCCCTCCCACAAGCCCACACTCTCTGCAGACTGCAACCAACCAACAGCTCAAAATCCCCAAAATGCTGAAGCAAAATTGCAAATTGTTGTTTTCAAAAATCTTCTAAAAAGCACTGAGTTTTCTTCAGTTTTGCTGCTTTTATATAAAGATTGTAATCCCAAAGTTTCTTAATTACTGACATTTTATTTCTGATAATCATAGCTTCCTGATTTAGAATCAAACATTTGTTTTGCTAATCAATGATACTGAGGAAAAACTGAATTTGTATGCTATGTTACCCTGATTTTGACTTTTTCCAGTGAACATGCAGCAACGAGGTGGCCCACCAGACATTTTCAACCACACATATTAATGGCATTTTGCCATTTGTTGGTAAGGTAGTAGGTATATTGTTTGGGACAGTAACTCAATGTTACATGTAAGTTTACTTTTTTCCTAATAACATGATATCCAAAACAAAGAAAAAATATTATTAGTGTCCTATTACCATTTAGGGAAGCATCAACCTTCTTATTCCGAACAGAAACCCTTGGTATAGGTGGCCCAGTCAGATGGAATTATCACTTTCAAATATTACCATAAGCCTCAGAAGTGTTACCCTGTTTTATATTAAACCTTTTGGTTTTGATGGAAAGCTTTATGATCACCTGATCACACCTCTGTTTTGGGGTCCATGTCTGTGTATCTAAAATATTTCCGGAATTGTCTATGTTTAACTGATCTACGAGTTCGGACTTATGATTTGGGTACTTTGACCACTATCATTGTATTGATGAGTTCATGATATTTGCCTATATTTTTACTCTGAAAGAAAAAAAATGTGCATGTAAATTCTAAAAAGATATTCCTGCCTAACAGTTTTATTGCCTTACTACCACAGAAATACAGTAAGCTACAAACCTGTGCCTGAACAGCTCTTCTGAACAAGTTGTGATGTGCAGAGTAGTATCTGTTCAACAGATGCATTGACTTACGAACCATGTCATCATACTCATAGTGGGATAAATCCTGGAATATAAAGAAACAAATATTTTGCAGCTGACAAAAAAACTTTTTATGCTGTGTACAGAAACTAATTATCTTGATTTTTTTTCACTACATGTTTGTAAAAAACTATTCAACATGATAGTTTTACTAAGAAAAGAACTACTTAGCAAATCTATTAGGGACCGAATGGGTCTGGTCTTATAGAAGAATAATCCTGGTACTTACCAGCAAAATATCCACTATATCATAGCCCTTCAAGAATGATGTTTTGTCAAATATGTCATGGAGCTTTTTCATGCCTGCCTTTGCCACTCTGTGAAGATAAAGGAAAATAATAATTACACATTTGAAAGAAATTAAAATTAAAATTGTACAATTCACATTTTGCTGAAAAGAAATCTGCCCTGCCGGACAACCTACAGAGAGTTAAAGATTCAATTTTTTACTCACATAATCATTCTAAAATTCTGCAGAATGCTGTGTCATGCCTGTCAGCGCATTGTTATAAAAGAGACATTAACTTGAAAACTCAGCAAAAGTTTATGCTGCCCATGCCAATGATGGCACCAGAAAAGTAATACACATTATGTCTGGCTTCTGCTAGTTGCAGACAAAACAAAACAAAAAAAACTAATTACACTGTAGAAAAAAACAACACCAAATTGACTTGACATAAGTAATAAGTAACTACTTACAGTCAAACCTATCTTAAAGGACACATCTATTATGCAAAACTCTGTGTTATAAGATCAGAATAAAATATCCTAAAGAAGTATTTCCTGTACAAACTGACCTGTATTAAAGCATCTGCCTTAAGCAAGCAGTATTTGGTTCTACTTTGGGTGTTGCTTACGACAGGTTAGACTATATTTCAATATCTGGCTACACATTGTCTGGCTAATATACATTTACTTCACTGTTCTATGTCAAACTTTTTTCTGGACATTTTTCATGTTTTAGGACTCTTCTGTATGATATTTGTTACATGTATTCCTGTCTTAAATCTTTAATTGGCAAAAATTTAAAATTCAACTGAAGGTACTATTAATATTGGTTTCAAACTCATGCAGTCAGAAAACAATGAATGTGGGAAATAGACAGCATATATGATTAAGGTAAATAAGAACATGTACATGTTTCTGGGAACCAACAATGCCCTTTTTCGTTTTTGCCCTCCTCCCCACCCATACCCCCTCCCCCCCACCTCCCTGCCCCCCTGCCCAGCTCCACTCCCCATAAGTTTCAGCTCCACTACCCATAAGTTTCAACTCTTACAGAGTAGACCCATAAGTTTCAACTCTTACAGAGTAGACGTTTTTTTGGAAGAATTTCCTTGTCCAGGGATGCAAACAGGAAGTCACAACAATTGTTCACCTAAGTCAGACTGGCAGACTAAAAAAGAAGTGTACACATTTAGCAACAGAAAATTTATGAATTTATGATTTTTTTTCCCTTCTTCGTAAAATAACATGCTGTGGTTCTCCTCAGAAATGCTTTACTAAGGCAGTTCTAATGAGTGTAACATACCATTTTTAATGCAGAAGTATTAAACATTATCTCAAAATTAGCATCTATTACCCCACTTATCAAGAAATCAGAATGATAACACTGCAAAATGTATGATTCTGAGTTAAAATGAGTTTGATGAATAAATGATATAAAAGAATTTCAGCATGAAACAATGTACAATTTTCAAGAATGATCATGCAGACTTACAACATACAAAGAAGCAACAAGTCAACATTATAAATCAGGATCAATTTAAGAAAAACTGTTTCAGAAGCACCAAGATGAAGAGTAAAAGGCAATCAAAAAGGAACAGCAAATCTGAGAATATCTATAAACTTTCTATAGAATAACATTCAGGACGTGTAAGTCATGAATATAAATTTGAAGATATCAACAGAATAAACAGATTCGATGTATCTTTCATGGGTGTGAGGTGTGGATAGAAAAATCTGTCACGAGGGTCACTGTTCGGCATCATGCCGAACAGTGATCCCGAGTGACGGATTTTTTTATTCGCACCTCATACCCATGATAGATACGTTTTCTTGCACACCACACTTGTTATAATGCGTAATTTTAGTGCTTGAGAGGTTTCTATTTGAATTTGAAAGTTGGCGCTGTTTTCAAGGACCGCCATTCGGTTCTTTATGTCAACGTCTGGCGAGCAAAAACTGAAGTCTTTTTTGCCATCTTCGTGACATCACCATCTAAAATGCCAACGTCACTTGAGGACGCAGATACATGACCTCCAATACAACAAATGCATTGAATGCTCTTGATTTTTATCCGGTCCTGGGTGAGATAAAATGGGTGATATAAGATTTGTAAGTACAGGGGCAACACGCGGATATCCTTATACAGTGTGCAAGAAAACAAGTATATTGCAGCAAGCTGTGTCTCCTCTGTCTCTATATTGTCACAAAACAGAGCTAAACCAGAAAGTTTACGCCACCACCAACGCCAACGCCGGAACGGGAATACCTACATGTTACTTTCTGATAGTAACATTGAAGAGTGGATTTTGCAAGAGAAAGTACAAATCTGAGTCTCATCATCTGAGGCAGACTTGCTCCAGTCAGATATATTGAATTGTTTGTCACATATATATTTTTCTTCTTTTTTCATATTCGATGTTTGGTTAGTCTAGAAATGAATTTTTGTCTTGTGGGTTTGTCTGAGATATATCAGCCCCATGCCTATAGAATAGCACAAAGGGACATGTATATTCAAGAAAATTTATGAAAAATACAAATATGGATATTACTAAGCCTTGGGCAAGGCTAAATCTGATGAAGCTGTTTAAGGCTTATAAGATTGCCAGAGCAGCTTGCTTGAACAATAACTGAACCTTGTGAATTCTAATAACTGAACAGTATGCACCAGGACCAGAGTATACATGCCATGAAGCTGCTCTAGGCAATGCTGTTTGAAATATATTTTGCATCTGCCTTTCAAACTAATGCATTAACTCTTTAAGCACCAAAAAGCAGACGACAAAAATTACGTCTGCAAAAATTAAAAAAATGCCTTGTCCAAGACATTTCATACTGAGAATTCAAAGAGTAGAGGGCAAACAGTGTAGATCCACATGAGGCGGCTCATTATGAGCCGCCTCATCAGGATCTACGCTGTTTGCAAATTATGCTATTTTCGTCTCTGGTGCTTTAAGTGTTAATCATGATAATGTATGGTCAACGAAAATTATTTGTTGCATATTAGTCAATTTTTTTCTACAACCGTATTTATGCTTATTTTTGCCCTCTCCATAGACGTTCAACAGCCATATTTAAGGACATGTTGGAAGGGTCATAACTAATATTGTTAGAACTTGTGGCCCTACCCATTTACCCATTATTTTAGACTTTATGAGGAATAAAATATGTTTAAACTAATTTTAAGCATGCAAAAGGACAACTGCTGTATGGAGGGTGCATGGCAGCTAAAGTAAAAACAACGGACAAAGAGCTGTAATAAGTGCTCATCTGAGTAAAAACTCATGTGAGCAAAAAGAATTAAAGTGCTAAAAATACCTGAGTGGCATCAAACTATGTTGACTAAATACAGAAATTCTACTTTGTGAGATTGCCAAAAGTGACAATTACTGGATCACAGAGCTCCAGATAAGAGGGGGTATTGATGATAATTCAAAGATAATTTTTCTTATTCCTCAACGAAAACGTATCTTGTGACCCCTTATTAAAACCGTCTCTAATGAGGGGTCACAAGATATTTTTTATGGCAAAATGTGGAAAATTATCCCTACATTATCCTCTTCTTATCTGGAGCACTCGGATGTTTTCTTGATAGATAATTTTGTACATTTGAACCGTCTGCTTTACTCATAAACTTAAAAATTCATGAAATAAGAAGCACCCTTAATATGATAATTATCATTTTACAGAATTTATGTAGTATTCATTTTGTGAACACCTGTACAAATGAAATGCTCATGAATAAAATCTATTTCTATAGTCCAGAAATGTTTCATCACTGGTATGTATTAATATTTTGTTTATTCAATAAAACATTTGTGAGAAAACAGCAACAAAACTGCTCTATAAATTAAAATTCAGACATGATTATAATAATGGGCATAATGCTGTCATACAACAGGCAGAGTTATAGCTCTTGTGTTCTACATGTTCTTTAATCTCACATACCATAAACAAGATAATTTTTGCGGTGTTCAATTTTTCGTGGTATTTGGTGGTCACTTCGAAACCGCAAATATTAAAATCGCCAAATAATTTCCTGTTTCTTACAAAGTATCACAGTGTCCATATATTTTGTTTCTGCTTGCATCGGTAATTCTGGTTATTTTTCACTTGAGACAGTTCTTTCATTAGCCTGAGGCGGCCCTGTTGCAGGTTAATGAACAAAGTGGCTCAAGTAAAAAAGAAGCACTTTTTTCTTTTCGGGCATGTGACCCACCGCGAAAATTAAAAATCGCGATAATTAATGTTTATGTATTTGACCCTAAACCGTGAAAATACAAACCCGCGAAAATCACCTAGTATACGGTATTACCTGAATGACCCAGTCACTGAATACAAACCAGTTAGTATATGGATAATAACTACTGTATTTCTCTCAAAGTTCAAACATTAATACCTGCACAAACAGTGGTGATCCAGACCAGACTGTGTCTAAGAGAAGTCTGATATGAGTCTGCACTGCTTGTATAGTAAAAAGTTTATAAAATGTCTCTGCAACTGACAATGTGACACCCCAATGCAAAATTGTAAGATCTTACAGAAATGTTGCTGTTCAACAATATTTCAAGTGCATACTCTAAAATTCAAGATTATGATGACCACACACTTTTAAAGCTGCAAAGTCTGTAACTTTTGATCTTTTATTTTTAGAATTAATGTTTCTAATTTTCAAGAACACAGTAATATAGCTAAAACTCGGGTATACATTTCACCAAAATCGTAAACCTTAACAAATTATCACTATCAAAACAACAGCATTTATGTTCAAAATCAACTTTCTAGAATTTCTGAAGGGATGTAAATAATTACAAACAAGAGAAAAACACCTATTTTTATAAAGATTATTCACTTTTCCAGGCAGTTTTCAGCTGTAGTAAACAGATTTAATATAGAAGCTTGACTTAATTCTACTTTTACAAATGATTTAAAAAGAAAATAAAAATTTTAGGAAAATGGTCATAATAGCAGACTTAGTCACTTTAAGATTTAGTTGTTAGAACCAAATTATTTCTTGAAAGAAATTGTTCATAATTTTTTCAAGGGCGTACATTCATCCAAACATAATGCTAAACACACAGCTATGAATATGCCGAAAGTTTTGGATGAAAACTCCTCATTTTGTCTTATTCTTCTGCAAAACACATATTGTAGGATCTCATGAAGTCTTCTAGGCCAAATAAAAAGTACTGAAGTTTGGCAACATATGCTTTGGTAGAGGAAAATAAAACACTAGGGTCAAGTCAGGTAAATTCGGACAGCAGGACCTACCATTGCAAACTGTGCAAATCCAGATGAGACGGCTCATGATGAGCCGTCTCATCAGGATTTTCACTGTTTGCCCAGTTATTTTTGTTTTATTCCCAACAACTGACATATAAAGGAAACAATGTTACTGTCCAAATTTACCTGCTGTCCGAATTTAGCTGACTAGACCCTAATCACAATTTTTATCAAAACTTTATCATGAGCTGTAAAACAAAAGCAGAAAGAAACACTCATAAGAACCTGTCAGGCTGGTAATCCTCTCTGAAACAATTTATTATCAACGGATTACTATAAACATTTTGTACTGTGTTTTTTTTCCTTCCAACACAATCCCAAAAATCTGTGTCCATCTCGACAGTTCTAGATTTTGGGTTAGTTTTAGAATGGAAAAACTAATCTCATAGCATACTGACAAGAGACAAGAATTCCGCTGAATGCGGCGTCTTGCCTGCTGGCGCTTTGTCACTCAGCAAAGATGTATGCATGACCCAAGTTTCATGGCTCTAGCCTTTATAGTTTCTGAGTAACAGACCTAAATGCGTAAACTTGACAAAAAATTGCAAAGTCAGCCAACCATAAAATGTAGGTCAAGACTCAATACAGATGATGGTTTTGAGATTTACTCTTCCAGATGTAAGCATGAACCAAGTTTTATGGCTCTAGCCCTTATAGTTTCTGAGAAAATGACCTAAACCCGAAAACTCTACAAAAAATTGCAAAGTCAGTCAACCGTGAAATGTAGGTCAAAACTCAATGTTGATGATGGCTTTGAAATCTACTCTTCAAGATGTATGCATGGCCCAAGTTTCATGGCTCTAGCTCTTACAGTTTCTGAGAAACTGACCTTAACGCAAAAACTCGACAAAAAATTGCGAAGTCAGTCAACCGTAAAACCTAGGTCAAGACTCAATATTGATGATGGCTTTCAGCTGTATTCTTCCAGATGTATGCATGACCCAAGTATCATGGCTCTAGCCCTTATAGTTTCTGAGAAAATGACCTAAACGCAAAAACTCGACAAAAGTTTACGTCGACACTGTCGACGCCGACGCCGCCGCCGCCGACACCGGAAAAGCAATACATATGTCTCGCCTCTGCTTTGCAGGCGAGACATAAACCAACAAAGCGGTTGTGCGACCAACGCAGACTAAGATCAGCCTGGGCATCTGCCCAGTCTGATCAGTCTTCCCTGTCTGCATGGAGGTAGCTCAGACCTTTAGCTACCCTTTAAGCGCTTAGCAAAGCATCTGATCCAACTGGGGGGATGCCTAGGCTGATCTGAGCCTGCGCTTGACACATAACCACTTTACTGGTTTTCTCGTGTCGTGGCTCACATCATACAGTGCAGGCCCAAATCTTTGATGGCTGGGATTCATCTCAAGCTTCAGGTTATCTCAGCCTGATTATCATTGCATTCACTTTTTCTGATAACCAAACACTACTGAAATAATGTTGCAAGGGTCATGAAATGTCAAATCTCCATCCCTCCATCAATTATCGCATATGTTGTTCGCATATAAACTGGACAATTTTATGATTTCAGAAAGCGGGACCTAAACTGGTCAAAAGAAGTTTAGCTCAGTGATGGAGTCTACACTGCATTAGTGTTGAAACATTTAGTACCATTAAAATGCTCAAATCTAATGTACGTTCGTATATCCTACTGTAATGTGTGTGTATATTGGGACACCTAAAAATAATGCATTTTCCATTTGGGACAAATGGAAAATTTATTATTTTAGGTGTCCCAATACGGTATTTTTGTCAGGGCTCACCAAATCAAAGTAGACCTTCTCAAGATAAAATTAATTTTCATTCCCAAAATTTTAGCTGATCTCAACCTCAATTGCTGCCTTGCAATTTTAGTTTCCTAAATCAGGACAGGTTTTGGTATACACAGCTTATTAACAGAAATAGTGTGATGTGGCAACTTAATCTGACCAGTTTATTTTCATATCACTGTTTAATGGCACAAACTAAAAAATGCTTACAAGCTGTAGGTTAACTAGCTAACTATCACTAAGTTTTTACATTAGCAACCCCACTAAGCTCCCAATCAAGCTCTAAATAAAGAACGTTTAGATCATTGCCTTCTCATATGTTTTACTATTTTTAACCATGTTGCAACTTGTTTCATCAACCCATTTATGACACGACAAGATATATTCACATATTAACGAGGCTGAAAAGAAAATTTTGACTAGCAAGCCTGACTAGCGGTAACTTACTCTCCCCTTTCTGTCCATCTAAAATACAGTTTATGTCAATAGTAATACCCTAAAAATTCAAAAAAATTGGGACACCTAAAACAATTATCGTAATTTTCCTAAAAAAAGAACAGTTAATTGATTTACACACGATAGTAATGTGTCAAAAAGATGCAAATGGAATGGCAAACAGTGTAAACTCTGATCAGATTGCTCCTGCAGGAGCAGTCTGATCAGAGTCTGCACAGTTTGCTCTGACCTATCCGTCCCAATACTTAGAATTTTTACGGTATGTTCATATCCAAAATGGAAAGGAGATGGGATTTGATTCAACCTCTGAAGAATATTTTCGTTGTTTACGAGATATTGCCGGCAGTCAATGCTTATGAAATTGGCCTATGAACAACAAGAATGATTTCTACCATGTCTCTACAATATATATAGGAGCCCATGTAGCTAAGTAGGTTAAGAGCTGGCCTACTGATGTAGTGGTTCGAGCTCTGCTGGAGGCGGAAATCTTTCTGAGCGTTAACGAGGTCCCATGGCACACAGCCTTTCATTTATCCAACCATCCTCCTGATATGGCTGAAATACTGTTGAAATGGAAGAAAAAAATCCCAAGTCATCCATCCATCCAGCTCTAAAATATAGGAATATCTAGGAAATGTACAAATAATTCAGATAGCTACTGTACACTACCAAACACGATAATAAAGAGAGATAACTCCAATATCTCTACAAGTTAGTGGAACTAAACAGTCAATAATACAGTCGACTCTCGATGTCTCGAACACTGATATCTCAAAAAAGCCCTCTTACTTCAAAGAGTATCCTTTTGATATGTTTCCTATTTTCCCTATACTTCAACTCCGGATATCTTAAACTACTGATATCTCAAAGTAAATTTTCTGGGACTAGAAAATTTACTTAGAGATATCAGTAATTTGACAAGAGCTTTGACTTCGCGATATCGAGAGTTGACTGTAATTATAAATTAAGGTTATATTGAAGCATAGTTCATAAACAACTTTATTATAAAGGCTCTTGTTACTGCCAGGATAGTTACAACTTCTTCATGGGAAAAAACTGAATACTCAGCAATCAAGTACCAAAGCTAACTTCAAACTTCTACATAATTATAGTTAGCTACTTTGGCTATTACAAGCATTTGAATAAATAAATAATTTACCCAGTATGTGTGTCCAGGTCAAAGGTGTCACCCATCAGGGGAGCTAACTCTGTATATCCTCCTGGTTGGTTAGCAATGTGATTTGACTCTTTGAACAGGTTGATAAATTTCTGTGGATAAAAAAGCAAGTTTTCTTCAATAAACTCAAACAATTTTATGAATCAAATATATTAAGTGCTAAAGAAATATAATTAATCATAATCAAATTGGGTAAGACAAGTGCTTCTCTGTGTTAAAAGGTAAGGAAACATTTAAATGATACTGAATATAAAGCAAAGACGCAATCTTTTTTTTTTTTTAAACTTGGTTATGTTTTTTGTTCTATGCTTTGTTGGGTATCAAGAGAACCATGCATTTTAACCGGTAAATTATTACAGGGAACAACTTGATTTAATGAAGCAAAATTCCATGTGAAATAATTCAATTCAGTTCTATATTGGGAAGGCTTAGAAAGAAATAGTTGATATGAGCCAGGACATGACAAAACCAATGAAGTGGCATGTGTGCCCAGCGATGACTCAAATAAGCCTGGGCATCAGCCCAGTCTGATCAGTCTTTGCTGTCAGCATGGAGGTAGCTTAGACCCTCAGTTAACCTTTGAGCCCACAACAAAGACTCTGTTCAGACTGGGTAGATGCCCAGGCTGATCTCAGTCTTCACAGGGGGCACATGACAATGTTGGTTTAGTAGTGTCGTGGCTCATATGGTGTCTATTCTTACCTCTAATCTTATGTTGAAGATAAAGTTGAAGAACAGGTCAAGAACTTCTAGGGCTCTGAAAATATGTAAAGTGTTAACATTACATAATGCATACCATAATAATCCTATTAAACACCCAGGGGGCATTGAATTTTACGAAATCTGGGCTTTATTTAGGACCTAAAGAGTAGTAAATCAGTCACTGCCAACATATTTCAATAAACAATATTAAGGTGAATGGATGTACTTTTGGATGAAGCAATTCTACTATTTTTACTTTTCTGCCTCCCTTCTCAAAAAGGTCACCTCTTCCAGGGAAGAATTTGCTCAAAGAGAAAATTCTTTCCATGAAGAGTGGATCCCATTCAAAACGCTGTGTCCTCCAGAGATTCCCTTTGTAAAACTGATGAAAAGCGCGGAGGTTAGCAAGACAATATATAACATTTTTTTCTGGAAAAAGAGGCAGGGAACGTTTATTACAGCAGGGGTGTTTATTAGGATTAATATGGTATTCTATTTACATGCAGATTCTGGTTAGGACAGTAGTTTTTCTTTCTGGACTTTACACTGTCACATTAGCAAACTGATCAGGCTGATGGTAGAATAGTAAAAGAGTAGTTTTATTTGCTTTAAACCTTTTCAACTGTAAACCCATTTTGGGGACATATGCAAACAGTGCAGACCCAGATACCGCAGAAGGCTGATGGCAGAAGAATGGCTTCGTTTGATTTTACCAATGCTTTTTTGACTGGAAACCTGTTTTGGTGACATATCCATGGGCTCATGAGCTATGGGTCTTTAAATAACTTTAATCAAAACATCCAATCAATAAACAGACAATTTTCTAAGTCCATGGCCTTGACATCAAGGTCACTGAGGGTGGTAAGGGTAGTAACTTGGAAAACTTTATACCAATATCTAACTACAGTGCAAGTATCAAAGGAATCCATGAATGGGTTAAGGAGATATTGGGCTTTAAAAAAAAAAAAACTTTAACCAAAACATCCAGGCCCAAAAAACTCCCAATTTTCGAAGTCCTTGACCTTGACATCAAGGTCACTGAGTGGGGTGGGGGTGGTACCCTGTTAAACTTTGGACCAATATCTACTACAGTGCAAGTATCAAAAAAATCCATCCATGGGTTAAGGAGATATAGGTCTTTAAAGAACTTGAACCAAAACATTCAATCTGGATGCCGATGGCAGGGTGACAACAATAGCTCTTCCTGAACTTTCGTTCAGGCGAGCTACAAAACTATAAAACATCCACCAGAAAGCCCAAGTTTTGCATTTTTATTCAAGTTTTGCATTTTTACCAGTAGTCCCTAGTAATGGTATTTAAAACCTCTTTGCACAACATGATATTCAACAATATGATTGTATATAGCAGTGCATTAAGTGAAGTTTTTACGACCAAAATCAGGTAATGATCAGCGAGTTCAGCCTGCATAAGACCACATTTTGATCAAAGTCATGGCTTTTTGCAATACAGAACCTCTTCAATCCACAGCTGACAGAAACACTCTGATTGGGCTGATCAGGGTCTTCTCAGAGTTCTGGGAGTGTAGACACAGTCTCACTGTCTGCTTTCCAATTTTCCTGACAATTTCTGACAATCTCTCAACAATGAAAACCCATAGACAGTTGTAGACAAAAACTACTTCTACTCACTGGCACTTGGCTTCTACAATAGCCTTTGTCTCTGGACTAGGTCTGAATCTCCCACTTTCTCTGAACACTTTCAATATGTCCTGGGCCTCTTTGCCATCACATTCTGGGTACGGCTTGTCATTACGGCCATCTAACAAACTCATTAGGGGCTCTAACAATTTCTTGATGTCCTCTGTCTTGTCATAGAAGCCAAACAATACCAGATAGTGAACTAATCTCAAAACCTGCAAAATCATTATTCATAGAATCTAAGATCAGAGTGAAATATCAAAAGATAATTCTAAGACTGTAGTTAGTTTCTGGAAAATTAAGAAAATAATCTGATAATTATCAATATCACGGAATATTCGCATACAAGTTAAATCATGTCAAAAAAAAAAAAAAGACAACGTTCCTACTCATGTAAGAAATAAATATTCTGCTTTATTTTGTGTGTGTGTGTGTGTGTGTGTGTGTGTGTGTGTGTGTGTGTGTGTGTTATTTTAGATATCTCTGAGATACATGCATGTGTTTGATAACCTAAAACGGGTTGCAACAAAGTAAGGTAAATGGAAACACCTCCATATTTTTCCACCATTTTAATGACGGGGAACAACTTTTGGTCTTGCTTTTTGCCTCCCTAAAGGACAAAGCCCTTCCAAAAGGACTCTACTTTTAACCCTATTGCACTCAGAACGGCCAAAACTGTATGGAGTTTTGGCAGTTCTGAGTGCAATAGGGTTAAAGCAAAGAATTTAAGAGCAAACCCCCATTCATAATTAAGGTAAAAATGAAAGTGGCACAGTTGCTTCCCCTGAAAAAGTACAGATTTACCTTAAATAGTCAATTACCCACCATAGCTACTAACCTGCCTGACAAGCATATTATTTCCTATGAGGGAAGCTGTCATGTCACCATTCTTGCCCAGGAATTCTGAGATCCAGCGACTGATTTCTGGGAAATACTTGTATGTTAGAGAACCAGAGTTGTCTGTCCGATTCTGAAACAGTATACTTATATATAATTCATACGGTCAACCTCAAACCAGCCTGAACAGGTCTGGGTCCTGAGAAAAATAAACATTCTAACCATTCTGAGCAGCTAAACAAGTTGATGAGTACCTTGTTCGTAACACATACTGATATACCGCATTAATTAATTAGGGATATGATTTGCAAAATTTCTTAATCACATAGTAGTGATGTTGTGTGACTGCATAACAGGAGGGTCATATCATATAACTAGAGCCCTGGTAGCTCAGTAGGTTAAGTGCTAGTTTGCTGATCTAATGGTCCCTAGTTCGAGATCCACCTGAAGTGGGAAGCTTTTCCATCATAAACAGGGTTCCATAGCCCACAGTCTGTCACTGTCACCCCCCCCCACCCACCCATATGACTGTCTAGTCTAGTCTATCCAATAACCTTGTGAGGTAGCTGGGGCACCACAGATGACTCTACAACAATCCCTTTCCACTTTATCCTGTATTCAGCTGCCCTAGCAGGGCTAGCAAAATCCATCCCTGTTCATTCCTTAACTCTTTCTGTACCAAAAAGCAGACGACAAAATTTACGTCTGCAAAAATTAAAGAAATGCCTTGTCCAAGACTTTTTATATTGAGAATTCAAAGACTAGAGGGCAAACAGTGTAGATCTAGATGAGGCGGCTCATTATGAGCCGCCTCATCAGGATCTACGCCAGGGCTCGGAAAATATTGAAAAATGAATCGGTCCAGCCGATGACGTCATCACCTAACAAATTTCCATTGCAAAAAAATTGATACCTGTCACGAAAACTAATGACAACAAGCGAAGTCCTATGAATTAATCCCGATTTCCGTACAATGGTCGTACATTGTTGTGTTTTGTGGAGTTCTTGGTTTCAAACATTTTAAGACGTTTAGCTACGCATGTAGAAGCAAATACAAGACTAGAACGTGTTCGTAGGCAAAGCGGACGTGATAGAAGACATCACACTTGATTGACAGGTGGACAGGGGAGACAACCTGTTCAAGCCCATTGCATTAAAATTGACGGTCATTCCTGTTTGTTTGTGAACAATACGTAAGTCCTGAGCATTAACTCGCCCAAGTATGATGGTTGTACTATTTAATGTACCCAAATTGCATAATTTCCCCTCCACTGCCGCCGAATGGGCCGCGTCGGAAAAGGTGACTTACGGAACGCGTGAAGAGCGTATATTGACTAGCGTCGCCGTTCATTATTATTCATGTTAGATGCGAACTGACTGCTTAGTTGCGCTGGCTGGTTCGATTGTTAGTCATCTGTGTGAGTACTTAGGTACCTTTAGCCGTCATACAGTTAGAATGACACTGCGTACGTTATACTCACAGCGGAGTCTTTTATCTTTACATCAAAGACAAAACGTGCTTGACCCATATTGCATATCAACGCTACCGTTAGTATTATACCCAATATAATAATCGCGTAGACCCTGATCAGAATGCGCTATTTTTTTTTTGCACTGCTCGGCATTATTTTCTCACTGGTATGCATGACGATATGACGATACAACTAGGAAATCGGTGAAATGGACGTTTCCATTTTCATATTTTATAGTTCCATTATTCAAAACATTGTATATTTTTACAAGAGCGTAGACCATAACGCGTCGGAAATAGTGACTATTAATATTAACAATGTATCTTCGTTTTCGCAGAATAGGTTGGTATTCCTAAAAACTCCATTGCAGACAGTATGAAACATGAAAGACTATCAGTTGTAAGGGCAAATGCAAATATGAATGAGCTTCGGACAGACTTTGTCAATACATTCGTCAGCATTCATTTGTTATGGATACATTCACAACTTTTGAAGTCGGCATACGCCCTACACATACAGGTCAGTTACATTCTCGCGATCGTGAAACAAGATGCACACCTTTCATCCCAAAGCCCAGTCATCGAGATTTTGTTAAGTTGTTTTGTAGACTGTCGTAAGAGTGCGCGTCATTATGACATTTGTTATTGACAGGTAGGCGGTCCGACATGTGGTTCAGTGCTCCATACGGACAATCTCGATTGGCCCGTAGGCGGTCTTTTCGTCTGGCTAACACCTGCGTTAATCCGATTAGTTATGACACGTGCTAGAATTTTAAAGACAGTGGCGATATTTCATATGTCGGGACAAGATCAAACGGCCGTGTGTAACAATTATCGGACGAATCGGAGAAAATTTCCTAAGTATTGGGCCAGTATGGGACCTATTTTTCGGGGCTTTTGGCTGTTTCCAATCGGTCCCAATTTCTGAATTTTGGTCTGGGACCGAAAGAAATCTGGTTTTCCCGAGCCCTGATCTACGCTGTTTGCAAATTTTGCTAATTGCGTCACTGGGGCTTAAAGAGTTAATATTGTCTTCCCCACTCTTCTTCTGTCTACCTCTCTTTCTCTTTCCTTTCACTGTGCCCTGCAGAATAGTCTTAATCCAGAAAAACTTGAGACGTGGCCAAACCACATCAGTTTCCGTTTCTTGACAAAGGTCACGAGTTTGTCATAATCTCCAATGACTGCTTGGATCTTCCTGCAAATCTCCTCATTGGTCATATGGTCCTTATATGAAATGTTCAGTTACATTTGGTAGCATCTCATCTCAAAGGCCTGCGTTCTTTCCTCTAACTCTGCTGACTGAAATACTGGTAAAAAGGAGGTAAAATCCAAAGTCACCTATCCATCCTTTGATAAAACTAAAATATGTTACTCACTTCTTCATTATCCACTTCATCGTAGATATAGGAGAGTTTTACCCTGTCTACCACTGAGTGATTGTCTGAGATGTCAACAAACATCGCTGTAATAAAATTGCATGTCAGACACCATTATGACAAAACAATTATGGTTGAGAACTGTTCTATAATACAAACACCCTGACTTTCAACTGCTTTAGCAACTTAGATACTACTGGAGATTTGTTTTTCTTTTGAAACAGCTATTTTAATGTATGATATGTATTTTATGATAGTAATACATGGTTCAGCAAAGGCTCACACCAGCCTGCACATGCAAGTTAGAACCTTTTCTGTTTGTACATACCATGTACAGATTCTGAAGAAAACTAGAGCAAGTGAGCAGGGGCTCACGTATAGCCCCAGCCAGTGCCACCGCCTAATAAAAACACATTAAATACAAAGCTTTAAAGAAGATGTCAACAGACAGGTGGACAATTTATAACAAACCCACTGAAAGGTCTATAGACAAAAGCCATAAAGTTCCATTTAAAATTTGCGTAAGCAAAAAAACATACAAATTTGACACAAAGATTCAACACTTCTATGTCTAAGGCCTTGACCTTAAGTCAGCAGCAGCATCCAGATGATGTCAACTAATCAGTATCAACCTAGAAGTAAACGTAGTAGCATAATAAAAGGTTCCATTGAAGTATATTCAAACTACAGTCGAACTTCGATGGCTCGAACTCGCCGGGACCACCCAAAAAAGTTCGAGCGATCGGTAGTTCGAGCCACTGAAGACCAACTCACAAGGTCCAGCCGTATGTATTATGCTTTTCTATCATAGCAAGGGTGACTTCCTGTTTATTGATCGGTCATAATTTAAGCCACTTGGTGCCAGCAGAAATCTCCGATCTGGGTATCCCCCCCGTTGCCGGGTCCTTCACCAGACGTACTGACATGACTGCAGGAGTGAATGATGGGCCCAATTTTTCAATTCTTTAAGTTCTGGTGTTTATGATGGGTCCTAATTTTGTTACGTATTTAAAAGCAAAGACGTAAATTTTGGCACGTTTTACTCAATTTCGGTGTGAAATTTTAATTGAAGAAAAATAATTTACCATCTTTAATTTTCATATGCCGCCTCATTAGCCCAGGGTGATAATACGCGTTTAAATAGATAAGACCAAGCTATACAATCAGCTTAAATTGACATTGATCAGCTTAAATTGTCATTAATCGATTGACGGGCGGCTTTAATTGAGTTCGCGCCAATCAAGTATACCTGTGGTTTCGGCAAACTCTTTGTCAATATCTAAGCGTCTTATGACAATGATCAAACGTCTGAGTGACCGTTATTGAAAGGTAATTAGTGCGAGCCATTGGTGGGTTTTTACATAGAAAATGTACCCTAGGGACCGGGTTTGGGGTTCGAGCGTTCGAGCCATCGTAGTTCGAGCCAAAGGTCGCGGGTTAAGTTAAAATGAATAGGAGTTTTGCCGGGACTGGAAAGTCAGTTCGACTGAAGCATGGCGTTCGAGCCTTCCGAGTTCGAGCCAGTGAAGTTCGACTGTATAAGCAAAATGTATGAATTAACATAAAACTTTAACACAAAAAGTGAAAGTCTGTGACCTTGACATTAGGTCAGCAACAGCATCCAGATGATGTCAACTATCTGTTTCAAACTAGAAGTAAATCTAGTAGTATTGCAAAAGGTTATATTCAAGTATATTCAAAATATAAGCATAAAATATAACTTAACAAAAAACTTTGACGCAAATGGTAAACAAATTTCTAAGTCTGTGACCTTGACCTTACATTAGCAGCAGCATCCAGATGATGTAAACTAACATATGTCTATCGCTTACTAACACTAAGCACATATGAACAAGTTAGAATTAGTCTTTCAGAAAAACAGAGCAAAAGCAGAAACTTAATGCAAAACTCTAACACACTATTGTACAAATTTCAAAGTCTGTGACCTTGACCTTAGACCAGCAGCAGCATCTAGATGATGCAAATTAATATGGTTCCATCCTCTACTAAAATAATAAGCATCTCTGAACAAGTTACGGTAAACAGAGGCAAAATAAAAAACTTAACGCAAAACTTTAACGCAAATGTTAAATAACGTACGGACGGACGGACGGAAAGACGGACGGACGGAAAGACGGACGAACGGACGGAAAGATGAAAACTATATACCCCTCGACATACTTCGTATGCCGGGGGTATAATAAAGGTTACAAATGCTCAAACTGGCCTGGCATGGCTCTGATATAAACTAAAGTATGCCCTATTTTCCATCTAGGTACATCTGCCTCGATATACCTCTGTTACATGATAACATTAGAAACCAATTCACATCAGGCCCTGAAGTGATAAAACTTTTTTCGTGCTCAACTCAGCTGAGCATGAAATTTTCTCTGCTGATAAATATGAAAATGCCAATTAAAGTTGGCATTTACGTATTCATAAGCAGAGAAAATTTCATACTCAGCTAAACTGAGCAAGAAAACAACTGTGCTTATAAGTAATTTGCTATTTATTTGCAGGTAAAATTTCATGCTCAGCTGATAACCTCAGGGCCTGGTTTTGCTTCCTTATCATGCACCATAAACTGACTTACCTTAGAAAGACCCCAAATATCTAAAACAGTTCTATGAAATTCTGCTATAAGATGAGTTTTCCCTTCTAAAACAATCCCAAAAATCTAGATCTGTCTTATAAGACAGATCTAGATTTTTGGGATTGTTTTAGAATGGAAAACCCTGTCAGCTTAACTCCTGAGTAAATAACAGAGATTGTGTCAAGAGTTATGATAAGATCACAGTATACGGCCCTCAGGTGGTCTGGCAACCTTCCATCACAAGGGCAGGTGAAAGCTTCTACCCAGGCCTGGTAGTTTAACTTCTGGGTAATAACTGAGATTGTGCCAAGAGTTATGGTACTTACTTATAATGAGATCACAGTACATGGCCCTCAACTGGTCTGGCAGCCTGTCATCACTGAGGCAGGTGAAAGCTTCTACCCAAGTCAGGTAGTTTAACTCCTGGGTAATAACAGCTATTGAGTGATTGTTCTGGCCCTGAAAATATTAGAGAATGGTGAAAAATTACTGAAAATTACGAAATTGTTTATTTACTGTTTATTGTATCATAGAAATTTCTTAACTGTCTACCATAAATTCTGGGACACTTCAATAATATCTACTGGAGATCCAATCACATCCACTTTGCTTTACACCCTGCCCATCCCCAGTCTTCAGTTCAACCCTCGTACGTGATCTCCATACCCATAATGTTTGACTGTGAACTGTTCTACTATCAGTCCATTTAATTTGACATGACAATGTCTTGAAAATTTTGAATTCTGACTGCCACACCCATGGAGTTGCACCACTGGACAAGACACAGGGGTTGATACACTGTTCCTAATGGATATCATCATATATCTTTTATTCCATTGTGCATGTACAAAGTGTGAATAAATCAGTGTGCAAAGGTAAAGGTTTCCCACAGCCTAGTGACCGTAGGGGCAGTTGGAATTAGAGGCCCACTGTATCTTGGGCGCAGAATATGAAAGGCAGAGCCCATCCCTCTCCTTTCACTGCCTTATCTTTCCCTGATTCAAAGCAGGTACCCATTTACTGCTGATTGACATAGAGAGTTTTGCAGTTGCTAGCAGATCCAAGCCCAGATTGAACCTGCAACCATCTGCACCATAACTGAATTGCTCTAGCCACTGGACCAAGGCACCTTTCATGGCACCTTTCAATCAGTGTAGTCTTTACTAATTGTAACCCTGTTTCTCATATAACTTCGCTGTTATTCAGTGGATAACGTTGTGTCATAAAAATTGTATGCCCACACGTGTAATAACATTTTGGCGCATACACGTAACGTCATTGACAACATCCATGTCAACAATGTGTTTTCTTGTCAAAATAATGTTCAGTTTGACAGCATTAAAATCCCATTTTAAAGGGTCATATGATAAACAGAATCCTACACTCATGGTCATTTCATGTGAAATTTATGAAACGAGCCTTCATAAATTTCCTATGAAATGACCACTCGTGTAAGATCCTCTATATACCTAACCTTTCGGATGTGTCTCAGGATGAAGCGAAGTTTTAACTTAGAATCTTGCATTCTTGCTCATGTATTATTGAATTTATCAAACTCGTTGGCCAAAACGATAAGATGCTCGGCATAGCCTCGCAGCTTACTGTTTTCCCCAACTCGTTTAATAAATTCAATAATACATGAGCACTCATGTAAGATCCTCTATATATGGTTAAAATCACAATACTGCTTACTGGAAATAGTTTGGCTAGTGACTGATTTGTTACTGTTCAGACTCCAAATAACGCACCCCTTTTTTAAATCCCAGTACCCCTCCACCCCACCTCCAATGATTCATAGGATCAATTTGCTTAACTAGTCTATATGAGCCGCAACACGACAAAACCAACAATGTGGTTGTGCGCCCAGCGCAGACTTAGATCAGCTTGGGCATCTGCCCATTTTGATCAGACTCTTTGTTAAGTGTTCAAAGGGTAGCTAAGGGTCTAAGCTACCTTCATGCGGACAGCGAAGACTCTGATCAGACTGGGCGGATGCTCAGGCTGATCTGAGTCTGCGCTGGGCGCACAACCACATTGTTGGTTTTGTCGTGTCGCGGCTCATATTACGCACTTACATTACAGAGGTATCCAAAAAGCTCTAGCTGATGTTCTAGGAAATGATATTCATCATCTTCATGGTCTCGCTGTAATATATAACAAATACAAGTAATTTCACAATCTGAATAACCGCCTAACCTTTGTTGGCTTAAACTCAGCAGGCTAAACCACAAGGTATTGCTCACCCCAGCTGATTCCTATATATTCTTATCAAAGGGATCTCAATGTAGGCATGGACAGACTTGGTGCCGGGAGGTGCAGCCATAGATTCTTTCCGCTGAGCCTCTTAGAGACTCCTTATTTAAGATAGTTGGAACAAAAACAACTCAATCTAGCTCAAGCTCTGGAACTTGCCTGACGGTCCCAATAGTACATTTTAAGAAAAAAATTATTTGTATAATGACAGCTGTATCTTTAATTATTTATTTATTTATTCATTTTAATCAAAATAAATTCCTGAATTTTTAAACTTGTCCTTCAGACATCTGACTTAATGTATCTTACAGAAATATTTGTGACAAGGATTAATGTTTACATCTTTAACAAGGGAGTTCACCTTGTACTGCACTGACTGTTTGATACAAACTTACACCAACTCATACAAAGTTAAGAGCAACTACTAAAGAATAGATATTTGTCAAACAATTCATATATCTTGTTTTTAAGAATAGTAAAAGAAATGAACTCTTTGTCACAATTTTTTTATGTTTAAAACTTCCATTTTGATTTACTACTTATTTTCTATGACATAATGAAGTGGCTGATGATTAAGCTCTAGAAACTACATTTGCATATCTACTTGTACATATGAATTAATGTTTATGTATTCTAATTAATGGTTAGTCTTGAAATTTACATGAGTATGGATTTCTGTTACACCCCATCACCTTGGTACACTAGTGATCTCTACTTTAGTAGGTGTGGCTTCAGCAGAACTTAATCAGCATGAGAAATAATACATATCTGACAGTAAATATAGTGTATACTAATTTGTAGGTTTGAATTTTAATGGGACAGATAGCACATGGAATTTTTTAATTGTAACAACCAAACAACTGTATTACAGGTAACCTACAGCGAGGTAATTTTTCAATTTTCAATTGTAAGACCTTAACACTTAGACTGCTATGCGTGACTATTGTCTCGCTCGGGAGATCAGTCACTTTGAGAACCTGTTAGGCACACAAGACATCAAGTACATCCCATCATTTGCGGTTGTCCTATGCAGGAGGGAATCTGCTTTCTATTAGAGCAAGGTTTTACCCACCTAACTGATTTGTTGACTTTAAAACTCGGAGAAAACTTCAAAAATTTATGATATTTTCAACATCAGCTTTTCAGGTGGCTACCCCTACTTACTTGATCCAGATTTTCTGACAACTAGACTTCATCCTTCCAAACTTTCTCTCTTGATAAATATTTAGCAATAACATCCGGCCTCAGACAAGCAATCAATTTTGTAACTGGCGCTAATATTTTGTATTTTCTTTTTTCTTTTTTTTTTTTAAGTGTCTATGTCGGTTCCCGGTGTATCATGTGACATCCAAATATGGCAGGTCACGTGACCTTGGTAACTTCCGAAAATGGCAGCACCCACATCGGTGTTATTGAGTGAAAATTTCAAGCAAATCGACCAGAGTTTGTGGAAGTTATGGCTTGTGAGATATCCCTACCCCCAGTTTAGGGCCAGGTGAATTATTTTTCTAGCAGTTTAAGGGTTAAATATCGCCAAAAAGAAAAAATATCTCATATCTGCAAAATAGGGTGGACTATGTCACACTTTCTCATTATATGAGCTGTGAAATGACAAAACCAACAAATGGCATGTGCCTCCAGAGAGGACTCAGATCAGCCAGGGCTTCTGCTCAGTCTGATCAGCATCTTCACTGTGGGCATAAAGCGTAGCTATGGGTCTAAGCTACCGCCTCTGATCAGTCAGGGCAGATGCCTTTGCTGGTCTTTGCTGGGCCCATGTGTCACTTTGTTGGTATTGTTGTGTCGCGGCTAATATCTAAAGTCTATGTACCAAACAGTGGATGTTACACCACCAAATATCACAGAACTATCGCTAATATCAAATGAGCCACCAGTGTCATCAGTTTATGATTTTAAGACACGCTCCTTATATGAAAGCATCTCATGAATTGTCACTGAATTTGAATTAATCACAGCAAATTTCAATTGGCAGTATAGGCAAGTTTGTTAGAAGCAGATTTCTGACTTTGCAAAACGTATTAGTATATGTTTCGTAATTTATTGAAATACAGTTTTCTACTCTTGTATATACAATATCATATATGTAGAAATCACTGCAACATATAAGTAGTAATCATATGAAATACATGTCTAACAATTAAGAATAAATAATGCAATTTAAGCGTATGATTAACAGTTTCAGACATACACCATTAGATTTCCAAAAGAGTGCATCTGATCGTGCAAAGTCAAATTAAACCCAACATCAGATGAGTCTATCCTATATGCATATGAAAGCCACATTTTTTTTTCTAACACTCCTGATACTTTCAAGGTAAACGGGAGACCTCTTTGTTTTTCTACCATTTTTTTTAAGGAACATAAATCTCATAGCAGCAAAATGGGGTGGACTATTTAGGGGATAACTGTCTTGAAAATTGTCCTTTGGGGAGGTAACTCATCGGTTTTAAAGTCGGAAATTTCGTTTTATGGCGACGCGCCAGAGTAGCCGTAAAACGCAATTTGTGACCATAAAACCGATGATTTACCTCCCCAAATGACAATTTTCAATAAAATTATCCCCATTCTAATACACTTTCCTATATTTTCATCTTTCTTAACGTACTAGTTTGCACCCCTTTCAAGCACTGTCAGCAACGTAAAACCAAACGTCAGCCAATGAGAAGTGACGTTACTTAATGACTGCCTGTTTGCTTCCTCGCAGAATAAAATCACCCTTCCAAAAGGGGTCTACTCTTAAATGAAAGAATTCCTTTATGCCCTGACTGCTACTAAGAAGGGAGGCAAAAACAAAACTGACAGAGTTGATTCCCCTGAAAGTTTCCCCTGAAAGTGTACCACTTCACCTTAACCATTAGCCTGCTGATTTTTCAATAATGGATTCATCTGATTTTATATTCAGACTAATTCTTTTGTCAGTTGAGGGAATATTACATGGAAGTAAGTGACAGTATACAGTTTAGACCCTAATCTGATGGCACCTAACTATCATTCTGTTAAGGGTCATCACCTTTCTTATGCAACATGTATAGGTCAAATGCACCACCTATTCTGGTTTTAAAAATTCTATTCTCATGAACAAGACCTGTCCGCATACAGGATAGCTTGCCTGACAGCCCCTTGCCCACCACATAATAAACTTTAAACAAAACTTCCATTTTGGACACCGATGCTCACATGGACAAGAGTGCAGATGTGGATGCCATGGCGACAACAATAAATCTTCCTCTACTTTCATACAGGTGAACTAAAATGACAAAGTTAATCAAGAGGATATATAGTCAGAGGTACTAAATATATGGTATGTGTATGGATAGAAAGAAATATTCACTGGATCTTCCAAATCTTGTGGTTTTGGTCTTTCCTGATGAAAAGATAACGTAAACAAAAAAGTCTACATTTCACTTTTAAAAGTACACATAAAACACCAATAAACTGGCTCAAAGACATTAAAGTATGATAAGTTTGCAGGACAGCTATAGAAATGGATATCTGATAGCATTACACAAAAGAATCATTGAAAATGGTACTTAAGACAGTTCCCCTTAATGCAGATTCATTTGTGCTGTATCTTGTCTGGGCAGAATGCTGTTGAAGGGCCACAATATATGTTTTTATGGATAAAGAACGATCATTAAAATCATTTACTATCATTAAAATCTAACCATACTGGAATCTCTGTAATAACTGTCAAAAAATATTCACTTTATACATTCACGTCGGATTCAAGGAACAACAGCCTACAAGAACACTGATTGTGAACTTCTTGTAACTTTTATATGCTACACAACATTTAGCCACTAGATTAACATGCAAGATGAACATGCAACACAATAACAGTAATACTATACTTACATTTGCAAAAGTTGCTAAATCTACCCAAGATCTTCCATTATCAGTAGAGACATAGACTGTCCCCTCTTCTCGACCAATTGTCTGTCCCAGATCAGTGAAGAACACACAGTTCTGAAATATAACGAGAAGTCCCAAAAAACAATATTCAATATCAAAACAAAATTCAATTAAGATTGTTCTTGGAAAGTATAGTTTATCAAGAAATAATGTAACGCTATTTTCATTATCAATTTATCGCAGTCAGAAATACTGTTGTTGCTGTTAGCAGTTACAGCAAATTCAAATGCAATTACGTACGTAAGGCAACATCTGATTGGATAGCGTCAAAAATTTGTGACAGTATATCCTGCGATATACTGTCGAAAACCCGACGTCATTACATGACATTACTCCTCATTGGCTGACATCTGGTTTTATGTAGCTGAAAGCGTTTACTATGGGTGCAAAGTAGCACACTTTTAAAAGTTAAAAGGTGAAAAGTACATTAGAATGGGGATAACTGTATTGAAAATTGTCAGTTGGGGAGGTAAATCATCGGTTCTATGGTCGCAAATTGTGTTTTATGGCTCCACTAACGGGTTGCCGCAAAACAAAATTTCCGACCATAAAACCCATGATTTACCTCCCCAATGAAGTTTTGAGTACAGTTATCCCCTAATTTACAAACAATGCACCAGCAGTTTTATTTTGCATCAAGGCCATAACCGCTTACCTTTGCACCTTTCATGAGCCACACCTCTGTGATGTATTTCTGATTATCAGCTATAGACACACCATCACAGACACACAACACACTGAGCAGGTCAAGGTAACGATAATTCTTGTCCCGCCGTAACAAGTCAACAAACTTGTCAATGTGGTCGTGAGTAATTCTGTCCACTATTTTTCTGTTGTCTCGTATCAACTCCATCACCATATGGGCAGCATTTAATCCAATTTTACCCTGAAAAATATTGATTATTCATCAATTCAGGCTTCAAGCACCAACAACGCAGACAACAATATACATCTCCAAAATTTCATAAACTGTTTCCTCTAAGATTTATCATATTGAAAATTCAAAGACTAGAGGGCAAACAAAGTAGATCCAGCTCCTTTAAGCCACCTCATCTGGATTTACGCTGTTTGCAAATTTGACTATTTCAATTTTCACACTTCAAGAGTTAACGTTGTAACCTGCTGGATCTAAAAAGCAATGCCCTTGCTAAAAGCACTGGCCCAGCTTAGACTGTTTCTTAGGAACAATCTGATTAAGGTGTATTCTGACTGCAGTTAAATTTTTCCCAGTAAACCACCTCCTTTAGACTGAAAACATTTTTGCATTGCAAATTTGAGAGAAAGGAAACTAATGTTGATAGAACTGAATCCAGTCCCCTTTGTGAAACTGCAATAACATACCGTATGTTTAGTCTAAAAATCTCAGGCTATGAACACCTTGTACATTTTCAATGCTTTACGTGCTGTGGGAAAAAACAAAAACAAAAAAAAACAAACAAAAAAACAGAGCAAAATTTACCTCTTTGATTTCAAACTGTGTGAGGAAGAAGTCAATATACTTGGCTATGTATAACTCATTCTTCCGACTGTTACCCATCAAGTAGGCATACAAAACATGGTAGGCTGCCACAAAGATCTTCGTCATGTGACTGAAAAATATAAAAGGTGTAAATGAAGAGGTAAGATATTGCTGAACTAAATATACATGTATATTTGATTCATACAGCAGTCACCTGATAACCATCCAGTTGCATAATAAATCTCTGAAAACAAACTGATTCCGTAAACTCCTTTAAAAATTATTTGAAGAAAGATAAAAGAAAAGTTCCTAAACATTACTATACTGGAACTCGCAAAGCTCAGATCCTACACACGCGGCTCAGGACAAATTGTAGTTCACTTAATTTAGATCTCTTTCTTAAGAATATTTCTGACTCTCTTTTATGCAGCTGTGGTAGCACTGAAAATACTCAACATTTCTTTTTCCATTGTAGACATTATCAAGCTCAGCGCACTGTACTTATGAATGCAATCTCGTTATACCAAACCCCTTCGTTAAATCTTTTACTATATGGCGACCTGTCCTTGCTGCAAGAAACAAATACTAATATATTCGAACTTATACAAAAATTTATTCTTGGAACAAACCGGTTTTGAAACTAAAGAAGACTATTGGCATGCGATGATTCAGTCATATAAAACAATAGTATTGTCCCCGAATGTCTGCGCCCCTCTCTCAAGTCCAAATTCCTCTTTTGACGGTTCTAAATTTATCATTTTCCTTTTTTTCCTTTTTGTTAAACAATGTACGCAGAGCTATAGATGAGCAGGTTCTGGTTAGGGCCCTATGACATTTTTTGTTTGTGGACGGGCACATGCTGTCGCTCTCACTAGTCCCAACTAGCTTAGGAGGTTCGAGTGAAGCCACGACATGTGTTTGCTTAGGAGATACATTGTATGGAACAATTGTCACGGGATCGCTTTCTAGGACTCTCTTTCTCTGGAATTCTGTATTCTTATATATGTTTGAACAATATCCTATCCTACGTCAACATGACATAATGTAATTATCTTTAAAATGTTGTATAGTCCGCCATGAATAATACAAATTGATTATATTGAGGATAAGAACTCAATAAGCTTTAGCTTTCGTTCTGATCCTTTGAATGTTTATATGTTATATATGTTCATGTATGTAATTGTGATGATATTTGAAATAAAATATGTTTAAACCAAATCTCTGAAATCATACAAAATGATGCAATATCCTTGTTTATTAGGGTATTTGAACTAGTAAAGCCTCTCATATGTCTTTCTCATGTCACTGATCATTTTCTTGTTCGGGACTAACAGTCACAGTATCCGAACTGACTGTACAATCTTTTCCGGTTTTCATAGCGTTGAATCGAGAGTACATACATTCGCTTATAACCAGTAGTCGGAAATCATTATGTTTTGAGATATTATCCGGAACCTGCTGTGTCATTTATAGTTATTCAGCTTTGAAAATGTAAAGAGGTAAGTTTAATATATTGCTATTCGGTCTTTTACTTTATTGCCCTGTACAATGTCGTGTATGGGTGGGTAGTAATTGGTACAGTATTCAAATCGCCCTTGGCATGATTCTAAAACCATTTTGAGCCTTTTTTTACATGTTTTGTAAAAAATCTTTCAATAAACGGAAGGCGTTATCAATCTACAGTTTGTTAGTTTTGATAATAGGATGATAGCTAGGTTTTGCACGACACAAACTCGTGTTAAATTCAGCTGCTCGGAATAAAATTTCTGTGACGGCCATGAGGTTTTCATTGTACAGGGTAATAAAGTAAATGACCGAAGAGCAAATTATATTAAACTTACCTCTTTGCATTTTCGAAGCTGAATAACTATAAATGACGCAGCAGACTCCGGATAAAATCTCAAAACATAATGATTTCCGACTACTGGTTACAAGCGAATTTTGTACCCTCCATTCAACGCTATGAAAACCGGAAGAGAGGGTACAGTCAGTTCGGATACTGTGACAGTGCCAAAGTTGGTAATGCATCTGACTGATGATCGAAGGGATTCATGTTTGAATCCTGCCAAGCGCCTTGTATCATGACCTCGAGAAAGGTGTATATCCACAGCTTATGTAATGTAAATTATCTTGTCACAGTAAAGGCTCTACAGAGCTTATGCTTGTTGTTTATAAAAGAAAGAAACTATGTACGAAGATTTTTATTAATTTTTAGGTAAATACACTTACTATTGGTCAGCCCCATGAAATGGTGACTTGAGCAAACTCACAAGTAATTCAACAATCTGAAATGCAGAGTTTTTCCATTTGTAATCACAAACAACTGGCAACAGGCAGATTTATATCAAAAGCAGATCGCTAAGAAAAAAAATCAACTCTATACCTTTAGCTAAATCACTCTTGGTTGGCAAAAGTTACAATTTCACTGCATTATAACAATACCTAATTATCCCAACTACAGACATCATACGTAAGTATTACTTATTTCATTGGAATATGACTGCAATCTAAAGATGTAACAAGTAGCCCAAAGGGCAACAATTGCTCACCTGAGAGACATTGTAAACCTATAGGGATATTTAAGATGCTCAAGGGCAGCTAACTCCACAGTCAGTGGTCCAATCAGGCTGAAAATTAAACTCATCCAAAACATCAAGAGCACAATAGACAGAGCTGTCAAGGGCAGCTAACTTCGTAGTGGTTGGCCTGATCTGGCCAAAATTTGAACTTGTTTAAGATATTATGCATTTCCTCATTACCTGCAAGTTTGAAAAGGATCGGATCAGTAGAAACCAAGAAAAAGTGGCGACATTGATTTTTTGGATGCTCAGGGCAGGTACTCCATAGTCAGTGGTGGGATCAGCCGAAATGCTAACTAATCCAAGCTTTTATGCATATCCTCATTACCTGCAAGTATGAAGAGATTCCGATGAAAAATGAAAATGTGATGAAGTTGTTTTCTCCATTATAAGACTATGGGATTTTTTTCAAACGCTCAAGAGCAGCTAACTTCGTGGTCTGTGCTCGAATCCGGCCAAATTTAGAACTCATCCAAGCTCTTATGTATGTCATCATTACCTGCAAGTATGATAAGGATCTAAGCAAAAACCTTGATTGCAGCACCCTGAAAGTCAAACTTGCTCGAGATATTGTCATGCCCTACATTTGTGTGAATTTATTTTAAAATCCGTTGAGAAATGTAGGTGCTAGAGCGATGACAAAGTTTTTCTAAATATAGCCACAGTGACCTTGACCTTGGGCGCAGCACCCTGAAAGTCAAACTTGCTCGAGATATAGTCATACCCTACATTTGTGTGAAGCTATTTCAAAATCCATGGAGAAATGTAGGTGCTAGAGCCATGACAAAGTTTTTCTAAAATTAGCCACAGTGACCTTGACCTTGGGTGCAGCACCCTGAAAGTTAAACTTGCTTGAGATATTGTCATGCCCTACATTTGTGTGAAGTTATTTCAAAATCCGTTGAGAAATGTAGGCGCTAGAGCGATGACAAAGTTTTTCTAAAAATAGCCACAGTGACCTTGACCTTGGGCGCAGCACCCTGAAAGTCAAACTTGCTCGAGATATTGTCATGCCCTACATTTGTGTGAAGTTATTTCAAAATCCGTTGAGAAATGTAGGCCTTAGAGCGATGACAAAGTTTTTCTAAAAATAGCCACAGTGACCTTGACCTTGGGCGCAGCACCCTGAAAGTCGAACTTGCTCGAGATATTGTCATGCCCTACATTTGTGTGAAGTTATTTCAAAATCCATTGAGAAATGTAGGCGCTAGAGCGATGACAAAGATTTTCTAAAAATAGCCAAAGTGACCTTGACCTTGGGCACAGCACCCTGAAAGTCGAACTTGCTCGAGATATTGTCATGCCCTACATTTGTGTGAAGTTATTATAAAATCCATTGAGAAATGTAGGCGCTAGAGCGATGACAAAGATTTTCTAAAAATAGCCAAAGTGACCTTGACCTTGCGCACAGCACCCTGAAAGTCGAACTTGCTCGAGATATTGTCATGCCCTACATTTGTGTGAAGTTATTTTAAAATCCATTGAGAAATGTAGGCGCTAGAGCGATGACAAAGATTTTCTAAAAATAGCCAAAGTGACCTTGACCTTGGGCACAGCACCCTGAAAGTCGAACTTGCTCGAGATATTGTCATGCCCTACATTTGTGTGAAGTTATTTTAAAATCCATTGAGAAATGTAGGCGCTAGAGCGATGACAAAGATTTTCTAAAAATAGCCAAAGTGACCTTGACCTTGGGCGCAGCATCCTGAAAGTCGAACTTGCTCGAGATATTGTCATACCCTACATTTGTGTGAAGCTATTTCAAAATCCATGGAGAAATGTAGGTGCTAGAGCCATGACAAAGTTTTCTAAAATTAGCCACAGTGACCTTGACCTTGGGTGCAGCACCCTGAAAGTCGTACTTGCTTGAGATATTGTCATGCCCTACATTTGTGGGAAGTTATTTCAAAATCCGTTGAGAAATGTAGGCGCTAGAGCGATGACAAAGTTTTTCTAAAAATAGCCACAGTGACCTTGACCTTGGGCCGGCACCCTGAAAGTAAAACTTGCTCGAGATATTGTCATGCCCTACATTTATGTGAAGTTATTTCAAAATCCGTTGAGAAATGTAGGCCTTAGAGCGATGACAAGGTTTTTCTAAAAATATCCACAGTGACCTTGACCTTGGGCGCAGCACCCTGAAAGTCGAACTTGCTCGAGATATTTTGTGTGAAGTTATTTGAAAATCCATTGAGAAATGTAGGCGCTAGAGCGATGACAAAGATTTTCTAAAAATAGCCAAAGTGACCTTGACCTTGGGCACAGCACCCTGAAAGTCGAACTTACTCGAGATATTGTCATGCCCTACATTTGTGTGAAGTTATTTTAAAATCCATTGAGAAATGTAGGTGCTAGAGCGCTGACAAAGTTTTTCTAAAATTAGCCACAGTGACCTTGACCTTGGGCGCAGCATCCTGAAAGTCAAACTTGCTCGAGATATTGTCACGCCCTACATTTGTGTGAAGTTATTTTAAAATCCGTTGAGAAATGTAGGCAATAGAGCGATGACAAAGTTTTTCTAAAAATATGTGATGACGTTGTTTTCTCCATTATAACACTATGGGATTTTTTTCAAACGCTCAAGGGCAGCTAACTCCGTAGTCTGTGCTCGAATCCGGCCAAATTTCGAACTCATCCAAGCTCTTATGTATGTCATCATTACCTGCAAGTATGATAAGGATCTAAGCAAAAACAGTTGAGAAAAGGTGATGACGCCATTTTCCCCATTATAACCCTATGGGATTTTTTTCAAACGCTCAAGGGCAGCTAACTCCGTAGTCTGTGCTCGAATCCGACCAAATTTGAATTCATCCAAGCTCTTGTGTATGTCATCATTACCTGCAAGTATGATAAGGATCTAATCAAAAACAGTTGAGAAAACGTGATGACGCCGTTTTCCCCATTATAACCCTATGGGGGCTATCTGTTGCCATGGAAACCAGAGTTCTGAGCTGATTGGCACCAAAACCTAATGCAGCCTTTCCCCCACCCAAATGATGCTTCAGATAAAATTTGATTTCGATCGGCCCACTGGTCTTTTAGATATTTATGTTTGAAAGTGTTGACGCACCCACCCACGCACGGACGGACGGACGACGGCTCGACTCCCATCCTATAAGCTCACCTCTGAGCCTTCGGCTCAGGTGAGCTAACAATATTATGGTAATAATTTGGCTATAAGATAGAGGTCTTCCCCTTCTAAAATGACCCTAAATATTTAAACTAGTCTTGAGCAGCCACAGGAGAAAACCAACAAAGTGGTTGTGCGCAAAGCCCAGATTCAGACCAGACTGGGCATCCACCCAGTCTGATCAGACTCTTCGCTTAGTGCTTAAAGGGTAGCTAAGGGTCTAAGCTACCTCCATGCGGACAGCGAAGACTCTGATCAGACTGGGCGGATGCCCAGGCTGATCTGAGTCTTTGCTGGGCGCACAACCACTTGGTTGGTTTTCTCGTGTCGTGGCTCTCTTGTGTATTGGGTGTTTCTGTAATAAGATAGATTTTTCTCTTCCAAAACAATCTCAAAAATCTAGATCCATTTTGTAAGACAGATACAGATTTTGGGGGTTTTCTGGAGGAGAAAACCTCCATGTCATTACCAAATAATTACTGTAGTACCTGGATTTCTCACAAATGTTACAATTTTAGGATGTATTATGTACTCTCAGGAATCAAAAGACATCAGAAAAGAAATCTAGTCATTTTCATCAATATCCAAAAGTACTAATGACAGCTGACTTTCTTCTTTAGACATTTGAACCTCACTTCATGCTTGAAAAAATGAAGAAATGTTATGTGAAACAGTACCCTGAGATTTCTCATAAGTTTCTGTCTCTTCTTGATTGGTTCCCCATCCACTATCATAAACTCAGCAATCTCATTCAATGCCTGGAACCAGAAAAAAGATAAAATGAAATAAAAAACACAGAGCTTTGAATAAAGTAATCAATCTTGCTTATCTGTCTTTTGTAGCCGTGCTTTCAAGTTCTCGTAAACCATATAAACCTGTGTTACAGATACCGCTGTTCAAAAAGCCATTTTTAGCTCCCTTTGGGTGATCTATTCATATATGTTTGACAGTAAAACATACATATAGTTTTTGATACCAGCTTTAGAAATATACAGTGCAGCTTTACACTTGTTCTTCAACATCTATTGTCTGACAGTAGTATGAAAGTGACTAGTAGAGCACACAGAATAAGCAATGCTATAAATATAGGGAACAGTCACACAGTCAGATAAGCCCTGGTTTACTATGTAGCAGTATCCATATTTGAATCCCACCAGCAATGGAATTCTGAACATCATAAATGGGAAGTCATTGCATGCACACATTCTTTCAATACTATCCAAAAATCATCTAGATATGCCTGACATACTGCTGAAGAGATTCTGCCCCAACCCAACCCACCCCAATCCCATCCCATCCTATCCAATCCCTTCCAATCCCATCCAATCCCTTCCAATTCCCATTCCCTTTCCCATCTCCCTCTCCATCCCATCCCATCGGATTACTACCAAACTCATCCCATCCAATAATATATACATACCTGCGTATATCATTAGAAGAACCTTTGGTGAATTAACCATCATTTTCTGTACTGCAACACCAATTAATTTTCATCTCGCATATTAATAGGCTTAGTATTCCATATTTTTTCAGATCATCATTACTGGCATGAACCCAGTGGAATTTCATTTTTTTAAGTTCAAAACTACCCTGATGCCATTGTCCATGCTAACCCTAGTTTTGATGGTCACATACTTATGGAATAAAGTGACAACCCTCAAAAGCATTTGAGAATACTTACAGTTATGACATTGTGGGCCATCTTAGCATTCAGCATAATTCCTGCCTTTTTCTGAAAGAAAGGAAAACAAAGTAAGAAAAAATACAGTAACTCGCTGACCAAACCAATATTCAATGCATTCAAAATTTTCCCTTCAGCTGCCAATGGTGGACTTGGTACAGTACATGTAGGAGAAAATTATTTCCTTTAAGAGTTGCCTCCCACTCAAAAAGGGAGGTAAAAATGAAAATTGCAGTTGCTACCCCTGACTGCATCCATTTATACTGAAATATACACATGCCTTGCAGCTTAATGCTGACCTTGACATAAATTACCAAAGAGCTCTAGAGCAACTTACATCAGCAATCATCTTCTGTATAAAAGGCACCATTCCTGCCATTTTGTTGAAAATGTCCACCAAATCCTCATCAACATGTTGTATTGTGAAAGCATCATCATACTGTTTCTCATCAATCACTCCAATCTGAAATGCAGTAAAGAAGCATTTACCGTGGTATACATAAAATTTTGGAGGGAAAACACACTTACTAATCTTTAACACCATTCATGTTGAGCACCTGTCGCAACACAGTTCAATGCATATCCTTTCGACGACCAGAGGTTTCAAGAAAATCGCTGGAAAAGGGGGTGGGGTAGAACATTTGACTTCAAGTTTTGACTTGCTTACTTGATGAGCTGAGTCGAATGTACAACAGATAGCAGACATATTTAGCTTCACATTAAAAGACAAATATTAGTCTCATGACGTCAGAGGTCACGGCGCAGGGGTCACCCTACCAAGAAAGTTGCACACAGACTTGTTTTTTTTGTTTTTTGTTTTTTTATTTTGCAACAGATCTTTCACTTTTTTCTTCTATTTTTCTCTCTCTTCTTTATTTCCTTTTTACTGCACGTTTATTCCATATTTAAGTTTTGACTCTGCTTGTTTGGTAAGATCAGTAGGGCAGTTACAAAAAGTCAAGGTAAAAGCCGAATTTCAGAAGTGAATTTTTCAAGTTTTTTTCGGCATTTGAAAGCGTCTAGTATCCTCCAAGTATGCATTTCAGAACTGATACTGAGAGCGTGCAAGGCCATGGTTCTGGTATATACAGAGAAATCAAAATTGATAAGATGCTTGAATAAATGAGCTTGTGAGGGTAGTTCAAAAAGTCATTGTCATCAATTACGCATAAATACGCTACGGCCGTCGAAAGGATACAGTAAGGTAGTAAGCGACTGTATATATTGGACTGGGCTGCATAAGACCATCACAATTTACAGACATTTTTTTCTAATAAACAGTTATAGGTTTAGTTTCTCTGAAACAAGGGTTTGCTGAAACATTCCTGACTTATGCTGGAAAATTTTAAAATAAAACCTTTTTATAAAGTCAATACCAGTAACAGATGCAGCTTTCACTAATAATAGCTCAAAACATGGCTGAACAACGATTAAAGACATGAATTTCAGCACATATCCATTTTGAAAATGTCAAAACTTTGTCTCAGATACTGTATCTATTCAGCTTCCTGACTTAACTGAAATTTAACTGCATGAAACCAGAATGGAAACTGACCCTGTCCCTGCAAGTTTTCTCTTTTTTAAACTCATAAACTTCTTACAGCTCTGGTATGCCAACCATTTTAGCTTTCAATGGGTCAACCATTATATATATTTATCATATGACGTTGCTGTTATTCAGTGGATAACGTCGTGTCATAAAAATCGTATGACCACACGTGAAAGTACACTCTGGCACGTACACGTAACATCATTGACAACGTCCATGTCAACAATGCGTTTTCTTATTAAAATAATGTTCAGTTTGAATGCATTATAATCCCATTTTAAAGGGTCATATGATAAACAGAATCTTACACTCATGGTATTAAATTTCATATGAAATGACCACTCATGTAAGATCCTCTATATATGCCATAAGGCACAAAATTTCTAAATACTAATAATATAGATAAAGTCATGCAAAAACCAGAAGACAAAGTCTATCAAAAGTATATAAAACATAATAAATCAAAAACCACATAAATGTGCGAACATGCATAAAGGGATTTTAGCACATATGCAAATAGCACAGTCTTTGGAGACTCTTGACAGAGCCGTTTCTTTAGCCTGCAGATCACTCTGGTTTGACACATTGTGATATAACACACGCTTTGACCAGATGACATGGATATGCAGGCTGATTCTAGTCTATGCTGTTTGCATATGCATTAAGGTAAATTGTATACTTTCTGCATAGGTGACTCTGCTGTTTTCACTCTTACCTCCCTGCTAAATGGAGATCAACTCTTCAATGAAAGAATTTGCTCCCTTGGAAAGAAATTCTTTTCTTTAAGATTAGACACCATTTAGGAGGGTAGGATGTCTGCAGAAGCAAACAGGAAGTCACAAGAGTTGTTTCCCTTTGTAATATGGTAGAAAAACATGAAGGTTTGCCCATTCACCTTCAGTCACACTTTTTTCAAGGGATAGCTCAAATGAAAATAGATATTGCACACAGAGAAACTAATTCACATGAAGATTTCACAAAAAATGCATGATCTACAGAAAATACAAACACATACATCTCAAACTTAAACACAAATCAAAATGCATAATTCTAACACACAATGTATGTAAATACTTTTCGCCTACAAGAATATGCCGCAAGTATATTTTCATTAAGGCCATAATAGTAAACAATGCCACATATTTCAAATATCTAACTATACTAAGCAATAAAGTACAGTAAATAAGGATGCACGAATGACTACACAAAGCAACTATTTCCAGCAATTCTTTACATCTATAAAACTAACTGATGCTGGTATTCGTATACTCTAGAAACTACCAGTATATTACTGCAAACTGCCCATCTTTGTGGCATGACGGTTAGGGAGCCATTACTTTAAATCACAGATTCACAACTCTTCAAACAATTTATTGAAGACAGCCTTATCATCCTCAGCTTATCATTGTTTTATGAGATCAAATGACAGCTAGAGCCACATTTAAAAGCAATGTCAAAACCATAAACAGGCGAACATCCTGGAATCGTTGCTAAAATACCAATGCATCTTTGCCATTTTATGCTTGGCACAATATTAGTTCTGGAATTGTTTGTGTACCCTGTATTTATTAATGAGATCTTTTTTGGGGTGTTCCGTTGTAGGCATTGGAGTAGGGAGACCCATCCATACGAATTAGGGACATAACGGACCACAGACAAAATGGACCACGGATAAAACAGACCACAGTTGGGACAAAACAGACCACAGTTGGGACAAAACTGACCACAGTTGGGACAAAATGGACCACGTTCAGGACAAAACGGACCACGTTTAATGACAAAATGGACCACGTTTCAGGACATTGCGGACCATGTTTTTAGACATAACTGACCATCTTATACAGGGTTCGTACAGAAATGGAGCCCCGGTAGCTCAGTGGGTTAAGCGCTGGCCTACTGACCTAGCGGACCCGGGTTCGAATCCCGCTCGAGGCGAGAATCTTTCCTACCGTAAACGGGGTTCCATTGCACACAGCCTTTCATTATCATCGTCCCATCGTCCTGATATGACTGAAATACTGTTGAAAAGGACGTAAAATCGCAAGTCATCCATCCATCCATCCATCGTACAGAAATAAGAGAACAGAATTATAGGACTTTTCCAGGACTTTTCAAGGACTTTTTTCGTTTTTCAAGGACTCAATTTTAACGACCGATCAGTCACTCACCTAAAATTGTTTTTTTTTTAATATTTCTTTTGCGTGAGACTTTAGGGCTGATTCCCCCATGTTGGAAAAGTCTATAATACGACCGCAGGCCAAACAGATCGCTTTCAGTTTGTCAGTCTTGAAGGGGCGAATCCATTTGGAATAAGCGGGGTTCCTCTCCCACTCATTTTTGTTTACACATTTGCCTTTCGAAGCCATTGTGTTCGTTGATCTTCTTTGATTTAAATTCGAGCAAAATTTGCACTTTTTATAGCTGGAAACGGCAAAACGGAAACAAGTCGCACTTTATTTCTACAACCGGATGATGGTATTGATATATGCCGGGACTACCGGTAAATATGAATCTGCATACGGTCGCACCTCGCTCTTTGACGTATCTAGTGATTTTCACTCGGTTTTCTTTTGCGCATCACATAAAAAAGAATTAGTGTATTTTATTATTTTCAAGGACAATTTCACATTTTCAAGGACAATTTTACAAAATTCCAGGACAATTCCAGGACAAATGGCACTATTTTCAAATTCCAGGAGTTTTCCATGACCAGAGTCAAATTCAAGGACTTTTCAAGGTCTGTGTGAACCCTGTTATATATGAATACATCTGAATTAAAATAATTACATCTTCCGTTAGCCTTGAGAATGCATGTTTGATTTTAGTTGCAACACTTACAAAGCAATTTGTATGGTTATAAGATGAAGGCACTCTTGTATTTTCGATTTGACAAACAATAAACAAACGCTTATGGAGCACAATGTTCGGTTAGGCCTAGTGCATACTCTTGTATTTTCGTTTCGGTAAGAGTGCGAATAACACATTCGGCACCATATTGCTGATGCATAATATGTCTAATATGATTATTGCCCCCTTTCCTCCCAAATGTTAATGTTGATTGCTGTGACCTATACCTTGGAGCCCATACATTTATGTGCACACAGTTTACTATAAGTTGTCACAACATCGTAAATATGCAGTTGCGCTATCAGGGCAAGGGTCTGAGATGTTTAACGGATTGTGCACAATATCATTCTTCTCGATTTTATTGAGTCTGTTTCTACAACAGCATCGGTGTCAGCAGCACGCACACGACACCACCAACTCCCACTGGTGTCTGTTTACTTTAAAAGTTACAAGTATGGGCTTAAATATCCCAATTCCAACGTGGTCCGTTTTGTCCTGAACAATGGTACATTTCGTCCTGAAACGTGGTCCGTTTTGTCCTAACCGTGGTCCGTTTTGTCTGGTCCGTTTTGTCCATGGTCCGTTTTGTCCGAGTACCATCCATACATATCAGGTAACATACTGACAATATATGCCTCTCAAGACTTTTTTTTTTAATACTGCCATGTTGCCGTAAACTAACATCTCCACATTTCTACCAACTTACAGCAAATTTCCATAAAGACATCTGTATAGCGTGAAATGTAGTTAAAGAAATCATCACATTAAATAACTGTTTCGCAGTAAGGGAACTACCTACTGATAATGTTCCTTACCTGACAGGTCCTAATTCTACTTGTGGATACTGGTTTATGTTTTAATATATGAAGCATATATACAACTGTTCATACAGTCTTTTATTAAGTTTTGAAGTAAGAGGCTAAACCTGATGAACTAGAAGGCAGGTGCTGTAATAAAATGCCAGCCCCCACCCCCACCCCCACCCCCACCAAAAATGTTTAAAAGATGCATAAATAGATAAGGCTGTGCTTGAAAAGTACATTGCAATTTAGCCTCCTACCTCCATGAAGACTGCATACATATAACTAATGAAATAATAAGCTAGCTTTTTTCACAAACTAATTTGCAAAAATACGTTATTCCAAGCATTTGCATTAGACTATGGCTTAAAGTAGTGGAATGCATCTGTCCTAATGCTAAGGCACAGGAACTAGTAAACAGGGATACTAATCTTGGTGGCTGAAAGTTTGCACTGTTTTGAGATTAAATTTTCATGGTTGTAATCACATGGTTTTCACATTCCATGCTTTTACACTTCATGTACATGAGTACTGGTATACATTACATGAAAGGAAAACAAGGGCTTCGCAAGCGGCGCATAATACGCCCGTTCAATTTCCTAAAGGAGTTACAGAATGAGCAAGATTGCAAAAGGATAGACAGGCAGACAAACAGGGGCAACCACTCTATAAAAATTAACTAGAACTGTCAGCGAATCCGACTATACCCTGCTTAATTGCTTAAATCAAATGATGTTATTTTCGTAACAAAAAGCATAAAGAGGGAGAGAAATCATTGTTACCATGTATATCAAAAATGAATGGTTGCTGTGAAATCTGTTACAAAAACTTACTTTATATAAAGTCAGGAGAGCAAGAAAATTGGAAAAATATAGAGAAGAATAAACAGGAGAAGACTGATTATCAATCCCACAATACAACAAGTTATCATCAACATGCAGACAAAAATCCCTACCCTAACTTACAGATGCATAGAAATCTTTTCAGGGTTTTCCCGGACTCAAGATTGAGAGTCTCAGACTCCCAAAATGATGTCTGGGACTCTCAAAAAATAATCTTGAGGGTCCTACAGGACTCTCAAAAATTGAGAAGGAAATTACAGTTTAGTTGATTTTGATTAATAAATAGATGTTTTAGAAAACAAATAGCTTACATGTGCTACTGCTTTGAATCTAGATTTGAATTTTTTTTCATTTCAATTGTTTATTAGTTCTCTTAATCATTATACAGAGTTATGTTTTTATATGGGACTCTTACAATTTGCTCTAGGACTCTCAAGCGCCAAAGGCGAGAGTCCCTAGGACTCCCATAGTACAAAGCCGAGGGAAGACCCTGCTTTTGCAAAAAAAAATGCATTATTCAAAGTAAAGAGAGAAAGAAAATAAAAGGCCATCGGCCAAGTGTCACCCGACGTTTGAAATGTGTCACAAACTTCAGCCCTTTATTCTGTTTCAGAGTAAATGTACGGCCAAAAACAGAAAATATATATATTACAGAACCTGGTAAGCAAATGATAACTGAACATATGCAAAGACATATACCCAATTACTGGGCCTCTTTATAAAATACTTAAGTTCAGAACGGGGCATATATGTGTAAAATCAGGTTACTGAAACTATAGGCCCTTACAAAATGACCAAAACATCAAGACTGTATATACCCTGATCCAAAAGAAATGTCAGGGCGGAGTTATCTTTGTACCTTCCCCTAGACTTTTCTATTGTACAAAAAGGGGCACAGGACAAACACGCTGCTCACTCACCGGTAGCAAAAATTATTTAGCTGTAACAAACTTGCAAATACAGTGTAAAGTTATGCAACAACTGGACAACAATAGACGCACGAGCCTACCGTATTACCTGTCCTTGTACAATGTCGATCAAAAAGACTTGCGATTTTACGTCCATTTCAGCAGTTTTGTAATCATATCAGGACGATGGGCGGGTAATAATGAAAGGCTCTGTGCAATGGAACCGGGTTTACGATTGAGAACGCCTCCGAGAAGCGAGCTCGGGGTCGCTAGATCAGCAAGCCGGCGCTTCACCCACGACTGATCAGATATTTTTTCAGGCAACGCCAATCATTTACCATTTAAATTCACCAGAGCAACTGCGAGGATGCACAGACTGACCTGAGTCATGTTTGATCTTACTTTCAATACGTTTTGCTTTTTTTAGTAACGAAATAAAGAACATAGCGTTGTGGTTTGCCATAAACATAGACAGGGATGAAATGAATGCACAGGCTTATCTGAGTCTTCGCTATTCGCACATGCTATCTTAGTACATCTACAGCCCAACTCCTGATCTTCATGTATGATCATACGGCCCGTCATCTTCGCAAGCCAAGTGTACTAAGTCCACTTCGTTCCTTACGTTATAAACAAAATAAGAAGCATATGGACTTAGCAGCCTTTGCTTGCGAAGTTTACAGCCTGTGTGACCAAATTTACTGTGTATATTCCTTATGATCCAAATATCGTCTATGTGAACAGGGACGACAGCATGTCCTCATGATCCAAATATTTTCTTTTCGAACGTACAGAATGTTTCTTCCCATTTCAAGTAACAATGTGTCATGTCTGAATCCATCACGTACAAAATAGGAAAGAAGCT